>NQLW01000079.1:19706-30910 GCA_002312845.1 Kalanchoe fedtschenkoi
TGTTTGAGTTCATTTTTCATTAATAATTTATATAATGATTTTAAAGTGATATAGCTTTCTCACAAAAACTGATTTTCTAGAACATTTTTTAAAAAATGGTGTCCTAAATTGTTTATGTTATGTTAAAATATTAGATGTTTTGTTGTCAAATATACTGAAAATTTTGATAAATTGAATTTCAAAAAAATTTAAATTTAACTTTTCGAAATGATAAGGACAGAATACAATATCTTATTAACCACACATGATTTGTCCTACTTTCGTATATGAAAAATAGAAAGAATTAAATTATAGAAGTTGAGTGCCATAAATTTGTAAATCAACCTAATTAATTTTAATTGGGTAGCGTTGGTATCAAAGAAAGTATTTATTGTCCACAAATATTTCAGCGTGAGTGCATTATTTTTATAAAAGTGTCGAAGTTTATTTTGATTCATCATGTGGTTTTCAAATGTTTTAGCTTAAGAATTCAAAAAACTTAATTGTATTGTAAATTATAAAAAATTCTAAATTCTATACCTAAATAGTTATTAAAAATCTTTTGTAATTTTGATGATGAAACAATTATAATTCAAATAAAATTGAGTAAATAAAAAATAACTGAGTGATTGAAAATTAAGCTTTACGTGTCTGTAGAAAGTTTAATTTGAGAATGAGAAATATCCCATAATTCGCTAGAATACAACATTTTATTAGTTCAATTTTGTTTATTTATTTGTTTTGATTGATTGTTATTAATTACATTTTGAAAAGAAAAATTAAATAATTGTGGTTCCAGTTTCCAAAATAATTAAAATATTAAGCGTCAATATTTAAGATTTTTTTACGTTAGAAGTTTTTTTTGTGAATAGGTATTCAAGTTAGAAAGGAGGGAAATTATAGAAAATAATGAAAATTTGAATTATAGTTTTAGTAGGTTCTTACTTACTTTTGCTTTGTAGGTTAATAAAATTTCAAAATGATAGACATTTCATATAAAATATAGGACAAAATAAAAGTGAAAAGAATTAAGATAATAATTTTCTAAAGTAAAATGATCAAATTTACTTATAACGATCGGTAATTTGTTTTAGTATGGATCAGAGTAGCAGAAAAACGATAAATAGCGAAAAAAATGATGAGATTATATTTAAGCTACAATTCAACAAACAAAAAATTATATAAAAAATTTTATACAATCAATGATATTCTAAAAAAAGGTTTACAATCAGTTATTTGTTAAAATTTTATCGATCTTAATTTTTTTAATAAATTAAGAGATAAATACCGTATTAATTTTATTAAAGGAATAATTTAAGAATGTTAATTAATTTTATTATATTAAAATAGTTAAGTTACTTAAGCTAAGTCTGATAGAATTAAAATTTTGAATAGGATATGGATTGTGACGGATTTGATTAAGATTAACATAAGTGGAATGAGATTACTAATGTCAAATTTGGTTAGGATTAAATTTTGATTAAGATGTGTAATAAAAAATTAAAATAAAATAAATATGAGATAATTAAGGAGAGTTTGACATGTAAAATTTTTATTACATAAAGAATTCTGAACGCTCCGCTTCTGGTTTAATATATATAGATTAACTAACTATATATTCTCCAAAAGGAAAAAGTTTGTCGTGAAAAATAAAGTTATTTTTTTCATAAAATATTGAAGTTTTGATTTTAATTTTTCTTTGCATAGAATGTTAGTCAAAACTTTTCTTTAATGAAAAATAAAGATAATTTTTCTTTACATAAAATGTTGGTCATGTTTTCCTTTGTTAAAAAAAGCTAAAGTTATACAACATCATAAAAAGAAAGCCTAGTTTTGTGTCAGTTTTCATTTTGTCACCCACAACCCAATTACTATGACCAATAATCATAAAAAAAGGAAAAAGTAGCACAATTAAAAACTTAGAAAAAAATAAAATCACAAAAAAATATTTTGACCAAAAAATTCAAATAAAAATATAAAGCAAAAATTTCATAGATTTTATATTTTTACATTTATTAAACTGCTTATATTCATCACAGTCATGTTCATCGCACTAGTATTTTTTTAATTTCTAAAATTTATTTTTAAATTTATTAAATTATTTTAATTTTTCATTATGATTTTTCAAAATAAAACTAGTATTTAAATTTTTTTTATTATTATCTATAATTGAGATTGATTTGGTGAGTGGATGAAAATAGAACATGAAATCGTGATGAATATAAGTAATTATTTGATGAGCATATGTATCAAATTGATGAACATAAATATATATTTAATGAACATGGCCATTTTAATAATCAAAAATATCAAAATTGTCAAATAATTATTTAAGTTTACTATTTTAAATTGTGTAAATCAAACTAGTATTTTTTTATATTTTCAAGAAAAAATTCTTTTTACTATTCATAATTGGGGTTTACTTGGTAGGTAGATGAAAATAAGACAAAATTTCATGAACATGTGCAACAAACTGATGAACATAATTGATTACTTGATGAACATATGTATCTAATTGATAACATAGATATTAGTATCATGAATATAACTATTTTAATGAGTAACAAGATATAAACCTTTGAATTAAATATTTTTAATTACTATTTATATTTATATAATAAATTATGTCATTTTTCTTAATTGATTTGCTAGTTACTATTCGTATTTAGGGTGCTCTTGGTTGGTAGATAAAAATAAGATGTAAAATCTCATGAACATTTTGTACCAAAGTGATGAATATAGCCAAAGACTTGATAAACATATATATGTACAAATTGATGACCAAAAACGTATATTTGATAAACATAGCTAATTAATATATATTATTTTAATTTTTCTAAATCAAACAAGTATTTTTTATTTTTTTTAATGTTCTGATTTTTTCTCTTTACTCTTCATATTTTGGGGTGGCGTGGTGATGGATGAATATAGAGCATAAAATCTCATGAACATGGGTAACAGAGTGATGAACATTGTTATTCAGTTGATGAACATATGTATTAAATTGATTAACATGAATGTATATTTGATGAATATGACTATTTTAGTGAATAAAAAATACAAATTTATAAATTATTATTTTTATAAAATTGTTTTGTTTTTTAACTTTTTACTATTCATATTTAGGGTTGGCTTGGTGAATGGATGAAAATAGAACATAAAATCTCATGAACATGGGTAATAAAGTTATGTATATAGTTATTCATTTGATGAATATATGTATAAAATTGATGAACATAGATAGTTGATGAATATGGCTATTTTAATGCAGGGCTGGCCTTGTTATTTGTTTTTATTGATAGTTATTATTTACATTTTGAAAAGAAAAATTGAATAATTGTGGTTCCAGTTTACAGAAAAAATTAGAATATTAAGCAACAACATTTAAAATTTTAAAAAACATATTCACTTTGTTTGAGCTCATTTTCCATTAATAATTTATATAATGATTTTAAAGTGATATAGCTTTCTCACAAAAATTGATTTTCTAGAGCTTTTTTAAAAAAATGGTGCCCTAAATTGTTTATGTTATGTTCAAATATTAGATATTTTTTGTCAAATATATTGAAAAGTTTGATAAATTGAATTTCAAAAAAAATTAAATCAAATTTTTGGAAATGATAATAAGCACGGAATACAATATCTTATTAACCGGACACGATTTATCCTACTTTCGTATATGAAAAATAGAAAGAAAAAAATTATAGAAGTTGAGTGGCAATAAATTTGTAAATCAATCTAATTAATTTTAATTGGGTAGTGTTGATTCCAAAGAAAGTATTTATTGCCCACAAATATTTCAGCGTCAGTGCATTATTTTTATAAAATTACAGAATTTGATTTTGATTCATCATGTTGCTTTCAAATATTTTAAACTACTCTTAGAAATGTTTTATCTTATAATTTCTTTAGCTTAAGAATTCAAAAATCGTAATACTATTGTAAATTATAAAAATTCAAAATTATAAACCTATATAGTTATTAAAATCTTTTCTAAATTTGATGAATAAATAACAATAATTCAAATAAAACTGAGTAAACAAAAAATATTTGAGTGATTGAGAATTAATCTTTATGTGCCATGTAGAAAATTTAATTTTTAGAATGAAAAAATACCCAATAATTAGCAAGAATACAACATTTTATTAGTTCAATTTTATTTATTTATTTGTTTTTATTGAAAGTTATTATTTACATTTTGAAAAGAAAAATTGAGTAATTGTGGATCCAATTTCCAGAAAAAATAAAATATTAAGCATCAACATTTAAAATTTTTAAAAACCGAGTTTCCAGAAAAATTAAAATATTAAGCATCAACATTTAAGATTTTTAAAAACATATTCACTGTGTTTGAGCTCATTTTTCATTAATAATTTATATAATGATTGTAAAGTGATATAGCTTTCTCACAAAAAATGATTTTCTAGAACTTTTCTAGAAAAATGGTGCCCTAAATTGTTTATATTATGTTGAAATATTAGATATTTTTTGTCCGGTATATTGGAAATTTTGATAAGTTGAATTTCAAAAATATTTAAATTTAACTTTTGGAAATGATAAGCACGGAATACAATATCTTACTAACCGGACACGATTTATCCTACTTTCGTATGTGAAAAAATAGAAAGAATTAAATTATAGAAGTTGAGTGCCATAAATTTGTAAATCAACCTAATTAATTTTAATTGGGCAGCGTTGATATCAAAGAAAGTATTTATTGCCCTCAAATATTTCAGCGTCAGTGCATTAATTTTATAAGATTATATAATTTTATTATGATTCATGATGTTGTTTTCAAATATTTTTAAACTAATCTTAGAAATGTTTTATCTTATAATTTCTGTAATTTCTTTAGCTTAAGAATTCAAAAATCTTAATAGCATTGTCAATTATAAAAAATTCTAAATTATAAAACTGAATAGTAACTTGATGAACATGGATGTATATTTCATGAATACAATTATGTTAATGAATAAAAATAAAAAAATTATGAATTTATTATTTTAATTTAGTATTTCATATTTTTTAAATCAAGCTAGCCAATTTAGAGTATGTCTATCACATAAACATGCATGAAAGCTTATATTTATTTTTCACTCGACTAATTATTATTGGCCATAGTCTTCACAACTATATCAACAATAGAATAATTGCAATGTAACATAGGTTGTCAGACTATTCTATTAAACAACATTCCTTTATGGGATACATATCATTAAAACAGAATTTATTAAGATAGTTATTTCACAATAATACATCACAAGTTATACCACCTGAAGTACATAGTGAAATTAACCATAAATGACCATAGAAAAGTACATAATCAGAAAAGAAGAAATAATTCTTACAAACTAACTGTACTCTCTTCTAAGGCTTGTGTTGTGTCTGAATGCTTGCATAACGCAGTTTGAATAGAATGTGAAGACCTCTTCTTATACCTTTATGAATTCTAATCCTAAAGATATCATGACTCATTTCTTTAAAAGGTCTTTCCATGTGTTTCTAAATATTTCTAATGTATATATTTAAGAAATCTAGAGATGACTCGGGCTTGTAAGTTGATAGAAATCAGACTTCAAATTTGAGTCGGATTAGGAAACATATTTATCCACCGGTTTTGACTATCTAACCGACAGAAATCTGTTGAGAATTAGATTTTGACTTCGTTTCATTCCAATGAACTTTTTCATCCATTTAAAATATTAAAATATTATGACCTCTCCATTTCATTATTCCATTACTATTACATCTTACACATTTTTGGAGGTCGGAGGAGGACTGAAATCACAGATGGCTAAAAGAATGTCTTGAATACGTTCGGTCTCCTTATTCTTCTTGGCCAGAGGTCGATAATTCACTCCAACCGCACGAATGCATACACGCACAACAGCCTTATTTGCACTCACTACTACAGATTTTGGCTTTTAACACGCTTGCAATTATCACGCTTTAATATTTTACCACACTTATTAGTACAAACGTGGTAAGTAATACGAGAAATCGAGATAATAGATTACGACCAAACCAGCGGTCTTTTTAACAGAATCTATTACCACATTTTTATGAAGAAAACATGATAATAGATTTTCATTACACCAATCGTGGTAATTTGGAGGACACCTACTACCACGTTTGATCAATGAAGTGTGGTAAATAAAAAAATAATAATTAAATTTTTATCTGTCTCATCTTCTCCCTGTTATCACGCCTCACCTAATTTCACTCCTTCCATCTCTTTCCATCTTCTTCCTCACCCATCTCACCATCTCTTTCACCTTCGCCTAACACCATAGCCGGCCTCATCTCTACCTGCGGATCTGGAAACGTTCAAGGGCGATGTGGCAAATCTGAAAGGGAAATCGTGTAATTTTGGCGCTATTAGTTTCCATGCGAAGAGTAATTTGGGAAGAGGATTGGCTGTGCGGAGCCAGGCTTCGACGTCGGCGGCTGTGGACAGTGCTTCTGCCGGTGTGTGGTTTCGGCTGGATAATTTGGGGCCACAGCCGGGTTCGAGGAAGAATAGGAAGAGGAAGGGTAGAGAACATGCGGCCGAACAAGGAGGGAGTTGTGGGTTTGGAATGAGGGGTCAGAAGTCGAGATCTGGGCCTGATGTTAGGAAAGGGTTTGAAGGTGGACAAATGCCGCTTTACCGTCGGCTTCTCAAGTTGCGTGGAATTGCTGGAGGTGTGAAGACAGGTTTGCCCAAGTATGTCCCAGTGAACTTAAAAGATATAGAAGCTGCTGGATTTGAAGAAGGCGAAGAAGTTTCGTTGGAGACTTTGAAGGAGAGAGGCTTGATCAACCCATCTGGGAGGGAGAGAAAGTTGCCCTTAAAGATTCTTGGTGATGGAGATTTTAACATTAAACTCAACTTCAAAGCTCGTTCCTTCTCTACTGCTGCGAAAGAGAAACTCGAATTTGCTGGCTGTACTCTCACTGAACTGCCAGGAAAAAAGAAATGGATGAAGTCATCAGTTCTAAAGAACCTTGCTCGCGCAGAAGAGTACTTTGCCAAATAGAAAGCCGCCGCTGCCGCAGCTGAGTCAAAATTTGCCTGAGCTAATGTGAATAACAACATATGTGAAGTGACTTTGCTATCCGGGTATTTTCTCTTTGCACTTTCCCAACATATAAGTTACTCATTTTTCTTATTTTTCTCAGTCTCAATTTTAATGGAACAAATGCTCTACTCTACTCTCAGCTCAAACCTGTCAATCTTAAATATGTGTCATTAATGGATTTACAGATGGGCAAGCATGAGATGCAAAGGTACCAAGTGCACCAGTATGAGATATGATGTGAAAGAAGTAAAGAACTGAGAAGAGGAAGGGAGGATGGGAGGGAAGTGGTAGTAATATGGTGTGAAATGATGAGATATTTTTAAATAGAAAAAACATTTTCAATCACCACGCTTCTAACATGAAAGCGTGGTAAAAGGTCATACCCTAATACCACATTTTTAGAGGATCTAGATCCAAATCTAATACCACGCTTTTAAGCGTGGTAATAGATTCACGTTCTGTACTTTACCAATTACGACGCTCGTTTTCACCACGCATGACAAACATGGTAAAAATTTTAAAATAAGCGTGGTATTAAGCTCAAACCTGTAGTAGTGACTTGCCGAATTCCTTGTTATGGGGATGGTGTTCCATAAGTTGTTTGTCCAGTAACGATTTGCCAACACCATGTCATGTATTACGAAGTTATATTCTTGTTTGCACGTCAGGAGTTTCTCTCTCATCTCAGGCGTTGTTTCAGGACTTGGGAGTAGACTATCAGTGATCTTTGTGACGGTGGCCCTCGCGCAGAATTCTATGCACTCCAACTCGATAATTGTGATATCCAAAGAAAAATAAATAAATAAATAAATTATTATTTAAATTTTTTTTCTAAACAGAAGCCCAAATCCAAAACTAATATGAGCCCAAACAAAATCAAGTTTTATTTACAAAGACTAGGGTTTATGACTGATCAAGAGCATAGATAAACATGAAGAAAAAAAATAGAAAACTACCAAACTGCACAACACACAAAGTTGCCGCGTCGGTCTTGCAAGATGTGGCTAGATATGAAATTAGATCTGTCGCTCAGACCAGTGGATGCAGCCTATAGAGAAGCATCCTTAGCTCTCCACCACATAGTGTGATGTTCAAAATCGAGGGCTTGATGGGCGTACCACAATGAATCATCATTTGATTCGCCACTTACGCGCACTCTCGACCCACTGGCTAGTGAATTCAAAGTTTGTTCTTCCCTATAGAATGTCTCAGTAGAGATGAAGCGCCACCGCTTCGACCAACCAATTCAAGCGCTAAAATTGGAGAAGCATAATGTCTCAAACTAAGGTTGAGGAGCCTGATTTGTAGTTACGCAGCTCGAGATTTAGGGATTTTTATCTTAAACCTAAAGCTTATGAACGCCATTAGTTACTATGGGTTTAAACAGCCTTCTGAAGTGCAACATGAGTGCACACCTCAAGCAATTCTACGCATGAATATGGTGATATGCTAAGCCAAGTCACTAATGGGAAAGAATGCGGTTTTCATTCTTTCAATAATGCAACAGAGATCCAGGGGCAGGGAAAATATAAGGATCTCAGAATGAGGTATAATTGCGCACTTTGATAGAATTATTTTCATAGATAAGTTTTGTTGCGGCTGTAAACTGAGTTAATGTTATTCGTTTGGTATGATTCTTGATTATAAGTTAAACTACGTAAAAAAGATCTTTTCAACCATATAATTTTCGAATTCTAGTTCAACCGAAGTAATGAGATAAATGGTTCAAATGTGAGAGTAGGAAGCTGTCGGCCAGTTTACAAGAATCTGCCTACTAATTTCCCACGTAAATATCTTCATGTTCTGATAACGAAAGTTTGTAATGCTTTCCTTAAACATGTTGTATGTGAATTGTAGTTTCTAGGAATATATGACATGCTTTATAATTCCACCTGGTTATAGAGAAATAACGTTCCGAAGTTAGGGGTTCAAACATGTCTGTTAGGATTGACAGCTCAACCATCCAACTTTGAGGGTCTAAAACTTGTGCTTATGATATTCGAATCAAGCGATTCTTGTGTCTAAATTACTTAGCTCGAAACAAGCTTTCTATTGGTATATAAAAAACTATTGGCTAGTTGTATCTGATTATGGAGTTATTAGCGTCCAAAGTTGGACTATTAAATCTGTTTTATAGGAGTTGGCGATAAGATTTTCGGCTTGTTTGTCGTACTTATATAATATAAAATTATAGGTTAAAATGGAGTATTATTACTGTTCAAGTTCTTCAGGATTTTTGGGGTTCACTCGGAAGAGGTGAGTAAATAAATCCTACGTATTTCTTTTCGTACAAAACTAAATATGTGATTGATAATGAAGTATATTGGGTATAATGCGTACATAATATATACCCACGTGGAAGAGTAAAAATGTTATAGTGAGCATTCATTCATTCATGTGTATACACGCTGCATCATGTCTGTGACGCTTTTTTCGCGAATTATCGCGCTTGTTATATGATTGATTATGATCCATACCGGCAATGACGACTGCCTAGCCAAAGAGGGCTTACATCGCAGTTCATGCTTGTCACGCATACACATTTGTATTCGGACAAAAAGGGCCTAGCCAAAAAGGGCTCATGATATATTCCATTTAATGTGATATAAGCAATATATGTGCTACAAGAATGATAAATAAACCCCCACGTACACAATAAAAGTATGAACGGTGAGCAAACCGCACGTGATGAATAAGATATTAATTAAAATAAAAGAAATCCCCAATTCGGCTCGCCAAGTACGTAGCGAGTTGCTTACTCATAGAGTGAGTCTTTTGACTCACCCCCCAATATTTAAATTTTCTTTTCAGATCAGTAGTCGGTTAGTGGCGAAGATGTTTGAGTTAGCAACGAGCAAGCTCTTCGGTACGGTTCCATCCAGTCTTCAGTCAGTTTCCTTCAGTCAACAATTATTTAATTTGTGTTAGTTTTTCATCTCTTTAGTAGTTGATCCGATGTACTTGGGCAAGATTTTGGGTTGATTTTGAATAGTCTCAAATTTTGAATGTTCTTTTATTAGTAGGTTGAACATTTGACTTTGACTTTTTCTTCGTCGAGGCTCGTTTGACTAAAAGTCAAGAGGACAAGTCAAAAGCCATCGCGATCCACATTTTTCGGGTCGTGACAATAATTCCAAGTGCATGTTTATCCGTCGCCTGAGCACTACGCGGATGAATTGAAAGGAACCTTACGAAAGTTGTCTGTGCGCAAACTTGCTGGATCAAAGGATTTATAGAATAGATTGTTTGAGAGTTGATGCAGGCATAGATTATGAAAATGAGCAAGTAGACTGAAAGGTGTGGGGATGACAATGCCATTGTGACTTGGTGTATTTTTCTCACTTGCTCGGCTATTTGTTGGATTTACAAGGTGCTACGTTTCTTTTATAGTAATTAACTAACTATATATACTCCTAAAGGAAAAAGTTTGTCATGAAAGCTGAGCTATTTTTTCATAAAATATTAAAGTTTTGATTTAATTTTTCTTTGAATAGAATGTTAGTCAAAACTTATCTTTAATGAAAAATAGAGATAATTTTTCCTTACATCAAAATGTGGGTCAAGATTTTTCCTTTATTAAAAAAAGCTGAAGTAGTACGAAATCATGAAAAGGAAGTCTCTAGTGATATAAACTTCATCAAAAATAAATAATTAATTTTGATACATTAGAATCAAAGGTGCTTAACTAGTATATGGAGTAAATTGCAATAGCTCGTGGGTGCACATAGAGCAACCATCCCGATGGGTGTGCATTTCAAAATGAGGTGTTAGATTTCATTTTTTAAACCCACATCCCAATTAATATGTCAATTAATTATAAGAAAATTGACAAATTTATTATTTTAATTTTTCTAAATCAAACTAGTATTTTTTGTTTTTTTTAATTTTGTTTCTTTTTACTAATCATATTTGAGGTTAGCTTGATGGATGGATGAAAATATAGCATAAAATTTTATGAACATGAGTAACAAAGTGATGAACATAGTTATTCACTTGATGAATATATGTATCAAATTGATGAACATAGATGTATATTTGATGAATATGATTATTTAGGTGAATAAAAAATCAAATAACTGTTTTAATTAATTTATTTTATATTTTCTAAACCAAACTAGTATTTTTTTATTTTTGTATGAATATTTTTTTTTACTATTCATATTC
>NQLW01000079.1:34701-58138 GCA_002312845.1 Kalanchoe fedtschenkoi
TTTTGGTCAATTATAGTAAATAGCTTCAACTGTTGGTGCAAAAAATGGGGTTTTTTGTGACGAAAGGTACACTTAACGAAGAATTCGTCAATTATATAAAATATATAATTGACGAATCATGAATCGTCACAACAAATTGTCACATATACTAGTAAATGTGACAAATTCTTTTTTGGTCATTTTTACTCTATTAATTATATGCATTTTTCTTGTAGTGATAATTAAATGTCTTACTTAATTTAAATAATCGGGTCGGGTCGGGTATGGCAAATACCATACCCTTAACCTACCCGTCCAATTTTTTTCGGTTTGGTTACGGTTTTAACCGCGGGCGTGGTCAACTCAGTTATTATCCACGTTGACCGGTTCGGTTACGGTTCGATTACGGTTCGGTTACGGTTGAATTGCCATTCCTATTTAGGATAGCGTGTGAGGCGGGCGACGTAGCTTTTTTCATTCTGAGGAAAGCAATTTGTGTTTGGGGTAACACTACCCGAATTTGGATTTTTTGGGTAATTAAATTTTCGGAACCAGTATGGTTCGAAAAAGTTTGCGAACTAATTTTGGATAACAAGTGGACAAATGGTTTAGGATTTTTAAAAAATCTTAAACCTAAAGGAACGGGTCTTTTTTGGACCTGTTTTGCAACATGTCGGGAGCTTTTGGGGAATTTATTTTCGGGTAAGTAGTGGATTTAATGTGGGGTATGATTTGAAGGTTTATTTCGGGCCATTAACGCGTAACATAAAGAACCGGAAAGAAATTTTCGGACCTTTGCCACTCTTTTTCGGAACATGTAAATATATATTTAATTTAACTTAAACCTACAATTTTAATTTGTCAGACAATTGTTGGAAAAATTTCCCAATTTTTCGGGACAAAATTTTCAGATTGTTTAACAAATGTTTTCGGATTAATTTTTTTCGGTTTGTTTCCAACCTAGTTTATTATGGACTTTAACATTATGTTAGAGATTGTTTTCTTTTTTTTGAGTTTTTATTAAAATTAATTTTTGATAGTATTTTAAACTATTTTCAGACTTTATACTTTATTTTTCTGTTTTTTTTCTTACTCTTTTCGGGGCATTTTTATTTAATGATTTTTTGATACCGCGAGACCAATCCACCCATGCACTGAAAACAAAATCCCCCCGAAAGCGGTCCGTGCACATCCCGCTATTTTTAAGTTTTTTTTATTCCATACACCTATTCTCGAAAAGAGTCCGAAAAAGAGGTGCTAGGTTGCCCGAAAAAAATATTTTTCGGATATAGTTGAGGGACTTTTTCGGAACTTATTTGTGATCCGAAAATGTTTCTTTTGCCAAAGTTTTTTGGAGCTCTTCCGGGTAACTATTGACCCGCAAAAAAAAAAATTCTTGTAGTGTAATAAGAAGAAACATTTAGAAATAATTCGTATAATGTAATGCTAAGTAAAAAGATAAAGTAAAAATAGTGTAGTTTTTATTGTCATTGTCCGCTCTTGATTTGCCAAATGTCCTTTATACTAATTAATTATATTATTTATAATTTAACTGACACGTGTCAATTTTTAATTAATTATTATATTTTAAAACTTTCTGGTTCACTATAAACCATTTGAGATAAAAACACTTTTAGAAATAGGACTTTGTTGATTTTGATCTATTTTTTAATTTTGATAGTGTAGGGTTTCTTACAGTGGTTAGTTTTGGAATGAGCAGGGTTATGTGCACGGAATTTAGTGTATTGATTATTGAATGACATAAGTATTGTTATTTTTTATTTAAAAAAATTCAATCAATTTTGATTTATTTATATGAACTGAGAATTACATTACACATAGATGAATTTGTCCATTTAATAAAATGAAAATTTGTCCTCATCAACCAAATCACATAGATGAATTTGTGAAATGATGATACAAATTTGATATTCGGTCCATGTAACATTACACTTATAAAATGTAAATTTAGAAATAAATTATGATTATTTTTTTTTATTTTCTGCAAGTTATTTAATATGATGAGAGGGTAAACATTATTTTAATAATTGAGAATAATAAAAAAAAAATGGCTATATAAAAATGTTGGCATGAATGAGTGCTACTATACTCTAACTGCTAATTAAAGGTGTCAATCATTTGGGTAGATCCAAAATCCATTTCAAATAAATTAATTCGGATTGTGTTTAGGTTGAATTGAGTTGAGTTTTGTCAGATTTAACTTGGGTTTTGGTTCAGGTAGAATGAATTTGAGTTGACTCAAAAATGAACTCAATCCAATCATTAGTGTGTTTTAAAGTTTGAGTTATAAAATTTCTTCGTAATAATTGAAACATATATGTTGACTCATATTCAACCCAAATTAATTTTTTTGAATATGGATTGAGTTAGAATATTTTCGAATTTGAATTGAGTCAAAATATCACAAATAAAGCTATAACTCAATTCAAATTCAACCCATAATAATCCAAATTTATACGAACTACTAATCCCCAGTGGCGGAGCCAGAAATTTTAATTTAGGGGTACGAATTTTTTTTTTTAAATTGAATGAGGTATAAAAATAAAAAATATAATATTTTTAAGTTTAATTGAGGGTATAAAATTTTTTTTAAGCTGAATGGGGGTACAAAAATAAGAAATATCATATTTTTAAACTTAATTGGGGGTACAAAAATTAAAAATATATTATTTTTACACTAAAATATGAACGTTTGGTCAGAATTTGGGTGGACAACTGTCCCCGCTGTCCACCCTTGGATTCGCCCCTGCTAATCCCTCTAATAGCTAGTATTAATACGTGTATTCTTTTTGTAAAAATGTTTATAGGTAGACCAACAAGTAGAATTTTCTCAGAAGACGTGTGTGGATGATTGCGCTTTTAGTTCACGACTTAGTTATTGATGTCTTCAGTTGCGTGCATACCGACATTCCGAGAGACTAAATAAGCTGCAACTTCAAGCTTTTGGATCACAAGAAGATTGATAATAATCCATAAGCTGAAGATCGAAGAGATGGACGACGACACAACAATAAACGAAACATGCACCATCACCGTGTCCCAATTTGACATAAATGCAGTGCAGAAGAGGTGGGCAAAATTGGAATGATGTGGTCGACATAACAACGTTGATCCAAACCAAAGGCCACATGCATATAGATGATGGATGTGGTTGACACAACAGAGATGTGGCTACTACAAGCTCAAGTGGCTCTAAATAGAGAAGATCGTTTTCAGCATAGACGAGTAATCGAAACAAATGTCGATTGCTACCCAATTCCCTCGCGCACAAAACACTAATATACACAGCTCACTCTTTTTGCTACTACAGTCGGTTCTCTCACTTGTGCTTGTCACTTGTATGTAATGTATAGTCGATTTACTATATATGTAAACGTGTTATACGTTTTGCATGGCGACACAAAGCAGGACCACCTTAGCAAATTAACGTTTTGATGATACCATTGCATGCACTATTATTACACCAGCAACTATCTAACCGAATACCAATGTACCTACCTGTCCAAACATTGTTCAATGTCATGCATTATATCATTTTGTTTTATTCGGGTAGTACTAGGAACTACCTTGTACTGTACCGACCGTTAGTGTTAGATATTTGTTTTTGGGTATCATCTCCTTAATAGTTTCTTATTGGTCTTCCGAACTCCTTTAACTTGTCAAAACATAAAATTGCAATGACATTACCAATCTTTTGACGTTTGCGGTATTTTCACCTTCTAGAGTACGAGAGCGAATACTCATCAAAAATAATTTATACCTGGTAAGTATGTGGTCGATCACAAAGAGCAATCCTATGTTGCTCAGTTTTGTTATACCATATTTGCTGATTTTTTTCTTCTATTTGTGTTTATGCAAACCTCGAACGATGAACTCGATAATGATTAGTTAAAAGTGAATGAATCTGGATAATCTGGAAGATCTTGCTTCAATAAGTGAGTTGTCTTCGTTAAAATGCGGGATCAACTGATATCGGTTGCGGTGGCGTGGAGAGGTTATTGCGGCATTTTCGAGAAAAAACAACAAAGTTAGGTGGACGTCATCATGACTCTAGTGGAGTTGAGGCATTTTCAATGTTTAGAAGAACTTATTTTAAAAGTATTAGGGTATTTGAGACAAATACAGAAAATAAATTTTATCCTGTCATGCAACCAAACATACAAGATTTATAAAAATAATGTTATAAATAATACTAGTATTAAATATACTTATATATTAATACTTTTAATCCTATACTGCCTTCCAAATGTGCACTAAGGGGTTAGAATTTGTGACTAGAGGGTTTGAAACTCAAAGGGTTAGTGTTTTTAAAATGAAAGATTTTATTACAAGGTTTTGGAGAGTTTAAAAAAGATTTAAAATCTAGATGTTGAATTGGTCGAACAGTTGTCGAGATGAGGTTAAATGGGTATAAGTGTGTATGGTTTGGTGTTTGAGATTTAAAGATTGGTTAAAAAAAGATCAAATTCAAAGGATTTAAGAGGTGAAATGATTGTTGGATATTAGAATGCTTAGTATTTAGGGTTTGTATGGTAAAGAGTTTAAGATCGGAGGTTTAGGATTTGAGGTTGAAAAAAAGCTAAATATGTAGGCAACGGTAAAACTTGCATTGTATAAGAGTGTTATAGGTCATTAGGGTTTAGGGTTCTTAAGGGTTAGAGTTTGTCTAGGATTAGAGTTTATGTTTTCAAAGGGATTAGAATTCAGGATGCTAAGGGTTTAAGGTTCTAAAGGATTTAGTTAGAGGGGTTAGGGCTTTATGGGTTTCAAATTATTTTGGTGAAAAAAACTAAGTCCTAAGGCAGTGCTATCCAGGCATTAAGGGAACACAATATGCAGCACATATGCTAGCATAGGGTTGCCTTAAGGTCAGATGCATACAATATGCAACACACCATGATAATTCGGTGTTGCCAAAACAGACACGAAAAGTAATACAAGTTCTATATTACAATCTAATTTATTGCATTTTTTATATTACAAAATGTGTTGCTTTAGGGCCCCTAAAACAATACAAATTCGATTCATTACAAAATTTGCACTGTCTATTAGTCAGTTTTGCATAATTTTGGTTGGAACTCATGGACCTTTTCAACCAAAACTTACCAAACGTGTGTAGAAATGTACAGAGAGATGCTTTAACTCTTTATTGCGCTTGTGCCTCTCTTTTAGATGGTTTCATAATAGTTCTCTATTTATATTGGTGGATTTGAGTGGAAAAGGAATTGATTCAATAGGTAATGAAGAAGAGAGGATTTCTTCCTTGAATCCTCAATTTATTTGCTTTTCGTAACTCCTTACTCAAACGAGTAGATTTGAGAATAAAATGATTACTCGGCCGAGTGAGCGGTACTCAGTCGAGTAGAACTAAGTGTAGTTCTTATACTCGACTGAGTATGTGCAATAAATGCTCTACCCGGCCGAGTGGATCCAAGAGCAAATTTAGGACTGGGCAAACTTTGGTCCGAACCGATTACCGAACCGAGCCGTACAAATTTGGTCCATAAAAATTCGGTTTATAAATTAATAATTTGATTTCTCAACCAAACTAGACAAATTGATAAATTTACAGTTCAGTTCATGGTTTTAGTAACTTATAATTTGATTGAACCGAAAAACCGAATAATATCCTTTGGTTCCACTTTATGATCTTTAAATTACTTAATCATAAATTTTTATATTTTTTTCAAAGAACATCTTATATTTCCTTCGTGATTTAAGGATATATTAATTAAGAATGGATTAATCAAATATGAAACAATCAAATATAAGTTAATCACCAATTAGATATTGTGAATATCACTTAATCAAATATGGCACGTGCGGTTCTGCTCCAATAATTCTTATTTGATCAATTTTCTATTTTATTTCCATAATTGAAATATTAATTCAAAATCAAATTTGAGGAAGAAACTCTGCTCCAATACTTTTAATCCGCATTTCAATCGTATATTTTCATTAAATCTCACTTTTAATCTTCTCATAGTCTTGAGCTTTAAGTTGAACAAGAAACACATTCAGTGAAAAATTCATAACACCACTTACTTCACTCCACTTTCACTTTACTTCATTGGCTTGCATCTGTTAACAATTTTTGTCAAAAGGAAGTTCCTCCAGCAAGAACAAAAATTTCGAATTGAGGGCTATGCAAAAGATACAGAAATCGAAAAAATAAGCGTGACACATCTAATGATCCAACCTTCTCCATTTTTGAGTTCTCCGCTCTTGTGGCGCTACAAAGGCCATGCGTTTTTGAGGGTCTGAAGGTTGATAAGTTGATGCATACTAGATGAAGGATGAATTGAAGTTTTTAAAAGTTGTGGATGGGTATCGAATTGGCACCATGAGGAATAAGGAAGGTCAGACATTTATAAGTGATAATGGTTTTTGTATGGACCGAACCGAAATATTTTAGTTTAGCTTAAACCAAATCAATGTATAATCGGTTCAGTCATTAATCTCAAGATATGAAACTGAATAATCAAATTAAATTTTAGTTCAGTTCGGTTTGGTTTGATAACCGATCGATGAACACCCCTAAGCAAATTCTTCACTTGGCCGTGTGAAGTGCAATAAATACTTTACTCGGCCAATTGAAATCTTTTGTGTCTTGGTCAGTCGACCGAATGAGGTGCATTAAGTTCCTTACTCGGTCGAGTACAAAATCTTTTTTTTTTTACTTGGCTGAGTGGGATTTAGAGGTTATCCAAGACAGCCAATGGATGTCTACTCGACTGAGTATAAATTCTACTCGACGAGTAGATGTTGACTTCTATTCAAATCTTCACTTTTGACTCGTTTGCACCCTAAATTGCATCATGTTAACTCCATACATAATATTTAAGGATTTTTTCCTCAATGAATATAAAACACATAAAAATAGTAGTAAAGTGATTTAGAAACGACTCAAATCACTAAGCAATGATGTCTTACAACATGTGTACTTTTTTCGATCAAAATTCCACACTTAGATTTGATCTCAAATTAATAAACATAACTTCACGAGCCGAGTTTCTCACTGAGCCTAGCTTGAACTAAATAAATTTTTATCAAGTTGAGATCTAATAAAATATTTGCAGGCTTAACTAGCTTGAGCCTAGCTTGATCTAGTTACTCGTATTGATTATGGTTTTGGTTGCCTGACCTTTCTCCGACAGATGTCCCAAACTCAGTAGGTTACATCATAAGTCTAGTACATAATATAGATAGTTAATAGTTATAAAAGTATTGTCATTTGTATAGATCTGGATATCACATTACCCCTTGATTTGGATCTTTAATTTATTCTTAAAACTAACTTCATGAGGAGTAGATTCATCGAAATGTGAGAAAAGCACCTTTCTAGCACACATATGGTTGCTGCATCATGAGTCAAGATACCAAATATTTCAGTGGTCTATGCAATTCTCAGTGGTCTTACATGCTACAACCATATTTTGGTGCACTTTGGTAGCACACGCCTATTTCGCTCGTTCATTCTGTAATTTTGTTTGGCATTCAGATTTGTAGAGTCTGGACTATTGACATTGAAAACACTTAAGTTCTCTAAGAATAACTCTCATTAGCCTAATCTCATCATGTGTTGTGACTTTGGCCTCTACCCCGGCTTTGTCTATGATCTTAGCTTCCACAGAGACCTTCATGACTTCTAATTTCGACTTGACTTTTGTAATGCGTGCTCTTAATTTGACTCTTTATCTTTTATGTTCATATGTTTCTTGTATGAACACCAACAACATAGCAATTGACCTTTTTGAGATGTTGTGCCCCTATTCGATAGCGGCTACAATATTTTCAAATTTTGTGGCAACAATCATAATACCTTTTCAATGACTCATTGCTCCTCAAGCGCCTTTCCATTAACCATCTGTTGTTAATGACAATGTGAACGTGGTCAAACAATGCCAAAACTTTTTTTGAGTCCGTCATTCATAGTAACTCGAACTCTCCCCTAGCATTTGCAAGCGCATCCACATAACTCGCTCATCTCTTTTATAATTCTTTTGTAAGATAGTCCATGACTCATGAGATGATTTTACTTTCAATATTTTTCAAAATACCGGCTTCTCATGGCCCAGAAGATAGTGTACAAGGCCTTCTGATGTTTCCCTCGTGTATTAGCCATTTATTCTTTTCTTCCCTTGGAGGGCATCAAATACCTCTCTAGTAGTAGCCATCTCGGTCAAATTTCATAATTCTTTAAACTGAAAAAATATCTTCATTTGAATCGATCATTAGTTGAAATCTGTATCATCAAATTATCGTAATTGTAGTGTTATCGAGTCAGACATGATTCAACTAAAATACTCAAGTATCACTTCTAATTTTGGACAACAAACTGGGCACTGATATCAAATGTTATGATATATTAATAATCTCGACACTCAACTAATGTGTATATGAAAAATTTAGGAAGAAGAAAATTGATTTATTGCTTTACGATATAAAATCATTACGAAATTGCACTGAAAATTAGCAGAGAGATAAACTCTCAAATAGAAATATACAAGAGAGTTAGAGAAGGCTAAGAGATGGATTCTTCCTTACAATCTTATGCTTTTGTATGAAAAATTTCAAACAAGATCTACGAATTCTTTCATTACATCTGATTTTGCGTGTGTGGGAAGCCAATGTTTTCTTCCGTAGGTTACAAGAGGATGCGTTTGGATGTGACAATATAGACCCATTTGGCCGTACCCAAAACATTTACTATATTTTCTTAATGGGTGGGCACTTTTTATCACTTATCAACAACTTCCCTCATCAACATCTTCGCCCCCTCCCTTAACTCTGGCTCCCACCTGCACCTCCAAACTTATTGAAACTCTAATTCATCCACCACCACCTGGTTTGGAGTATTGATGTGTCGAGTGCTCCAGGTCCAGATGGTTTTACCAGTCTTTTCTATAGGCACTGCTGGGACTTGATTAGGGCGGACTTACTCATGGCTGTCTGTTGGTTCTTTCAACCAGAAAGCTACAACCACTTACTTAATCCTTTTCCCAAAATCAAAGAATCCAAGAGCGCTTGGAGATCTCCGGCCTATTAGTCTGTGTAATGTGATCCATAAGATCATCTCCAAGTTTCTGAACTCTAGGATTCGGCCTCTTCTCCCTCAGCGGGTAGGACCGGAACAAGCCGCGTTTGTTGAAGGTCAGAGTATCCATGAAAATATTGCGCTTGCTCATAAATTATGTCGTGATATTAACAAGAAAGTCTGGGAGGAAATATAATGATTAAATTGGATATGTCGACGGCATATGATCGGCTTTACTTGGCCTTTATAACATGGGTCCTCTGCCATTTTTGGTTCTCAGAGGCATGGTGTGACTTAATTTATAGAGTTCTTTGTGGCTGCATGTTCTCGGTGAAATGGGATGGAATACTCTATGGCTATTTTCATTCGTATTGTGGGGTGAGGCAGGGGGATCCTCTATCCCCGTCCTTGTTTCTGTTGGGTCTCAAGGTGTTGGGACGCCCTCTGAGCAAACATATCTCTGACGGGAACCTCAGGCCATTCTTGTGCAATCTTCAGGCGGTTCCCCCTTCTCATCTTATGTTTGCGGATGATGTTATGATATTTGGGAATGGTAGCTCTAATTCCATTCGGAACCTGCGTGGCGTGTTGAAGGCTTTCTGTGGAGCTTCAGGGCTGATGATCAATCATTCTAGAAGTGCCATTTATTTCTCTAAGTTGATATCAGCATCTTGGCGAGCGGTGGTGCTAGCTAATACTTGTTTCTATGCTGGCACTTTTTCGCTTCCATATCTCGGTGTTCCGTTATTTCTGGGCCGACCAAAGATTGAATATTTTGATGACTTGGTGAGTAGGATTTGGGCCCGAGTCGAAGGTTGGTTTGGTAAGCTCGTATCCTTTGGTGGCAGGATTACCTTGATACAGTCAGTTCTTATGGCATCATCAATCCATGTTCTGGCCTCTATCCCTGTTCCTCGGCTGGTGTTGAAGCGCCTCTCCTCATTGTTGGCGTCTTTTCTATAGAATGCTGGTAAGGAGAAGCGACATCATTGGGTTAGATGGTCCTCTATTTGTCGGCCAACTAGTGACAGAGGTTTAGGATTGAGAAGTTTGAATCAAATAAGGGAAGGGCTTCTTACCAAGATTGCATGGAGATTCTGGGAGCAAGATTCTCTCTGGGTTCGGTTTATGGCTTCGAAGTATGGGCATCCGTCACTGATCTCGTCATCACCGATCAATGGGTCGGCCATCTGGACAAATTTTCAGCCTTATATCCTCATCCTCCTACCTCAGGTAGTGTGGGTTCTGGGAAATGGTCTCTGAAAATCAATCATGCTTTCCCGGACAGGAATGTAAGTATGGATTTGAAAGGTCTTTTGGTGAAGGAGATCTTGGAGGACCCAGAGAAGTTGTCGAGGTGACCTGAAGATATCTGAGAATCTTTATGTAGCGTCCGGCTGCTTGAAGGATCGAGGGACCGCTTGGTGTGGCCGGGAAACGCTTCGGGTCGATCCACCTCAGCGGGTTTCTTAGCTACCATCTATCCAACTCAGGGTGGTCGTGATTTTGATTGGCTATGGGCTCCATGGGTTCCTCGGAAGATTGGGGAATTCCTTTGGCAGTTAGTCAATAACGCCATCCCTGTGAATACTAGAATTCAGAACAAGGACGTTTCCCTTTGCTCGCAATGCCATTGTTACGATCGTCCTGCCTGTGAGTCGATTGACCGCCTCTTTATTACCAAGGATCTTGCTCGCTTTGTATGGATGACTCTGGGCAGTAGTCTTGATAAACCGCATGTTACATATGTGTTTCAGCTGAGATGGGCTTGGCTTTGCTCAGGATCAGTTAGGTCGCAAATTAACTTTATCTTCTGTGTGCTAGTTGGGTGCGGTTCGTGGGAGATCTGGTGCGAGCATAATAGGAAGATCCATGACACTGCTCATGGCCGGCACCCTTTGTTCAGAGAGGTGTGGAGTTGGACTCTCAGGCTACTGCCTCAGTTTAAGGCGAATGTATCATTGTCTTCGGCAGATGTTCTGTCTATAGAGAGCTTGCTTCTCCCTGTCCTGCCTGTCCCGGTTAGCCGAGCGAGGTGGATCGCCTGGGATCCTGGACCGGGCCTCACCCTTAATATTGACGGATCTTCAGGGCCCCAAGGTTCTTCTAGAGGAGAAGTAATTCGAGGGATTTTGGGTGAACCGAAGTTTCTGTTTGCGTCCAGATTTAATTTTCACTGCTCCAGCGTAGTTGCAGAATATGAGGCTGCACCGCAGGGCCTTTGACTAGTGCGAGAGCACGGTTTTCGTGTTGTGGAATTACAGAGTGACTCAAAGGTGTTGGTTGATTCTCTTATGGGAGAAGACGAGCACCCTTGGTCATGTACCTATGCTTTTCGTGAACTCAGTCAAAAGACTGACAGAGTGCGGGTTGTTCATGTACTGCGTGAGGCTAATCGAGTTTCAGACAGACTTGCTAACTTTGCTATGGAGGTCGGATCCTTAGCTGCCCTTTCCTTGCAGCCTTTCTCCGCAGAGGTGGGCACGGCTCTTCTCTGGGATGGGCTTCGGTTTATGTCTTCTAGGCGTGTGTAATGGGTTTGTATTTCCTTTTGTTGGGTAGGAGATCCGGGTAGACTGGGTGTCATCCCTCTTCCCTTTTCTTCCTTGTTTGTATTCTCCATCAAATTTTAATAAAATCGTCTTAAAAAAAATGAGGGAGGGAGATGTGATTAGTGAATGTTCGTTCGGTTTAATTTTAATTTTTAATATCAAATTGTGTTTGATCTGTTTCGATGAATTATTTTAATTAAAAATAAATTCAAAAGAATAAAATGACATAGTTTTTATTGAAGAGTTCATTATCATTTACAAATTAATTTTTGTTGGTCTAACTCACAAATCTAATAATTACAAAAAACACTAGAGTTACAAAATGATCCAGTATTTTATAATTTTATAATTATGACTGTGGTTTTTAAATTGATTACATTCCATACTTTATTTTGCCCTTTACTCAAAATTATTTTATATGATTAATTACATCACGAAATCAGTTTTATATTTTGGGAGATAAACTTTTAGAATTGAATTGGAAATTTTGATTTGATCACATTTATAATTTTAGATATAGAAATGTAGTACAATTATGTTTGCGGTGTTAAATTTAATTGTTAATGTATATTAATTAATTAATAAATAAAAATAATACGTTAAAATTTAAATTTTGATGGAATTATACCACCCTCTAACAACAATGTGCCTCAGTATGCAGATTAATTCCGTCTGGCTATGGATAACAAAACAAAATTCTCCACACTATGCAAAAATGTCATTTATTATGAAGCAAACTAATGAGCGGTTTTTGGAAAGGGGTAGGCCTAACGTTCACATCAGCAGTCACATATTACGCTATTATCGGCTAGGTGAATCACTTCCTTTACTACCCCTTTTGAGGATAAATTTTATACCCCTAAACATGTCTTTATATCATGGCTAGTGTCACGGGTCGGTGTGGCTCCCAAATTCTCACTTAATATTTGTGGCTCCCATGGTGAAGTGGCGCCACTCAAAGGCTGACTAAGCAACACTAAGTGTGTTAAAATACAGCAGAATAAAAATACCAAGGAACACTAGCAAAACAACGAGAATAAGGAGAATTTTGGTACTTTTATTGACTCTTGATGTCTTAAAGGCACCCACAATACAAAAGTAAAGAAGACCAAGTGTTTGGGGATGATTTTCTGAGTGAAAGTAGATGAGAAATGAGGCAGGGGCGTGGTCCTTTAATAGGCCAAACCTCTCGACCCCTTCGCTACCGAAAAGGCACCATAAATGTTCGAAAAGGCACCACACCTTTTCAACACTTAAACCACCAAGACCTAGACTATATTCACTGAACTTTAGATATTTAATACATCTTTGTCACACTTTAATATAATATAAAGTCCCACTGATCACATTCTTCAGAACTCTAAGATATCGTCCGCATACGCCGCATATGCCTATCCAGTACATTGAATGATTCCTGGATCTGTCCGGATGATGCGTCCAGCCTGCGCCTTGACCTTCTAGCGTTCTTGTGCCCTGCACTAAGCTCCAATTCTGGTCCTCGATGCGCCTGGATCCCTCACCTCAGCCCTCAGTTCCTGCGAATCCAAATCTGCCAAGTAAATGCCCGCGCCTTGATCGATATCCCTATTGAGTTCTCCTTTGATACGGGTATGCGCTTCCGCTTCCGCATCCCCATGCTCCATACCTTCTTTGGTCCATTATAAGGTCCTCTAATCCCCAAGATCACACCCACTGTTGCTTCCCTTCACTGGACAATCTTTTTCACAAGCTTCGCTTTGGTCCTCTTTGATCCCTCCTTGGACAACTAACTCGGTCTCCCTTTGGTTCAGCCTTACCCATGTAGTTTGCGCCGATATGCTTGTTGTTAATCCTCGTCATCCTCTCGAATGACTTGGATCCAGCCCCCTTGCATGCCCAACGCGCCAAACATGCGGGGCTACAAAAGCCTTCAGTCTTTAGGGGTGTGACAGCTAGCTTGTGTTGGCAGACTCAATATGAAATATAAAATTATAACATTTGAGATTCTAGTTGATCAAACATGTTTATTATGTAAAAACAATGATGAGAGCTTGGGTCATTCGTTTTTTTGGATGTCCCTGCACAATTTTTACTGACGTGGATGCTTTAATATTTTTTTTGACTCAAATACTTGATTAGATCTTGTATGATATTATTGCAGGTGGCTCCACCATAAAAAAATGACTAGAACATGTATATATCTGACCATATATTTGGCGTGAAGAGAAGGGAACGCAAGATAGTTTAGCCTTGAAGATCAAGGCATTGTGCTGACTGTCAAAAAACCGTTCAAGAGTCGAGCATGTTACTATCAAAATCAACAAAATTAAATAATCGAGAGCCAACACTATTTAGGCAAAATCATTGGAGATCCAGCCTGATTTGGGGATCAAAACATCCCAAACAAACATCTGGAAAATGTGGGGATGAATCATTTACTGATATCCAGGCATTAAATCAGTTGCTTTGAGTGTTTTGTTGTTGCTTTTGGCATTAGCCGCTTTCCAAGATCTTACACATTTCTCAAGTTATTTGTGAGACCAATCTTATGTACATGGATATTGTAGTGGAGTCCTTGTTTATCTAGTCATATATACTGTCACAAGGCAGAGTACCCGTCGAACCGACGGGTTTGGATCAATTCGGTTCGAAAAAAATTAAAAATTGAATCAAATTATTAGTCATCGGTTTTTTGAAATTTGAAACCGAAAATTTAAAACCGAACCGATCCACTAACATTTAAAACCGAATCAACCAGAACCAAACCGAACCGACCGATTTCAAATCGAACCAACCAACCAGGATCAAACCGAACCGACCTGGAGCGTCGCGACGCTTCCAATCCTATTCTGTTATATATATATAGATACTTTGTGGGTTCTAGCCAATTATTGTTTAGTTATCGACTTCAAATATGGTGTGCTTTTTGGTGGAACACAGTTCCATAATTTTACAGGTTCTAGATTGTGTAAAGTTCATTTGAACTATACTTTTTTTTTGGAATAAAGTCTTCCCAATTTTCCAGAAAAACAATGTGCCTACGCCATTGACTCAAATACTCATCGTTGCATAATATGTCCACCATCCCAATATATGCTTTTCAATTTTTCAATTTCGCTTGTCTACTTGTCCTAGACTGGCTTGCGCCCAGCGCTCCGTGTCCGTTTTTTTTTTCTTTTGTTTTCTTTTGTTACTTTATTTTATTATAGATTGTACTTTACATCTATGTAGATTTTATTATGTGAAGTAAGATGATTTATACGTCGCTATCGATAATTTGATATTCAAAATGTCCGTAATTTGTAGTGAAACGATTTTCATTTGAATAATACCAGCCGCTTTTGGATGACTGTAAACTCATTTCGCTGCACGGGATCATAATCATTTTATTTAGTTTGTGCCACATGTATTTTATATTAAATAATAATTAAAATTTGCATGAAAATAAATAATTAAATTGTATAATAAAATATATATATTAACTAAATGTTCAAAATAAAATAGTAACAAACATGTTTATGAATCTGAATTCTATAAAATAAAATAAGTGCATCAATTATGTTCATTTTTATATCTGAAAGTTGAAACCATCTTCATCACTTCTGAAATGAATAGAAATAAATTAAGATAAATACATACTTTATAACAAATAAGTACTATAAAATTGTATATTGTTTATTTTGTAAAAAAATTAAACTTTTTCGTGTTTTTTTTTTCAAAATTCTGACTAAAAGTTCATTATCTTTGTCTCATAATTTGGTGAAGATGGATGAGCTCTTCGAAGAAGACGATTGAGTACCAAGAGTAGACTTCTGAACATTTGAAATTGACTAGAATAAATCATATCATCAAAATATCAAATGCATCACTAAAATATATAAAGACACTAATTATATAATTACCATACCTCATCTAAGTTTACACTCAAAAATTTAGGTATAGATGACATGATTGATCTCCCATTCATGTCTGGGCTATTAAACTTAGATACTCAGTTTGTAAAATTATTTTTTTATGTGGACGTCAACTTTTTATGTATTTCTGTCACATCTATTAAATTTATTTGTAAAGTAATCATAATGGCGTGCATATCAAACGCTTGTGAAAAGAGATGTAGTATTAAATGTAGAGCAAATGTGCATCGTATGTCATTTTTACTTTCATATATTTTTAAAAGATAATTATTTTAGATGAAAATAATTATGTCCCAACATTAGTATTAATTTTTTAATAATTCTAATGTAAATATGGCTGCCTGAATTAACTATAAATGATGCATCATTTGTTTGTTTACGTGTTTTGAATCATAATTCTGTTAATTGAATATAGTTATCATACCCTAAGTAATTAAAATCATTTCTAAAACAATCATACACTTATGTGAATTGTATAGAACAAACAAAGCGAAATGACTATCACAATTAAATTAAAAAAATTGCAAGACACAATGACGTTTGTAAAATAAATAAATAAATATATATAGAGTGAGAGAGAGGGAGGTTCCGTTGGGAACCCCCTTTTGATGTGGAAACTGAGAATCACATTTTGGCCATAGGATTATTTCAATCCAATGGTGGTTATCAAATGTACTTTTTGATTGACAGGAGGCAGGGCCGGTCCTGACATTTTGGAGGCCCTGTGCAAAATTAAAAATGAGGCCTAAATTATTAAAAAGTGGGACATTACATTTATCTGATTCATTCGTAAGTAAAAACTTTGCTTTGTGACAATTGTACGAATGGAAGTGAACTTCAACCTAAATTCTGAATACACATGGAAAACTGAAATAAAAATGAACCAGAACATTAAACCACAGACGATTACTTATAAGCCTAAAACTCATAACCAGGCCAACCTCAACCACCCATAAAAGCAAAAATGAAAGAGTAAAAAGTATAATAATCTGCATGGAAACCTGTACAAATAAAGAGCAATTAAAAAGTAAAGCAAGCCAACCATGCCTATGACTTTGTTAATACTCCTGATCTCCATAAAAGACTTCAACCAATAGCATTGTTTTTTCTACTTTTGCAGCTCCTAGGTTTTTCTCTTCAATAGACAAAAGATTGTTATTCAGTCTCCTCCCTGCCCTGTGTTCTTCAAAGTCATCTCATACCTTTGACATTTTTTTCGTGACCTTCTTTTATATCCGCATCTTCTTGATCACGAATCTCAATATCTATCTAAAATCCTCTAGCTGCCATGTTTCGATTTGATGGAGATTCAACACTGGATTCTCTCAACTCAAGAAGTAGAGACGGATCTCTAGAATTTTGAATGTCATCTCCTTTAACGTTGTCTGACATATCTGAAAAATATAAAAAACATAAAATTACATATCAAACATGGGAAATATAAATAAAACAACAAGATGGAAGAAGAGGATCAAAATGACATCAAGCAGTTAGTTGTCATACAAGTAAAATTAAAACTAAACACAAGTAAATAAACAACTATAAACTCAAATTGGATGGCAATGGAGCCACACAAACAGTTGAAATTAAGCTGAAATTATACATAAATAGACAACAAAAACAAGCATTTGAATAACAAGTTGGATATTAGCTGAGTTTCTATGTTGTACGCACACAAAACTGAGTTTTAATTTTGTTACAAACTTGTGAAAAACATTTTAGCAGTTAGAACCTGCCCGGGACAAGCCGCAGCCGCCTTTGCGTCTTACATTACCACGGTGCAGAGGGTTAGGTTTTTAGGCGAGAAACCGACGCGTTTCGAATCGGGGAGGATCAGAGGAAGATTACCAGGTTGGAGAGGGAAACGAGTCGGGGTTGCGGACCTGTGTCGCCTATCATCTCTCGCTTGAGGAAAAATGGGTCGGGAGAAGAATAGGGTTTGTTTTGTTCTAAGGAAAAAAGTCAGTTTTTAAATAAAAATGAGAGGCTATATTACAAAATTTGAGGCCTTTTCTTAATGGAGGCCCAGTGCAGGTGCTCCACTTGCACCTGCGTTGGGCCGGGCCTGATGACATGCATGATGTATGTATGGGTTACATTAACTCTCTCTCTCTCTCACTTATCTACTGCGTCAACAGTTGTCGCATCCGACATATGCGCCGCTGTTACCTGTTTACATCTCAATCGATCGAACATTCCCCGTTGCATCGGTGTCGAATCATTGCACTTGGCTTAATTTGGATGTGTTTGGTTCAGGGTCGTATTATTCCGGCATGCATGCATGTATCATTTTCAGAAACCCGACCGTCATATTGGCCTCATGCTCCGGCCAGAGGCTGTGTGTTTGGATTAGAGAAACCCGACCGTCATGACCTGGTCTTCTGTCTACATGTATATGAGTCCCATGTAGATGACGCATGGTACCACGAATCGATATCATGTCTTTATATCATATGGAATAAGTTTTACATATATGATATATCTTATGTCATTAGGCATATGCATCAAGTAAAAAACAGGAGAAATTGAGCCATGTTTTCTCTAGTGAATTCGAACATCGAACTTAGGGTTCAAACGAACCGAATCAAACCAACTATCAGCCTACTCAAATTTGGTTCAAACATCTAGTCATCTCAATTAGATCAAAATTTTCAAAACTCGAACTCGGCCCGTTTATAATATGAACCAAAAGATAATTCTCTCTTATCAATAAAATTTTTAATTATTATGATGTGTAAGTAATAATAATATTTTCAAAATGTAGAGCGGTAATTTTGTAAAAAGCGCTAGACGGTTCTAGACAATGGATCTAACGTCTAGCGACTAGTCAGGTGGACAGATTAATCGGAATGACTTATCGGACATGCAACGAAATGGAATTTCATATATATTTAATAATTAATATTAGAAAAATATTAAAAGATCATAAATAATTAATCAGTTAGACGCTAGACTGTGCATTTTGATAACGTCTAACAAGTAAACGGCCGCCTAAGCAGCTAAACGAACGCCTTTCAGAATAGTAGCCCCAAGCTTCTTTATAATTCATTACAAGAGAATATTAATTTCTCAAAGTTTTAACCATACCTTCAAAGTCTAAATCTCTTATTTTATTTATATATGCAACATCTTAAACAATCATAATTTTGACCGATGTCGGACAAATTTTCATCACACCTGAAACTTTGCAATGCAATTTTCCATTAATATGGGAGTACTAAAGTTTGTTTTCTTCGCGTCAAATAGTGTCCAAAGTTAAAAGATGTTTGAGAGTTTGAGAATGTTATCTTCTTTTACATTTTATTTAACCGATTTTTTTTATTTATTTTTATTTATTATCTGACAGTTTTCAATACATATTTAGTATAAACAATTATCTTAAAATGTCAAACATTAATAATTTTTTATCATAACCAATAAAATTTTCATTACTCACCAGTAATAATCTATCAATTTTACTTTTTACACGAATTTTGTTAAAAAAATGTTAACCACCTACTTATTAAATATATTCAACCACTAATATGAACTTCATCTTAATCTATCCGAATTAACCTTAAACGAGATGTATAAAAAAATGGAGAGAGTAGTAAATATATGTCTAATTTATGTCATTTGTTCTTGAGTATACTCGAGCCAAATATTATGATACTCTAACTCGTCCCATTTAGTAAATGAGTCACATACTTGGCTGAAATACATTGATTCGTTTTCAGCCCTAATTAAACATACTGATTGCAAAAGCTTTTTATTTGTATTCAGAACATTTTCAACAAATTAAATTATATTTCTTGAGAAGAAAATAATATAGCTTTTTGGACGGGTTCAAAACATGAACATGCACTTGGTCTTCGCTTCAAATCAATTGTGGTAGACCACACTGGGAATTAATTCGCGACCGAATTTTCAACATGAAGATTTGATGATGGCACTTTTTGGCTTTTTGTGCTCCCTCAGGTTTCATTGTTTACAATTACAGAGAAACTGGATAGAAGAGTTTATGAATTACATATTCGAGCTAAAATCATAGTTATCAGAACCGGATTAGAGATCGAATAGGTCCTGGTTCCGGTTTTTCGGTTGAACCAGTGATTCAGACCGATTCGACCGTCGGTCCAATTGGAGGTAAAATTTATGAAATGTGATTATATATTTTGATATTGTGTTTAACAACAAGTTCATTAGTTGGCTTGGTGGAGTGATTTTTGAGTAACAATCAAGTCATATAAAGTTTGAATCTTTGTCTTGACATATTTTTGATTAAGTTACCATAATTACTTGTCAATAGTGTTTAGAATTTGTTTAATATTAATTACTTTTGAAAATTTTGAGTTTTAGGATATAGAGTTTTTTTAGGATTTTTAAGTTTCATAATTTTCGGTATTTTTGGAATACTGTAAATAATACTAAAAATTCTAAGTCTCAACCTCAAAAAGCTTAAAGAGCTGAAAATTTTCTTATATCTCAAAAATCATAAAAATCATTTAAAATGGTATTATTTTAAAGATTCATAATAAACTAGTTTGATACTCACAAAAGATATATTCACAAGTTCATCAATAAATATTAATTTAAAATATATTAATATCAAGGGGCGCCAGCTAGATGTTAACGCAAAAAGAATTAAAGGAAGAAGGAACATAATTTATCTAAAACTTATGGAATTATTACTTAAAATTCGTCAAATTATTGGTTTGAAACATTTTTAAAATTTCTATTTTAATAATGTTGGTTCAATAGTTTGGAGTGATGTTTTACAATCCATAAGTGTTCGAGTCTTGATGGTACCGCATAATAAGTAAGATCCGCTTCATCGAAGAAAAATAAAAAAAATATTTTAATACAAATACAGTAATGAATCTCGTGCCATCCTCGAAATCAAGCATCTGCATTACCAACTTTATTATGCCTCTGTCAGTTACCCACAATGACACCATACATTTCCTTTTTAAAAAATTTATTTTCCATTATTAATTATACAATCCTGATGCATGTATGATTGAAATCCAGCTCAACCTCAATTAAATACTCATAGCTAGAATATTTAAAAAGTTCTCCCTCCTTCTTCTATTACATGTCGTTTAAGGTTAATTTGAGTAGATTAAGGTGAAGTTAATGCTAGCGGTTAGACAAATTTAATGAATGAGTGGTTGATGTGTTTATAAAAAAATTCGTGCAAAAAGTAAAATTGGTAGATGATTACTGGTGGAGAATGTAATTTTTATTGAATATGAGAATGAAGTTATTAATGTTTGACATTTTAAGGTAGTTGTTGACATTAAATACGCATTGAAAATTGTTAAGTGACAAGTAAAAGTGGACAAAAAAATTCGGTTAAATGACATGTAAAAGAGGACAGAGGGAGTAGTGTATTAGTAAACATGTCGGTGATAGATGATCCAAGAATATTTATTAGTCGGATGTTCTGGTTTACCGCTCACCCCTCTATGGTGCTCATGCATTTCATACTGTGAATTAGCTTACGCATGCGTTCAGCATATATAAACGTAAATACGATAATATCAAAGCTCAAATTCAAGACTTTGTAATTATTAAACAATACTCAAAATTACTACAATTAACAAATCATTTTTAGTTACACTTAATCTAATATAATAACAAAATATGATGGAGGGACATGTCGCGCTCCCGGTCACGTGATACATCTCTCATGCCTACCCCCACCACACCTCCAACCATTTGTAGTGATGAGTTAATAGTAGCGATTTAAGGCGTTCCATCCCGTGCCATTTCTACACCCAGAAGCTCTTACAGTGAAGACCCATAACCGGTAGGTACAGAAATTTTTGTCTGATTGAAACCTATCTTTGTCATGGTTTGGTGCATAGAGTATACTGTTTGTACTCGAGTAGTACGTAGTATGTCCCACCTAATTTACATTAAATAGTTGTGCCGCAAATCTTAAGAAAGGTCATGCGTACCTGAAACTAGGAACAAGGATATCACCATAATGGCGGCGGTGGGATATAATAACTTTCATGTTCAATCAATTGTCTCTGACTCATGATGAAATCATTCTGGTGGGGCCAGTCTTTCCGCATCAATTTTATGTATGGTTAATCAATCAATTAAATTATTAATTTTAATTAACAAAGATTAAGAAAATTAATAAATTAGTATCGTTTTGCAAAATATTTGATTTTTGTGTGCAACCGCATTCGGATGGGGGGCAGAATCAATTTTATCATTTTTAAGTAATCGATTAAATTATTAATCTTAATTAACCAATATTAAGAAAATTAATAAATTAGTGTCACTTTACAAAAACATTTAATTTTTGTGTGCAACCACAGTCAGATAGGGGCATAATCAATTTTATTATTTTAATTACTCAATTAAATTATTAATCTTAATTAACCAAAATTAAGAAAATCAATAAATTAGTGTCATTACAAAAATATTTGAGTTTTGTGTGCAACCACATTCAAATGGAATAGGATCCGGTGCTGCGTAGTAGTTTGCTGCGAGCACCGAAATGACGTCATTTCACCCCTTTTGACTTAGTAGTCACGTGGCGCATAGATCACCATCGTCTTCATTTTCGGCTACTTCCAGCTTTGCAGCGTAGACAAACTGTGATGGTGGAGATCATACTTGACTGCCGGAGCATCAGCTCTCCATCTCTTCCTCTACGCGACGTTTTAATTCTTCACAAAGCTAGAGATCACAAAGCCACTCTCCGGTATGCTCTACTTTGGGTACATGTTGATCGCCTCCTACACCTTCTTCGTCCTATGGCACAGTTGGTTTCTACGCTTGCTTCTGGTTTACAAGACTCATCTACCAATAAGTGAAGATTGATCGATACATTGACCAAGTCAGGCAAATGCTCAGCTGGACAAGATCGTCGCCGGGTGCTAGCACTTCTTTTTCTTATTTCCCTGAGAATTCATATAATTGTAGACAGTCCCAAATTGTTAGGCATTTTGTAATCCATATGTTACACCATAATGTAGTTTTTATTTTTTGATATCGTCAGGTTACACAAGCTGGAAAGAAACACACTAACATCTGATTCCTAAACATTACAAAATGCTATTTTCTGCTTTCCCTTGGCTGGACATCCTCCAGCTGGGCCACTCCAGCAACCACCTCAGGGACATCAATAGCATCTGTATCAGGCTTCATCTGGGTGCACAATGTAGCATACCAAATGACGCCAGTTATGAGCAGTATGACCCTGGTGGTGGAGCTGTGAGGCACGATCCGCCTCTGGTGCAGCACGCCACCCGGATTGTGCCTTGGCGACCTCTTTGATGCCTCAACTCCTGCAGGTTTCACTATCTCTAGCGACATCTTTGTTGTGTCTGCATTCTTCTTCCATTCCTCTCCCATCTTTGCAACTTCTCTCTCCTTGATTGCTTTCATCTCCATCCTCTCCCATCTCTGTTTTCAGTAAATACAGATCCGAATCTTGTCGTCTTCATTGCGTGAGACTCGTGTGTTAACAGAAAAGCACAATTTTTCATTGTTGATGGAATTGCAAGATTGAATGGTGCCAGAGCTCTGAAGCTTGTGTTTTGGGAGGTAAAAGTATGGGTCTGACAAGCAAAGTTTATGAATGCAAAAAAGGAAGAAGAGTAAACCACGTGACTACTAAGTCAAAAGGAGTGAAATGACGTCGTTTCAGTGCTCGCAGCAAACTGTTGTGCAGCACTGGATCCTATTTCCATTCGGATAGGTGTAGAATCAAATTTATTATTTTAATTAATCAATTAAATTATTAATCTTAATTAACCAATATTAAGAAAATTAATAAATTAGAGTTGTAAAATATTTAATTTTTGTGAGCAACCACAATCGGATGGGGGCATAATCAATTTTATTACGTTCTAAAAAAATATTTATTTCTGCACAGCTAGACTCGATCCCGTGCCCCCAAATTTAAATTCTTACATCACAACCGCCGAACTGCTATGCAATTGCTTGTATGT
>NQLW01000079.1:59138-69412 GCA_002312845.1 Kalanchoe fedtschenkoi
AAAGAGTTGTTAAGGCTAGATCTTATCTGCATCAAATTCAGACTTCTCTTCAGCATAACCCCTCTGATACAAATCTGCAGCATCAAGAAACTGTTGGTATGGCTATATTGGTTAAGTTGTCAAAAGCTGAATCTCTTCACCTTCTGCAGCAATCGAAAATTCAGTGGGCTAAGATGGGAGATCTCAACACAGCTTTTTTCCATGCCTCTTTGAAGAAGAAATCCTTCACCAACAAAATTACCAGACTCAAAAGCAGTGATGGAACTTAGACAGAAAATCCAGATGTAATCCAAAACATCCTTATAGAGCATTTTCAGAACTGCCTCGGAAGAAATACCCACTGTGCAGATTTTGAGCCCCCCCCCAATCAGAGGATTATACACTGTCCGTAGCAGACTCAAGGGATCTTTGTGCTCAGGCTGAAGACGAAGAAATCAGACAAGTTTTCTTCAATATGGGTAACACCAAAGCCCCTGGTGTGGATGGCTTCAGTGCTAAATTCTTCAAAGCTGCTTGGGATATCATTGGGAAGGATATATGTACAGCCATCAGAACTTACTTCCGGAATTCCAAGATGCCTCACTCCATTAATTCCACCTTGCTAGCGTTAATCCCAAAGGTTGACCACCCTTCCAAGCCTGATGATTTTCGTCCAATATCCCTTTGTAATACGATTTACAAGGCTATCTCTAGTCTAATTGCCAAGAGAATGCAGCAGCAAGTCTCAAAATTGGTCGGCTATGAACAGAGTGCTTTTATCAAAGGTAGAAGTATAATCCATAATATTCTCTTAGCCCAAAGCCTTATTACCGGATACTCTAGATCCAGAATCTCCCCCCAGGTGCTGCGTTAAAATTGATCTTAGGAAGGCTTTTGACTATATCTCTTGGAAATTCATCTCAGATATGCTTCACTACTATGGCTTTCCTCCGCAATTCACCAAATGGATCCTGGGATGCATCTCTAATCCTTACTTTTCCATCATCCATAATGGTTATCCCACAGGCTATTTTAAAGGAGGTCAGGGGCTTAGACAAGGCTGCCCTTTATCTACTTATTTATTCTGTCTGGCCATGGAAATGCTGTCCAGGAACCTAAGGACGCTCAAATCAAATCAAGCCTTCAAATTTCATCCAAAATGCTCCAGAATAAAATTGAATCATCTGCTATATGCTGATGATCTATTCCTCTTCTGCCATGGCAGTAAAACCTCCATCCAGGTAATGAAGCAAACTCTTGATTGTTTCTCTAAGTAGCCATGGCGAAGCCATTCGAGTGTGGGCGTTGAAAAGGCCAGTGGGATATTCATTCAATCACCCTATGTTTCGTCGATTTCTTTTTCTCTATATTTAAATGAAACTATTTTTTTCTAATTGCTAAATACTCAACTAGAAATTATTGTCGATGGAATTTGTTTTAATTAGTAGATCTGAGTTTGGAATGAAGAAAGTTGGGTCACTTTGATTTTTTTCAGCATGCTTACCAGCCCTTATACATGCTTTGAACTGAAACAGAAATGACGCATGATAACAAAAATTAAAAAATTACTAGTTACCACGCTTTAAGGTAGAAATGTGGTAATGGGTGTAAAATCTATTACCACGCTTTAAAGTACAAGCGTGATAATAGAGAAAACCTATTATCACGCTCTGTACTTTATCAATTACGACCGTCGTATTCACCATGTTTAACAAATGTGACAACAACTTTAGAATAAAGCAAAGTGTTAAGCCTGAAACTGTAGTTGTGTATGCATGAAAATGAATTTATTCTAAGATAAAAAATGCTAGTGTGTTATGTTGTTGTAATGAAGAATTAATAAAAATTAAAGGGCATTAGAAAATAAATAATAATTCACAATTTCACATGTCGTTAAAATAATTAATTAACTAACTACTCACAATCTTCTACATCGGACGCATCCTCCACCTTGTCTTCTTCATCGTCCTCTGACAAATCATGCACTTCTTCTAAATCCTTCTTCAAATCCTCCTCCTCCTCGCCATGTTCATCTTTGCACACCATATCTATATGATCCGAATCTCCGAGATCAATAAGTTTGTCATCGATGGCAAATTGACGATATGGTTGGGTAGCATATGCCGGTTCCTCCTAAAAAGCCTGTTGAATCTCATAACTTTCGATGTATGAACATGATTTCATCCTACAGACGGCCAACATATCCTTTCTATTCGTAATTCTACTTGACCCAGGAAGCATGGCATAGTATACTTAAGATGCATTTTTGTGCCAGCACAAAAGGAAGGGTATGTTGATGGAAACATGCGTTTTTTTATTACAAGTGTCAGCCTGGGAAGAAATACCCACTGTGCAGATTTTGAGCTCCCCCAATCAGAGGATTATACACTGTCCGTAGCAGACTCAAGGGATCTTTGTGCTCAGGCTGAAGACGAAGAAATCAGACAAGTTTTCTTCAATATGGGTAACACCAAAGCCCCTGGTGTGGATGGCTTCAGTGCTAAATTCTTCAAAGCTGCTTGGGATATCATTGGGAAGGATATATGTACAGCCATCAGAACTTACTTCCGGAATTCCATGATGCCTCACTCCATTAATTCCACCTTGCTAGCGTTAATCCCAAAGGTTGACCACCCTTCCAAGCCTGATGATTTTCGTCCAATATCCCTTTGTAATACGATTTACAAGGCTATCTCCAATCTAATTGCCAAGAGAATGCAGCAGCAAGTCTCAAAATTGGTCGGCTATGAACAGAGTGCTTTTATCAAAGGTAGAAGTATAATCCATAATATTCTGTATTTTCCCCTTATATAGTCCAGGAGCATCAGCAAATTCAAAGATTCAAAACCTTTACATTTTATCATTTATTTTGTCTCTAAATACCTTTGTTTCTATTGAGGCCAAACGGCTAAGGCAGTCTAAATTCATTCACTGAAGCATGATAAAATAACATTTATAAACTATGTAGCTTTTTGTCAAAACAGGCATGGATGTAAATGATTGTTGATAAAACCGAAGCATTGTAGTATATCTTTGAACTAAGAATTTAGGATGCTATTTGAAGCCATAACCAATGGGAAATCTGCATTGGCTTACATAATCAGGTTATTATTCGGACAACATAGGTTGATATATTTAAGCTATATTGTAGTTATTTTCCACAACAAGTAAAAATATATTTCTCTTCAAGACTCGAGACAGGTCTCAAGCTTTATCTTGAATCTTGAGTCTTTAAAGGAAATAGATCTGTCAACTAAGAATTTAGCTACACATCCTATTAGTAAAAGCCATTGGCTCACATTTCATGTTGCGTTCTTATTGGGGAAAACATTAGTTGATGAAAATAAGCTGCTATGGGTGCAATATTTTGTACGGTTTGATTTTGATGCATGGAAATGTCATCTGATGCAATTGATTTGTCCCATTGTCACCCAACCATCATATGTGCTCATTTTCAACACATGGCATTTTGTTCATAAGGGAGAGGACACATTCAGAACTGATTATACACATGGCACCTTGACAATGGTACATAACTGCAATAGTTTGCTTGCTAGAAATGAAGTCATCCGTTGGATGATAGTTTTATTATCAGCACTGCTTAAGTTATGGGTAGAGAAACTATTGACTATCATCTACTCCAGTTGTGTATATTAGAAGTTGCTAAAACGTCCTTTCTATTTGGTTACCGGTCTGGTCCATCTGCGTACAGCTCTCTGAAATTTGGTAGCATTTTACTGGCATCATTATTATATTTGTTTTTCCTTTCTGGGCGTGCTTACCTGCTCTAACATTCCTATGGGTAAAATGTGAATAGGTTGTAACAGTGGTGATGGAAAATTATGGTGGTACAAATGGACAGAAAAGTTCTGATGACGTAGCTCGTAACAATTCTGGTTCACAGAGTCGGTGGGTACAAGAGGTGCTTAAACTAGAAGGCCACGTCTCTGCTTCATCAGATTCCATTGTAAAAATCCCATCTTGGAAAATGATTGTGAATGAAAATGGTGAATTTAATGTGGCAATGTAATCCCTCACAACCAAATGTCTGAATGGTAATTTAATATTTAGTATATACGAGGCTGTTAAAATTTGATGTTGTATATGCAGGGAAGATGCCAGTAATCCTCATTTTTGGTCAAGAGTTTGTCTGCATAACATGACGAAGTTGGCTAAAGAGGCGACAACAATAAGGCGTGTACTAGATTCTTTGTTCCGTTATTTTGATAATGAAAATCTATGGTCTCCTTCAAATGGGCTTGCTTTCCCAGTTTTGAGGGACATGCAGAGTGTACTTGAGCATTCTGGTACATATGTCTTCTTTTGTTCTTTTATTATTTGGCAGGGTTAGATGAACAGTTAGCTTTAGTCATCACATAAGTTGAGATCTAAATACATTAAATCGTATATAAGGGCTACCCTCATGTAACTCATATGCGGGCTGATCTAAGATCAAATCATTTTCGATTTTAATTTATAAAAGATTATAGTTTTGGAGTGTCTCAAAATATTAAACCCTTTTTTTGTGATAAACAAGCCTAAATTACGTTGTTTCATATATTTAAAATCTGAACTTTGTAGTCTTGGACCAGCCCACTTATAGCTTATACATTTCTTTGAAATTAATCTAAGATTTTGTAATAGTTATGTTCAGCATTCTCCATTTTCTTAAAGGTATTATGATTGCTGCTCTTTTATTTTGCTGTAATAATGCAGGGGAGAATACACACTTCCTTCTTTCCTTATTGATCAAACATCTTGATCATAAGACTGTGGTGAAACAGCCCAACATGCAGCTTGAGATTGTTGACATCATCACCTCCCTAGCCAAATGTGCAAAAGTTGAATCCTCTGTTGCATTGCTTGGTGCATTGAGTGATGTAATCAGACACTTCCGTAAGAGTATGCAATTGTCCCTTGATGATTCAAACTTGGAGGCTGACTTAGTAAAATGGAATAAGAAGTTTCTGGAAGCAACAGATGAATGTCTCGTACACCTATCAACTAAGGTGCTCTGCTTTGCTGAATACTTGCTATGAATTCTGACATTTCTGCACCTTGTTTTGGATCTTGTAAACTTTAAGGGAAAGAAAATGCGAAATTTGTTGGGAAATTTACTTCAGCACCCTTCTTCTTAAACAGGTGGGAGATGCTGGTCCGATTCTCGATATCATGGCTGTAATGTTAGAAAATATTCCAACTAACAAGGTTGTTGCTAGATCCACAGTTTCAGCAGTTTATCGCCTAGCTCAAATTGTGGCCTCCATTCCAAATGTCTCATATCGAAATAAGGTTGTATTAAAAACTACGTATTAATTTACCAGTTCCCTCAATTAATTACATTATGGACCGTATTGACTAATTTTGTATATTCTCTTACTTCTTCCAGGCATTCCCAGAGGCTTTGTTTTATCAATTGCTTCCAGCCATGGTTCATCTAGATCATGAAACTCAAGTTGGTGCACACCGCATTTTCTCAGTTGTTCTTGTCCCATCTTCAGTTCGTCCATGCTCAGGCCCGTCCATTCCTATCTCTGGGAAAAACCAGCATCTTCCTAGGACACTTTCAAGAACTGTCTCTGTCTTTTCTTCTTCAGCTGCACTTTTTGAGAAGTTGAGAAAACAGCGATCATATTCAATGGAAAGTCTTCCTGAAATAAATGAAGTCAAAGTTCTGGGTGAGGTAGATTCTAGTGACAGTGGTTCTGGAATAATGAACAGATTGAAATCATCTTACGATAGAGCATCAAGTTCCAGTGTCTATGTGACCCATTCAGCAACTGATACAGATTCCTGTGCCAAGAAAAGTATCGATGCAGTAAGTTTTAATTGGATGTTTTTATGTACACCAAAAAATCTTGATTCTGGAGTATACAATCATTAAGTATAAATTAACAAAGGAGCTTGTCAAGGTCAAAAATTTGATTGAAAAGGTGAATTAAAAAAAATTTTAATTTTGTCATTGCAAAGTCCATCACCGATCCTATCTAGCTGTTTCATGTTCATATCGTACTTGCTTTCATATTTATTTTTATGGACTGCACTTCTGATGGACATTGCTACAACTTGATTACTTTAGCTATGATTCTGTTGGAGATAACTCTCTGACTCCTGATCCACTTCTCTTCTGATTTACAAGAATTATGTTCTTTTGTTTGAATCCAGGAGGCTGTTTCCCTCAGACTGAGTAGCCGACAGATTTCGCTCCTACTTTCAGCAATTTGGGCCCAATCCATGTCTCCAGAAAATTTACCGGAGAATTATGAAGCAATTGCTCATACATTCAGCTTGGTATTGCTGTTCTCCACAGCCAAGGTGTGTTGTGTCAAAATATCTTTATTGACTTCATCTTTATCAGTAGATTCTACACCGGAGTGCTTTTAACATGTACAAATATGTGATCACAAACATGTCCAGAATTCGTCTCAAGAGGCGGTAATTCGAAGTTTTCAGCTCTCCCTTTCTCTACGAGACATATCAATTGTCGAAACAGGTTTGCTCTGAGTTTTAGTAAAATCTACGCTGAGGTGCTTAGTTATAAACTGTACAAATCATGAATTGTGACCATTTAGTAGCATTGCCATATGTGAACAACCCTGATGACTCGTTTTTATGTAGGATCCTTGCCACCATCGCGTCGCAGATCGCTTTTCACTTTGTCGACCTCAATGATGTTATTTTCATCAAAAGCCTACAATATGCCTAGTTTGATGGCTACAATGAAGACATGTCTCACAGGAAGACTGGTATTTAGTGACAAATTTTTCATAAATGTAATTGCAACTGAAAGTCAATATTTCTACTCTTCTAGTCGTTGGATTTGAAATTGTAGCATGGCATCTTGCTGTTTCTTACGAGAGTTAATTCATTAGTAACTCGGCCAGATTTTGCTTACATAATGGCAGTCTTATATTTAATCTGTTCTTTGTTTGTAGAGAGCATGTTAAATGTGTACTCTACAATTTATGAATGTCTCTGAAAAGGAATGTACTATATTGCCTTGGTTTCCTGCCAGATTTTCTTTCCGATGAGAGCCAACTTTTGTTGCGTTAATTAGATTCTATCTGTTGTTGATCCTGGGTCGTGAATGCCGGTATTTGAGTGTTCTGAAATGATTTTGTATGTGTTATTAGGTGGATCCATTTCTTCATCTTGAGGAAGATCGCAAACTACAGGCTGCTAACTGTGAGGCTAGAAAATGTAATAACAGTTACGGATCTAAGGGAGATGATGATTCTGCTCTAACTTTTCTCTCTGAAATAAAAATCCATAATGACCAATCCAAAGAATCCATTGCCTCAGAAATTGTTGGGAGCTTGAAGCACTTGTCCGATGTAAGTTTAAGCTGTTTTATATGTGTCGAACTTTTTAATTATTGAAGAACCATCAGGTATAGCAATGTATCTAGTGATTCCTTGAATGTAACTGCAGTCAGAGTCATTAACTTTGAGAAATCAGTTGTTAAGTGAATTTGTACCTGATGAAAACTGCCCATTCGGTGCCAATTTGTTCATGGAAGCTGCACATCAAATGCACCAGAAGCATTCAAGAACTAACAGTCTCTTCGAAGAGGTAATCAAACATTGAAGCATTTTAATGCCTGACAGACCTGGAGAACTGACATAATGTAAAATTTACATTTTTGTAGGTATCTCCATTTTTCACCACTGATGATGTTTCCGTAAATCAAATTACCCAGACTTCACTGGCAATGGATGTATCCAACCTTTTGAGTGTTAATCAACTTTTAGAATCCGTATGCAGCCATCTTCTTGTTTGGTATCTTACATATAAAAAGACAATGCAAATGCATGACTAATATGTCTAGTGTTATGTATATAATGATGTTTGCAGGTATCTGATACAACGAATCAAGTTGGAAGAATATCAATCTCATCTTCGCCAGATGTTCCTTTCAGGGAGATGACCAAACAATGTGAGGCACTTTTGACAGGAAAGCAACAAAAGATGTCTCATTTGTTGAGCAGTCAGAACAGGCATGACACCTTGACTGGTTTTACTTCCATAACAAATCGAGCTGGGTTGAAGAAGACAACTCCTGGTATTCACATGGACATTAGGCTTGTTGAGGTATGACTTGATCCTATCTCCATCAGTGTGCCATGCTTTTGCTTGCATAATGTTTTGAAATTTATCAGAAATATAGAAACCAGACGTATATAGAGTTAGGGGCACACTGTATATCTGATCTAACCATATTGTTATGACTCTATCTTCATATACGAATTGTTTTTTACATATAATACAGGCTGAAAATTCAGTACTGGGCCAGCAATTTGCCTCTAGCTCCAACAAACCACCATTAGGTCCTACTCCAGCTCACTGTACTAGTGAGGCACAGGGACCTCAACATTCCTTCAAGTTGCCTGTAACTAGTCCATTTGATAATTTTCTCAAAGCAGCTGGCTGCTGACCGTCAGAAGGTGATGGAACACAATTTTTTTTTTTGGGCTGCTCAACTTGGCGCACACCCCGGACAATTGCATAGTAAGATAGATTCTTGTTTACTGAGAATATCGGGTTCATTTTAGTGACACTGGTTGAATATTTTATGTGATTCATCTCTGATTTCTTTTGATTTTTGTGGCTACAGTCAACCTAAGCAGGAGTGTCCTGTGTGTAAGAGGCAATGCAATGTGGAGATGATTGTGTTGGATAGTGTGGTTTGACATGGTTTCTATTTCAGTTGTCAGCTCAATGAAGTTGGGGGCATGCATGTCACCAATTGAACTCTGGGCTGCAGTTGGATTGACCTGGCCTGGAGCATATAAGTGCTTAGCGTGCATGATACGAGGTTTCTATGCAAGTGTCTAATATAGAGCTTTAGCCCTGACCTTTGAACTTTCATCCGAAGCCATACCACTTTGTACCACTGGTTAGGGGACAGGCTCAATTTGATTTTCGCCATCTGACCAAATTGTTTAACATGTCTAGAAACTACGGTTCTTATTGTCCTAAAATTTAATGAGTTGTTTGATCTCTACGTGTACGGTCAACTTTGGTTTTCCTGACTTATATTTCTTTGTTTGTCAGATATGCGATCTCTTTCAATAACTCAATTTTACAAATGGACTCGGCTTCTGATAAAAAAGAGTTTCAGAAATGTCACCTACTCTTTCTTCAATTCAATATGGTTTTCACTCAAATTTTTCAGGAAAAAATAAAACTTGTCAAAACATTTGGACAGTTTAAGACTTTTCAAATAGCTACATTTTCAAACTTCAAAAAACAAAAAAATCATCCCGTGGATTTAAGAAATTGGATCTCAAGGATAACAACTTATGTTACTGTAAGGGTAGCAAATTGTCAAAAGATGACTATAAACTTTAGACTGGCAAGAAACGAAAAGCTCAAAGCAAAATAGAGACTTCCATTCTGGAGTTTGAAACTCAAAATTTTTTTTTTGTATTTTTTTGTAAATTAACGGTCTTTTTCATTTTCAGTTGTTACATGTCACGAGGCAGATGTCTTCTTTAGGGGTGTCAGTAAATTTGGATTATGAGTTGTTTGAGTTATATGGTAGTCAATCCATATTTGTTTGTAATAATTTGATTCAACTCAAACTCAATACAAGTTCTAAACAATCCAACCAATATTCAAAATTTGTAATTCAAATTGAATTTGGGTCAACCCATTTTGTTATCTTGTTAAAAAACTTTATAAGTCAGAAAACAAAAACTTTAAATTGGATTGAATCTACCCCTCTGCTTTTAGTAGTCATTAAGTTGGTTGTTGCTTAACTATGTAGCCATACTGGCAGTGGCTAGATCATTCTTCTTTGTCACCTCCAGAAATCTGAATAACAGTTTTTAAAAAGTAAGGTAAAATTGAAAACTGACTAGGGTATAACTGAAATGAAATTACCATAGAAGCAGTTTGGAAAAAAAAATTCCTAAAACAAGTCAATTGAACACCTAACTATACCTTGTAAAGTATTATGATTTTTACAACGACATTGTATTATCAATATTAACGATAGTTCAACATCACACAGGTACTTGAAGAAGTCCAATAACAAAATTAGTATGACTTGGACTCCCACGCGGACAAGTCCATCTATAAAAATATCCAATTGCGATCCAAATGATCACTACCTCTTTATTTGCGATGCGAATTCTAATAAAAATTTGGACTAGTTTACAACTAAGATTATTGTTGCACCCTATAAACTAATAATATTGCAAAGTCATTTAAAGTCACCAAAATGATCAGATAGTGGTTGATAGATAGACATGCACATAAAATTACATAATTTTATCTCATAACATTTTTTA
>NQLW01000079.1:92301-107420 GCA_002312845.1 Kalanchoe fedtschenkoi
CACTGCCATAGGCGAGACAGGAAAAAGGATCAGCAGCGAGATACAACCAAATATAAACGCGCCGTAATTTTGATCTCAAAATCCATATATAACATATAAACAAAAAGCAAACGGTTGGAGTGGATAGAGGAATTTTGAGGATGGTGAAATCTGCAATGAGGATCGGAATGTCGGACACACCGGATGCGCATGGATTCGGAGTGAAAACTCAGAGAGAAGATCACGGCGCGATTATGAATTCAGGATCGCCGGAGGTATCTGGAAATGAAACGGAGTTTCATCGCTTTTGGAGTTGCGCAACGAACGTGAAGTGATGAAGCGCCTTCGCTATGGAATGTGAACGTGACGACGTCGTTCTATCAGAACTGGAACATTTCAGCACAAAAGTATTTGGCCCATGTAAAATAAAATAAATACAGTTGATAATTTTTAATTTTTTTGGTTCCATGTTGATTTTAATCATGTGATACATTGAGAAATAAAATATTACAGAATTCATCGGTGGCCATATCATTGGATGGAGCAAATAGAGTCTAGATTTATATTAATAAGTTCAAATTGATTATACTTTTAATACTTATTTTCTTAATTTAGTTAAAATCACCTCTTACAGCCCATAATAGTCCTTCGTACAATCAGTGGCGGAGCCTCTAATGAGGTTGGTTGTCCCCCGAATCGCATCTAAAATACATATGTCTATGGAATTTTTTTATATATGTATAAATAAATTTATACGCTTAATTTCAACTAAATTTTTAATTTTGCCCCCCCCCCCCAAATTCAACCAAAATTTTAATTATGTAATTTTATCCCCTGCAAAAAGAAAAAAATACTGAATCCGCCACTGCATACAATCGAAATGAATAAAAAAAACAAGGGACTCACAAGTATGATTTATTTTGTAAGTGTTAACGTGCATTTAATTTTCGTTATAAGCATTTTGATATGTTAGAGTGTGTTTCGAACTCAAATACACGTAAAAATATTAAATTTTTTATTATATATTCTTTGTACTCTCAAATTATAAAAACATGATTTCCATTGATAATATTTATAGTTTACATGAGATGTCATTTATACCAAAGAATCACTTATAACTTAAACTAGAAGACTTTATTTGACATTCAACTTTCTTAGTTAACAAAGCTATAAATCCCTTCATACACTCGAACAAGTACCATACTCATATATAGTTAGCCCAATGATATTTGAACTAGTAAATAATCTCCAAACTGTCCGTATGTGATTGCCAAACTTTAAACACCTTATAAGAGTCAAAAAAAAAAGATTTAGGAAAATTAAATTAACCATGTTTCTACAAATATTATAAATTAACTAGGGAAGGTACCCGTCGACCCGACAGATTCGGTTCGGTTCGTGAAAAATTAAAAGCCGAAACAAATTATTAGTTATCGATTTTTTAAAATTTGAAACCGTATCCAAACCATTAACATTTCAAGCCAGACCGAACCGATCCGTTCCAAATTGAACAGTTTTTTAAAATTTCGAACCGAACCGATCAGTTTCAAACCGAACCGAACCGGTTCGGTTCGGGAGGACGACAGATACCGTAATGTTATTATAGTAGATAAGATATGTGGAATGTGATATTTTGAAAAATCAAAATAATTTCTTATAATGATTTTAAGTCCGTCACGTGTCAAATTAATTGTTTCCATGGACACATGGAAGAGAAAATAGATTGTTTATTTTCCAAAATATTATATTGCTTTAATAAAGCACTCTCTAAATTAAAGCACTTTTTTCACAAAAAAATAGAGCAATATCTATTAAAATGTTTAGTAAGGTGATTATTTGCAATTTCTTATGAATTAGGTAAATACGTTTTTAGAATTTCTCTAAAATTGCAAACACTCCCATCTTTGATTTGTTTTTCTTAGAATAGTTTCTAGTTAATTTTCTTGTCAAATGGTTTTAAATAGATAACCACATCAATCTAGTCTAATTATTCTCTTTTGGGCTCAAAATTGAATCTCAAAATATAACTTCGTTTAAATGATACTTTGATCCATAAAACTTTAATTTAACAACTATATTTATGGTAAAATACTCGTTGTAAAAAGTAATTTGTTGACTGTGAATTAAACGATATTCATACATCCGAATTTGAGTTACTTGTTGAAATGTTGTGGTTTAATGAATTAGCTCTCGACTTCCAACCACAATCACAAGAGCAGGCCCGGCCTGTGTTGCAAGTGGAGCACTTGACCTCCAATCAGAAGGGGTCTCAAATCAAGTTAGGTTCGGGCATCCATTTATACCGGACCTCCCTAATTCAAGTATGGGCCTCTAGTCCATGACCTCTACCTGCACCGGGCCTCTACAATTTAGTAATAAAAATATATTATATTGCAATAGATATTCGAATTTACGCCCTTTGACATTATCAAAGGACTCACAACCAACTCTAATAACTTAAAAAAACATTTTATATTAAACTCCAGTATACTTAAGCCTTACTTTTAATTTTGTACCTGGCCTCCAAAATGTCTGGACCGGCCCTACACAAAAGGGTAGGCATTTGAACTTCAAATCTTGGAGAAGATCAAAACTCATTTTTGTAAATTTTTTCATTTTCATCTCAATGAAGTCTTTCTCTTTATTGTGAAAGTCATCTGTTGTCCCTATATGGATTGTTCTTCCTCTTCACTACGTGAAAGTTGTATGTATTACCTATATGTGCTTTGTTTTTCCTCTTTCCTATGTGGAAGTTGTTTGTGCCGCTTCTTTGTGAGTATTATTTCATGGTATGATTTCCTTTTTGATGTGTGATTAGGTCATCTCAATAATCAAATGTATCAACTTCTCAGTACTGATATATTGCATGATATGTGCTTATATCATTAGAGTTATCAAACATACTTATTATACTTTTATACATATTAGTAACAGATTCACATCTCACTATATTCTTATTAGGGGAAAAACCCACCACTTACACAATTGCGATCAGAACTACCACAATTTTCAAAAAGAGTGCGATGAAAAAAAATTGGACTAATTTTCAAAAATAAAATTCACCATTACATTCCAAAACTAATATTTCTGTAAGATTTAGATTTATGTATGAAAATTACGTCATTTGGTTATCAAAAGACGTCATTTTAAAAACTTCTCCGTGCATATAATAAATAAGTAGGGAGAAAGAGGGGCCCTTTCCAAATTTCCCCTCGAGATCTGAAAAAGCTCTTTTCTTCGCCATTAACAATAAAAAAGAGTAAAAATTGCCAAAAAAGCATTGTTTGATTCATTGTATCCATACTAAATCAAAGTCCATGTTTCGCATAATAAATTAAAAAAATTTCAATTTACTCAATGCGCATCAAGATTTATTTCATTTATGGGTTCAATAGTAGACGCGCGCGCAACCGCGTCTTTGAGATAATCTTACCGATGAGGTTCTTAATCAATGTATACCTTGGTTAATCATCAGAGATTTTAATGTCATTGTTACTAGGGATGGAAAAAAATGTGGAAAACCTTGGTTTGATGGCAATATTTGGGACTTGAATCAGTTTATGATTAGAACAAAGGTAACTTATTCAGGTTATTCAGGTCTCCCTTCACGTGGTCAAATAATCGAAGTGGTCTAGGTAGGGTGTGGGCGAGGCTTGACATCGTTTTAATCAATGGGCAAACCATGATCGATTTTCTCAGGCTTACAGTCACCCACTTGGAGCAGAAAGCCTCAGATAACTGTCCTCTACTCATTATAATAGAAAATTAAATTCGTGTTAGTCCTGGTTTCATATATCAAAGGATTTGGTTCTCTCATGAAGATTTTTAGAAAAACGTCTAAAAGACTTGGGAGCGACGCGTTTATCTCGATCTAGTTTTTAACTTCATCAAGAAGTTGAAGACCTTAGCTGGAAGATTAATCTCTCTTAGAATATCAACTTTTTGATAATGTAGAGATAACCATAAGATAATTGGAGTTGTAGATAAACACAAAAGAGGATTTGTAAGAGGCTTGTTCTGATGCGATTGTTGAGGAGGTGAAAAAGTTGAATGTTAAGTTACAAACAACCTTAAGGAACAAGTATATTTTACTAGAAGACAAGGCTAGAATACGATGGCTCCAATGCGGTGATTAAAACTGCTTCATCTTTCATGCCATCATAAAGGAACAAGTGGCCCATGTCAAACTGGGCATCAAAGATAACAATGGCACCACACCATCACAAAGGCAGTGGAGAAGGTCATTCGGCACTATTCAGAGATTCTAAATGGCGGTCAATATGCTGAGGCTCTGAATTGTTGTGAAGTAATTGAATCTGGAATCTCCTCAAATCAAAATATAACGGTTGGAGCGATGTCGAGCGTGGAAGAAATCCATGTTGATTTCATGAGAATGAATCTAAAGGGTGAACTAGACCCGGATGGTTTCTCTGACTAAATCAACATTAATTCATGGGACACCTTCAAGACAGATCTTGTTGATGCTACTCGCTGATTTTTCAGAAGAGGTTATCTCGCCGTCGAAGTCACCCACACCACTCTAGCCTTTATTCCTAAAAAGTAATCACCAGTAAACCTATATGATTTGCGCCCAATTAGTTTTTGCAATTATTCTCTCAAAATGATTTTGAAGATTTCGAGCAACAAATTAGCTATCTTGCTTCCCCAAATTTTCTCTCCATAGCAAACTGGCTTCATGACATGTCTTAGCATTCATGAAAATGTGGTTGTCGCTCATGAGATGGTAGCTAACCTAGATAAAAGAATGAGGGATGGTAACAGGATGTTTAAAGTTCATCTCATTGAAGCATTTGGTGGGGTGAGATGGAGTTTATTTTGCAATGCTTAAGAAAATTTGGTTTCAAGGAAGAGGAGGTGAATTTGATATTCAAAGTCCAAGACTACAACATCCAAAGCTTCACATGCGTTAGAATAGCTCATGACCACAGTTATCTACTCTATGTAGATGACATGCTTCTGTTTTCTTCTGGTGATATTGTCCATAAAAAATCTAATGCGGTTTATTGAATTGTTTTGTAGGAGCTCAGGGCATAGTTTCATCCCAAACAAAACAAGATTATTTTTTGGCAAGCTTATCTCCCATGCCAAGTGCCAACTTAATCATCAATAGATTGACTAGTTATGTTGCGTTGAATCTTTCTTTGACTTATTGGGTGGTCTCTCTTTTCAAAGGCAGAGCAAGTATTCAAGATTTCAAAAGCCTAATCAATGAAGTCAAGTTCAGGTTAGCCGGTTAGAAGAAGAGCTTACTCTCAGAGGGTTGGAGACTATCCTTGTTCAATCTGTTCTATCCTCTATCCTCATTCATTCCATGGCGGCTCTGAGGGTACCAAAAGGCATCCTCAATAAGCCGAAAAGTCTTTTTGCCGCTTTCTTGAGGGATGCCAATGGGGGTAAGCGTAGGCACTAGGTCCGCTCTGCAGAATGTTTGCGTGAGATGACCAAGGTAAACCGAATCTCCATAAAATGCAGGTGGAGATGAGCTCTTTACATGCCAAATTAGCAAATTGTATTCTTCAACGGGAGTCAATGTGGCCCCAGTTCATGAAGAACAAGTATGGCCTCAGAAACGAGGAAAGAAGTACAGTCTCTGGAGAGCTTGTGCCTGATTATTGAAGACATAAAGAGAAATTTCATTATTCTAGTCGGCAGTAGAGAGTCACCAATGTGGGGCACTACTTGTGTAACCCTCCAGTTAAGAAGTCCAATTCCATGGCAGAGAACTATACTATTAAAGAGGTTCTCTCCAATTTGAATTTGGAAGAGAGAATCTCAAATCCTATTCCTTCCTATGCGAAGGGCACCCTTCAGAATTTGTATCTTTCCCAAGACCTGGATAAGCTAGTTTGGCTAAAATATAAAACTGGGATGGTTTCTGCCAAGGATTATCCACCAGCTTGGAAAGGGGGGCACAATTGGAGGCATATCTGGCTCAAGGTGATTCCTACGCGCATAAGCTGGTTCTTTTAGAAGCTAAAATATGGAGCGATCACGATAGATTCGTTTATTCAGCAAATAGCCAACTACATGGCGTTCAGATGTAGATGTTGTGGGGAAGAGACCATTGAAACATTCAATCATTTATATGTTGAGGGTAAACTCATCCTGACTTTCAAAATGAATTCCCTTAACTAGGCGGAGCTCGACAGGCTCCCTATGATTATGTGATAGATTAATAGGGTATGTGCGCCACGACACTTGGAGATTAAAGAAATTTAATGGGTTTTAAAAGCGGTTCGGACACGGACAGGTATTGGAGTGCAGCAACCTTCCGACATCTAGCTGCTTTCAAGCTTGTCCCAAAGTCATATAACTGTACAGCTCGGAGCATCTTGGATTCTTCATAAGACAATCTTAGATTTTTCCTTTGGAGCAGTAGGCAAAACTTCACTTTAAACTGTTGGTTGGTAGATAACTGAAACAAGGAGATGTTTGATAAAGTTATCAAGTGAAGCCTTTAGTGGCATGCCCCTTAAGCGCCTTAGCGCTGATCCCTTGTAATCTGCTAGGCGCTACGTGCCCTCTTGCCATTCTACTACTTTTGTTTTTAATAAAATCCTTCATTTTAAAAAAAATTCCAGTTTGCTCTGTCAAACGCCTTACTCATATCAAGTTTCAAAGAAAGCTGCACAATCTTTCTTTTTCTTTTGTTCTTCATGTTGGGCAAAATCTCTTGAGCAGTCAAAATATTATCTTGAATGCACCTTCCTTTAAAAAGAGCGGGGGTGAGATTCTCTAAATTTAACTTGGACAGATCTCTTGCAATCGATTAGCCAAGATTTTTGCCACATGTTTATAAATAACATTGCATAGGCTTACATGTTTCAAATCTATAATATTTGTAGGAGAGGGAACTTTTTGAACCAAGACAACATGAGTGAAGTTTATACTCTTTAATAGGAGTGCCAAGGAAAAACAAAGCAAAATAGCATCACAAATATCATCACCTGTTAAATGCAAAAATTTATTGATAAAAGTAGCAGCCATACCGTCAAGGCACAATGCTTTTTTTATGCATTTGGTGCAACACCCTTTCAATCTCCATTCTGTTCAAAGGCCTCAAGAACTTACGATTCATGTCATGATAAACTTTGATAGGAATTTCACTAATAATATCATCCATGTTAGATGTTTGTTTTGCTCAAAACAGATCATTAAAGTAACTAATAATTATCTCTTCTATCTTTTGTGGGTTACTTTGCCAATTGCCGTTACTTTCTTTCAAGCCATGAATCAAATTTTAATTTCTCTTTACCATAGTAGTCATGTGAAAGAAGAATGTGTTTTATCACCATCACCTTACCTTAAACGTTTTTTTCAATATTTCTCTTCACCTCTCGAGGAATTCACAAGTTCTTCCTTTGTCTTCGCCAACTCGTTGTCTCTCTCAACCTAGTCATCATTAGTCTATAGTTGATGAATATTCTTTTTATTCTTCTAATCGCTTCTTAGACTCGTGCCTAACTTCTATTATTTCATTAGCAACTCTGAATAATTTTGGGTTATATAATTTCTTCTCCCACCTCCTCCTCGCAACTTCTTCACATTCCTCCATTGAAATTCATCTAGGATAAAAAAAAACTTTTGTCTCATACTTCTCTTTTCATTATCGGTTACCAGGAGTAGAGTAGAGTAGTTCAATCCCAAGGTATTGAGATGATATATTCGAGCATTTGGAAAAGTAAACCTCCATCAAACTGTAGTCGTTCCTCTATCCACCCTTTCCATAATCTTACTTTTTATTTTCTATTGTCACTACATTTAAAATCATTACCCACATATCCGACATCAGTCATCTTGTGAGGGAAAACAAAAATATTTAAAGGGTTTGGATTTCCATCCCTGCTTATTTAAACCACCTTCTTTTTTAGAGCTATTTAAGGTAGTGTTGAAGTCTCCCAATAACATCCAATTTTGACTCTCTGAAGATGAGAGACCTTCCAATTCTAACTAGAAGGCAATATTTCTTTTTGAGTCCAGCTGGGCATAAATTCTAGTCATGTCAAATTCTTTAACTCTCCCTTCCTCTTTGATCGCAAAGTCTTGGGTGCTCTCGCTCGAAAATGACGTCGTTTTGTATTTTTTCATCAAAACACTCACTCATATTTACTATGTTCGTCAGATGAGCTTTTATGTTCATCGAATGAGCTGCTATGTTTATCAGATGAGCTGCTATACTCATCAGATGAGCTGCTATATTCATCACATGAGCTATTATGCTCATTGGATGAGCTGTTATGTTCCTCAGATGAGCTATTATGTTCATCAGATGAGCTGTTATGTTGATCAGATGAGCTTTTATGTTCATCAGATTATGTGCTATAATTCATCAGATTTAAAAAAGAGTGAAATGTTTTAATGAAATCAAAGTAAAATGACATCATTTTCAAGTGACAGCACCCATGTCCACCATGAGTCATTGCTCTTTTATGTTCAAATTTAAGGCATGCTCACTGGCATCCATCAACTCAATTTAAACTTTTTTTTCACCATGCCTCCCAATACACTTATTAAATCAAACATAAAGTCATTTTCGTATTTTAATGCCTCCCGAGCCCTTTCTACAAACACCGTATATTTTTGTTTCACCTAGAATCACTCAAGTCAGGAGATCCTTCTATCTCAACTCCTTGAGCTCAAAAATTGTTAGGGGATCTCACAAACCACGACAATTCCAGTACAACACCCTCATTGCAAAGATGGTGGCAAGTTAGAGGCCACCACCAATTTCCGTTCTTGGATGTCTTCCCTCTTCCTCTTCCCAAATATAGAATTAAAATTCATCAAACCCTCGTCTTGGATATTATGTCTCACAAATCTCCTTCATCGCTTTGATTTCTCCAAATCTTGAATATTGTTAGTGTTGGTGCGAACAAAATTCTTTTCATTTCTTAAATTTGATTCAACTACTTTGGGAAATAAGCAGACATCTTGAGCCGCATAAGGTCGTCCTCAATTATGCTCTCCTCGGTATTCGCCTTCTCTTTGATGATTCGGACAATCAGCTGGCCTTTGAGTGAACTCTGACACCTCATCCAACCCTTTCCGATCAATGTCATATGGAACAATACTCCAAATTTTACTGCAAGTACCGGCTACTTTCTTTTTTGGGATAAAACCCAAAAGGGGCCTTGAACTATCACCACTTACCTAATTGCGATCAGAACTATCATGATTTCTAAAAAGGGTGCGATGAAAAAAAATTGGACTGATTTTCTAAAACAAAATTTATCATTACATTCCTAAACTAATATTATTATAAGACTTAAATTTGTGTGCAAAATTATATCGTTTGGTTATCAAAATAAATTATATCGTTTTTTGCACATAAAGAAAATGATGTTTTTTGATAACCAAATGAAATAATTTTCATGCACAAATCTAAGTCTTATAATAATATTAGTTTAGGAATGTAACGGTGAAATTTATTTTAGAAAATCAGTTCTTTTTTTTTTCTCATTGCACCTTTTTTGAAAATCATAGTAGTTCTGACCGCAATTGGATAAGCAATATAGTTAAAGAGCCTCTTTTGAGTTTTTCATTTTTTTATCCTAGAATTTTCTACCGAACTCGCTTTGAAATTTTATACTCAAAAGGTGGGCAGCCGCTCGTATTTGAAATCCACCCACATGCACTCACCATCTTCTAGCTTGATATGACATCCTCTACACAACAACTAGTCCAGACTGATCTTTACATGGATTCTGAGCATCCTTGGATTGCTTTCACCGTTTCCGATTCGCCAGCCTAAACAATCCCTTTGACATTCCGTTGAACGGCCTCATATTTGTATCCAAAAGGATACATTGTTAAAAACTAAACTTCGGATGGACACTTTTTTCTCATAATTTTCAACAAGAGTTGATTCTAAAAACAATATGGACATTGTTCTAAAATTTTATCCGCTTCAAACTCAGACTGAAACTTTAATTAAAAACTACGACCATTTGCCGTTCATCCTCTACACCTCTGATATGGTTTTTTTGTTGTTGTAGGGCTTAAATGCGAGTAGCTTGCCATTCAGGCTAGCACTACAATCTAATCTTTTAAACCTTCTCTATAGTCATTTTCTGAAATTACAATTTGTTTTTTTCACCCACTGTTAAAACTATCTAGCCTAACTTTGTAGCTAAGAAATTTCTGTCCAGTTTTTACTCCCAGATAGTCACTACTATGCAGAGAGAAACTCTGAACCACGTAAAGCCAAAGAGTTGTACCAAACATGCAACTTCAATATGAACCAAAACGTCCCAGTTCGATAGCTAGCGGCTAATGGAGAAACAAATTATCAACAGTTTCCTCCACTTTCTTGAAAAAGGGACCTTCATAAACTCACAAGTATTTTCTAGAAGTGTTTTTTAATCCCCAGTTGGAACTTGGAAGTCCGCAACGAAGTATCCCACATGACAGGATTTGCCATTTCAAAAGATTATACAAATTCGATAAGTGTTGCCGATCCAGACTTAAGAACCTGCCCCTCTATTGCTGCCACCGCTTCCCCAGTTCTCTAAAGCTTCAAAAACTATCCCCAACGCAGCCACACGAGAAATCTCAGACATCCTTCTTCAGTACCTGTTAGTGTTCATCTGCACTTCCCATGCATACCAAACATCCTTAAAAATTGTCTGCTCTGTTTCCAATCAGCAATACCCCTCCACCCCCGAAAACAATAATTCCTCAGCTGAACATCAATAGGATGATAGTTTTCCAATCAGAGAAAGTGTACCCTCTTTTAGCAAATTCATACCTCGCAGAGTACCCCTACACCCCCCAAAACAATAATTCCTCAGATGAACATCAAAAGGATGACATTTTGACAAATAGATGGACCAAAAAAGCTTTGAAAGGAGCAACTCTCTGTCAGTGAGAATTCGCCAAGCAAGTTTGCTGAGCAAGCATTATCCACATTAAACTCCTTAACTGTGCCATAAATATCCTGCTGATGACCAGTTAAGTTCAAATTTAAATGGTGATATCATCCATGGTACACTTCCCCAAAATATGATTGCAGCAGTCTTCCAGGCTTGGAACCTGATCAAGAATGAACTCCACAAAAATGCACCGTGCCATCAACCATTAAACATTTTCATACTTCAAAGAAGCCAAAAAGCCTGTATATTATTGGCTCAGCAGAACCAAAATAGATAACAAAGTCACCATCCAACCAGATTAAACACATATAAGATCATCTAACCTCAATAGATGGAGTAAGGGTATAGAGAAGCAACTATAGTCATTCATTTCTTTTGAATTTTATGTGACCTCTACGATCGGGAGTAGATATGTCATGACTCTGTTGATTTTGACGCAGCCTTGAGATTCTCCAACTTTTTCTTTAGAAAAGCCTGCTTTAGCTTCTCTCGACGGCTTGCGGCTTGCTCTTGCCTCTGTAATTTTATTTGAGATGCCTTTTCTCTGGCGTCCCTTGCTTCATCATGTACTTCCCTAGATGAATGGAAACAGAAATGAATGCAAAGTTATAGGAGAACTGTGGCTTGTGAGTGTAGTCATCAAAACAACTGAAGAACACACCACACATAAATTAACATTTAAAACCCAGCATGTTAAAGTTATCTGATAAACACCTCACAAAACGCTTGTGTTCCTCCCTGTCCATTGTCCCCGCGGCTTGGCCAAGTCGGTCAAACTGTGAGTTGAATGGTAAAGCGGGTTCAACGACATCGTTCTCTGTAGAATCATCACGTTGCTGAGGTCGCTCCTGCATGACACTCTTGCTGAAAAAGTCCACACAATATTTTTCTGCTTCCTCTTCATCAGATAACTCTCCACGAGCTAACTTATCATACAGCTGAGCTTTTCTCTCGAGCGCTGCGTAGCTCACCGATCCGTCATTAACTGCTTTCAGTTCAAGCTTGTCCCTGAAGATAAAAAAAAAGGTGTTGAAGATTCAAAGAGAGGGAACCAGCAATGAATCAAATGTACAGAGATAATATGGTTAAGAAAGGGGATGAAATCGTACTTGTGAGCTCTGGCGTCGACGCCGGAGTTTTTGGAGGAGAAGGCGTCGCGAGGGGAGATTTTCTTCTTGGCGCGGTGGTGGTGGGAAGAAGCGGGAGAGTCTTTGGATACGAGGAGGTCCTGCTGGGACTGGTAGAGATGTGCTTTGAGCTCCAGTATGGAAGAAGCTCCAACACCTTCTATCACCTTGTGCTTCTTCGGCAGGATCGTAGACTCCGTCAGCCATCCCAACGACTCCACTCTCTTCTTCCTCCCATCTTCCATCTTCTTCTTCACATCCTCACCCTCCTCCATCGGCCCAAACCTCCGCTTCGGATTCCTCTCGACGATACGGATTGCGATTGCTGCTGCTCCTCCTCCGGTTGCCCCTAATTCGAGTCTAGGGCTCAATTGAAGCCAAAAATTCCAATACAAATCACCTTTTTTTTTTCCCTTCTTCTAATCGCGTAACTAATTAAATATTTAGATAAAAATATAACATAAATAGCTTTTTTTTTTCTTCTCTTCTTCCAATTGCGTAATTAATAGAATAATAAGTTAAAAAATTTGTGAAAACTACAAAAGTGTGCGAACTGCGATAGTTTTAAAATTTGCGGTTATAACTATCATTTTTTGCAAATATCAGATTTTTCAGTTATGGTCTTATGGAATTGTTTTGTAAGTAAATTTAATTCAATCTAGTCCAGATTTGATTTAGGGATACTTATATGTACAACTGATAAATATAGAAGCACAACGGGTGAATATTCATCAGTTCTGTTTCTTTATTCATATGTTGTGCTTATATATACAACTGGTGAATATAGAAATACAAACTGGTGAATATTCATCAGTTCTGATATTCACATGTTGTGCTTATATATTCACCAATTGACGATAAAAACGATGTCGTATTTCATCAAAATCAAAACGACTTTGCAAACGGAAGTGTTACTCTCTGAGCATCCAAGAGTAATTAGCATTTGATTGAGTAATTGAATAATTAAAGTCTTTTCGGTGATCTGGGAAGCTAGATCGGCCGGTTTCTTTCATTCATCTCGTGGGCTTCGCCAATAGGATCGATCCCTTGTCGCCGACTTTATTCATGTTATCAATGGACACTTTTAGCAAGGCACTAAGGACAAGCATGGACTCTATGGATATTCATCATTACGTGTGTTCTGGGAGGGTGAATAGTGTGGGACATCTATTGTATGCCGATGATTTGCTCATTTTCACTACTGGTAACTATAGGTCCTTCTGTAAGTTGATGGATTTGTTAGACAGATTTTGTAGAGCTTAAGGGCATTGCTTTAATGCCATGAAAACAAGGATTTTTATGGATATTCATCATTACGTGTGTTCTGGGAGGGTAGAAGACAAAGGATCATCAGGAGATCATGGTGCCTAGAAGCTACTCTTCCAACGTCGTACCTGGGAGGTCATTTATTTAAGGGCAGACTGAAGATCAGTTATTTCGAAAATAAAATTATGAAAATTACTAGGAGGATTGACGGTTGGAAGGCGAAACTCTTGAGGGCGGGAGGTAAGCTCATCCTCCTTCAATCAGTGCTTAGCTCAATTCCCATTCACATCATGTCAGCCTTGCATGTGCCTAAAGGTGTCATGCTGCGTATGGAGAAGTTTTTTGCCACCTTTCTTTGGGATATTGGGGGAGAAAAGGTGGCATTGGGTTAGATATGATAAAATGTGTAGGCCTTACGACAACGGTGGGTTGAATCTATGGAGGTTACAGGACATGAGGCGATCCTTGTTGGCAAAGCTGGCCTGGAAATTTCTCAAAAAGGAATCTATGTGGGCAAAGTTTGTAACTAGAAAATATGTTGTTGCAGGGAGAGGTAGGGACTCTGGCATCTGGAGAGAAATAAAGGGCCCAGTAGAAGAGATAAATTCGGAGGTTAGAGTCAGCATAGGAAAAGGTGAATGCCACATTTGTGGTTCTGCTTGGCGGGCGCCCGTGTTTATCATGCCGAGAGGAGTGGATAGAAAATATGCCATTAGAGAGGCTATTCTGTTTCCTGAGGTGTTAGAAAAAGTGGGAGGACTCATCCCCTCAGATGCCTTAGAACAGATCAAGAATATCTAGCTAAATCAGCAAGAAGATCAGATAGTATGGCTCCCTTCCAAGTCTGGTTCCGTCACATCTAAAGAGTACCGAAAAATCAAGTATTCTTAGACAGAGCGAAGCCAAAATTGGAAGAAGGTGTGGAGTAGCTTCTTCCCTAAAAAAGTCAGTTTTTTCTTATGGAAAGTTAGGCTTGGTGTAATTCTTTTGGATGATCTTCTCCAAAGCAGAGAGGTTTTGCGATGGCATCCAAGTGCAGATGTTGTGACAGTGGCGCGAGGGAGACGTTTAAGCATGTGTTCGGTCAGGGTAACATGGTTTGAAGAGTCTGGTAGAATCTCAGTGACCTAACGGGGCTTCAACCATACGAAGATCCAAGGATGATGATGGCTAGAATATGGTTCTCGCAGAGCAATGTGAAATCTCAGATGGGCACTATTAGAGCTCTTTGCTTTGGGCTAGGCATGTGAGAGATTTGGAAGAGGCGCTGTGCGGTCATCCATGATGAACCAATTTCCGAAAATGATTTTAATTTTCGTAGGAAAGTTAGAGACGTGATTGCAGTGCGGCTAAGGAACTTTAAGGCATCCATCATCCCATCCACAGCTGAAAAATCTCATCTCAAAAACTAGGGTATAAAGTATCCGAGGTTAAGATCAAGCATGGTGCTTCAACCATTTGGCTTCCAGCTGGTGGAGCCCTGAGGGGTCATGGGATCGGCCGCTCCCTAAATTTCACCTAAAATATTTATTTATATGTAAAACAAAAAATAAAAAAAATTTATATGTGTAAAAAATAAATTTATATGCTTAATTTCAACCAAATTTTTAATTTGACCTAACCGTATTTCACCAAAATTTTATTTAGATAATTTTATCGCCGAATTTGATCCTAAATTAAGTAAACCCAGTATACCAACCCATAAAATCTAGATTTAAGAAACCTAGACAACCTAAAACCCAGAAAAACCAAAAAACACAACACAAAAAACTCAAAAAATCTAGAAAACACGATACACAAAACCCAGAAAACCCATATTTACACCCAAAAAACATGACACACAAAACCTCAGAAA
>NQLW01000079.1:129798-143067 GCA_002312845.1 Kalanchoe fedtschenkoi
GAAACTACAAAGTTTGAGGAATGATGGTTGGGAAAGCTTTCTTGATAGGGTGATTTCATTTTGCAAGAACCATGAAATCGAAGTTCCAGATATGAATGATTATTATGTTCCTCCTGGAAGACCGAGGCGATTATTCCAGAAAGTAAAAAATATACACCGATTTCGAGTTGAGATGTTTCTAAGTGTTATTGATTTACAGATTCAACAGCTTAACAATCGGTTTGATGAGGTAAATATGGAATTACTTATTTGCATGGCTTGTTTGAATCCCGCCAACTCTTTTGCTGCTTTTGACCAGAAGAAGATTCTTCGACTTGCAGAATTTTATCCCCATGATTTTACCAAGGTTGATCTCTTGGAACTTGAGTTTCAACTTGAAATGTATATAGATGATGTGAGAAATGATGCCAGATTTCAACAAGTGAAGGATCTTGGTGGCTTATCTTGCATGCTTGTTGAAACGAGTAAGGACAAGACATTTTCATATGTGTACCTGCTTCTGAAGCTAGTATTGATTCTTCCAGTTGCAACAACAAGTGTGGAAAGGGTATTTTCAGGTATGAGTTTTGTGAAGAGCAGGTTAAGAAATAGTATGGGTGATCAACTATTAAATGATAGTTTGGTCACATTCATTGAAAAAGACATTTTTTTACAGGTTACTGATGAAAGTGTATTGCGTCGTTTTCAAAATATGAAAACTCGACGGGTTAATTTGTAGGACTTTGTATTTAATTTTCCAATCTCAAACATTTTGGAGTGTTCCATGTATTTTGATTCAAGGATCATGTGTAATTCTGTTAACAAAATTTAAATATGTAATTTTTGCCCCCCCAAATGTAAAATCCTGGATCCGCCACTGGTCGTACCTGGGAGGTCATTTATTTAAGGGCAGACCGAAGATCAGTTATTTCGAAGATAAAATTATGAAAATTACTAGGAGGATTGACGGTTGGAAGGCGAAACTCTTGAGGGCGGGAGGTAAGCTCATCCTCCTTGAATCAATGCTTAACTCAATTTCCATTCACACCATGTCAGCCTTGCATGTGCTTAAAGGTGTCATGCTGCGTATGGAGAAGTTTTTTGCTACCTTTCTTTGGGATATAGGGGGAGAAAAGGTGGCATTGGGTTAGATATGATAAAATGTGTAGGCCTTACGACAACGGCGGGCTGAATCTATGGAGGTTACAGGACATGAGGCGATCCTTGTTGGCAAAGCTGGCCTGGAAATTTATCAAAAAGGAATCTATGTGGGCAAAGTTTGTAACTAGAAAATATATTGTTGCTGGGAGAGGTAGGGACTCTGGCATCTGGAGAGAAATAAAGGGCCTAATAGAAGAGATAAATTCGGAGGTTAGAGTCATCATAGGAAAAGGTGAATGCCACATTTGTGGTTCTGCTCGGCGGGCGCCCGTGTTTATCATGCCGAGAGGAGTGGATAGAAAATATGCCATTAGAGAGGCTATTCTGATTCCTGAGGTGTTAGAAAAAGTGGGAGGACTCATCCCCTCAGATGCCTTAGAACAGATCAAGAATATCTAGCTAAATCAGCAAGAAGATCAGATAGTATGGCTCCCTTCCAAGTCTGGTTCCGTCACATCTAAAGAGTACCGAAAAATCAAGTATTCTCAGCCAGAGCGAAGCCAAAATTGGAAGAAGGTGTGGAGTAGCTTCTTCCCTAAAAAAGTCAGTTTTTTCTTATGGAAAGTTAGGCTTGGTGTAATTCTTTTGGATGATCATCTCTAAAGCAGAGAGGTTTTGCGATGGCGTCCAAGTGCAGATGTTGTGACAGTGGCGCGAGGGAGACGTTTAAGCATGTGCTCGGTCAGGGTAACATAGTGTGAGAAGAGTCTGATAGAATCTCAGTGACCTAACGGGGCTTCAACCATACGAAGATCCAAGGATGATGATGGCTAGAATATGGTTCTCGCAGAGCAATGTGAAATCTCAGATGGGCACTATTAGAGCTCTTTGCTTTGGGCTAGGCATGTGAGAGATTTGGAAGAGGCGCTGTGCGGTCATCCATGATGAACCAATTTCCGAAAATGATTTTAATTTTCGTAGGAAAGTTAGAGACGTGATTGCAGTGCGGCTAAGGAACTTCAAGGCATCCATCATCCCATCCACAGCTGAAAAATCTATCTCAAAAACTAGGGTATAAAGTATCCGAGGTTAAGATCAAGCATGGTGCTTCAACCATTTGGCTTCCAGCCAGTGGTGGAGCCACTGGGGGCATGGGGTCGGCCGCTCCCCAAATTCCACCTAATATACTTATTTATATGTAAAATAAAAAATAAAAAAAATTTATATGTGTAAAAAATAAATTTATATGTTTAATTTCAACCAAATTTTTAATTTGACCCAACCATATTTCACCAAAATTTTGTTTAGATAATTTTATCCCCGAAAAAAAAAAATTCTTGATCTGGCACGGATGTAGCGCTGTGCTCATTCACGTCCTTTAATAAATTTGTTTTTCGTTAAAAAAATAATAATAAAATAAAATAATTAGATAAAAGGTATTCTTAACCCTGGGAGTACTTTTGGAGGGACAACGCAGGCGAGGTGAAAAATGGAGGCGAAGAGCGACAGTGTGGAGGATCGTGTATTCGGAGCAGCCCCGTCGGAATCTGAAGCCGAATCTGCGCTTACTCAACTCCACAAGTATGGGATGTCTATTCGGTGGAGTCCATTTTTCATTTTTTTTTCATCGTGATCTGATTTAGATGATAAAGGGTTTCAACTCTACTGTCGATGATGGGTTGTAATTGTTGAAGTCACAGTAGTTTGTTTGTCTCTTTGGGAAAACAAAAACAAAAAACTAGCTGTTGATTAGGCCTGATGTCTGAGTTTGGAAATCTGGTTTAGATGAAACTTGATGACTGACCTTCTTTGGTTCGTTAAGTGGACAGAGCGTTGCATCAGCCTGCAGGTATGTATTAAAAGTGTATGAGTGTTGTCAGATTAATTACTATCAAGATTGTATCACAAACCAGACCCTTTACAGCCCATATGGATGGTAGTTGCAGGCGCTCTTCGGTCACTAAATTGAAAGCTCTCTATTAACTGTCCCACTTGGTGGATGTAGGTGTAGGTGGAACTGTGAGATCCAGCGGAATTTATACTAAACTTGTGTGTACATTTTCTGATAAGTTTTTTTTTTTTTTTTTTTTGAAGAAGAAAAAGTGGTATGTATGTATATATGTATGTATTCCTTGATTTGTTTGACTTTCGTGTAGTAGATCATCATTTGATGTGAAATGTTAAGAAATTGTTCAGACTACTTACTGAAAATTTGCTTCATTCAAAGTTTGATTTTGCTCCTCTTTGCGGACCAGTTTTTCAACTGGAATCTCATCGCCAGGCACCTACTTGGATCGCTTTCAACGCACACTACTGAGTTATTATCCAGCAATCGTGCAGTCTGCTGGATTCCAAACATTGACGAAAGCACTCAGCTTTCTGCAAACGGATTTGTCCTTTCAGGTGCTTTAATCTGGATTCATCTTATTCTTTTTAATCATCATTGGTATATCTTCAGCGCTCGTCATTTGCTAAAACACTGGATGTTTTTTTTTTTTCTATTTTTTTCACAACCTCTTCATTTTCTTCTTTTCCTGTGACCTTATTCTGGTTCCATAATCTGCAAACTTGTAGAGAGTGGTGGTTTCTCTAACATGTGATAAAGCCCTATGGAATGCTGTGATGAGTAACAAAGAGGTTGTGGAGATGAAAAGGAGACTTCTTCCAGGTAGGATATATGGCTCTTATATCTATAAAAGGCCAGATGACATATTATCCGGAAGTGCTCCCAAAAACTCAAAGCCTGTAAAGTCTAAACATAGTCACTCTCTCGTCTTTGTGATTATATTTGAGTGCAACGTGCAAATGGCCAAATCGCTGGTTTGATTGTAGCTGACACACTGAGTTATATTTGATTGGTTTTTTTATCTTGGGCTAATGAGCTGTTTGCATTTTCTGTGCATGTGGCAGACTTGTCCATGCCGCAGAGCTGCATGGACGAACAGGACTTGGCCCATAGAATCTTGAAGTGGATTCTGGAGCTGACTAAGAGAAAGATCACTGAACTTATCGAAAGCTTTAGATTGCTGGTCAATGCTGTGTTTCAGAATTATCAGGGAGGAGACTTGTTGAAGCCAAATGAGCAGCTGGAGGAGAAGATAGCTTCATCAGTGCTGCTGTGCATCGTGAACCTCCTAATTATTATCCTGGCAAGAGCCCAGCTGATTTGCTCGTAAGGCTGCTGTGCAACCTCCTCCTCAACTATAATAAGATAGCTTCATCAGTGCATTATAGTGCTGCTATGCATTGTTGATCGGAACAGTGTTTAGAAATTGACAGTATAACAAATTTGCAGACGGTCATCAACTATTATTACGGACAAAAACTATTTGTCTCATTCAAATGGTCGCATATATTTTGTATTGGCCACTTTGCGGTTGAATTGTGGCTATCGGCCATCGGTGGATTTCTAAACATGTTGCGGCTTACGAGTTTCATGACCAACTTCAAATGTTTTGTAGCCAATCGAACTTTCCGTCCAATTTATGATCATTTGAGAAAAATCTCCTAGCGATGTTGCGGTCAAGTTATGATAAGGTTTTTTTCGAAATGTTTCTAGCCAATTTTTCGATTAATAGTTTGCTGTCATTTTATGATTTTTTTTGTAACAGCTATTTGTTGCGCAGTTTTGTAGTCTATTTGCGCGATGTTACGACAAAAAATCAAAAATTTTAAAATCTATTTGTTAATATATTTTTTTCCTTTGTTTCTTTTTTTGTAGCTGCAGCTTGTTTTACTTCATTTGATTTATGACTTACGACTCTTCAAATTAAAATCAATAAAAAAAATCAAGCATGTGAACAATTACTAAATAATATATCGATATTTACATTTGTGGAGTCAGAATAATTATCAAGAAAACATTTTAAACTTCAAATTATGATATATCAAATTTAGGCTAAACTTTGGACACTGAATTAAAGTTTTAGTAGCTTGCATTTGTAATTCTATGAGATCATTTCGTAACATCATAAATTTAATTGTATAAATTTAAAAAATTTAAAGGGTCGTATAGATATTTAAGCTTAATATATATGCTAAATTTAAAAGAATGAGGAAAATTCAAAAGAACATGGAATGGGCAGCCAGCAAAGGGATTGCTCCTGAATTTTTTCAGAAAAAGAAAACAAATGGATTAGACAGCCTTGCTGAGTAAATAACACAATTCAAACCCAGGAAAACCCAGCTGAAAAGGCTCTAAAAGCCTGGTTTTTGCCCTAGCAATGCCTAAGCCTGAATGTTTTTCACATGTTTTGTTGCCCTGCTGTTTTGTGGTTGGTGTACGGTTGTTATAACCATGGTGTCGGCTTTTGTGGCCTGTTTTTGTTGGAACACAAGTGCCAATGTGTATAGGCAGGTTAGAGGAACTTTGTATAACCTTTTTTTGGAAGCAATATACCATACCTTTCCAACAAAATAAAAACAAATTGACCGCGCTGAGTTAAATGTGATTCCTCCATTTGCAGAACCATAGTTCTTCCATGATTTTCAACCGTTGTTTTTAGTATATGTTGTAATTCTTGAATGGCTATAGACAATTGAAAGCAGAAGCAAAACATTATTAATTCAAGACATTATGAAATTTTACTAATGTTGAAAATGTGTCAAAAGTGATATTATAAAGAAAAATTGGTCAGAAGCTTGAACACATTCCCCATCCATTTCAATGTCTTTTCCACCTCACAACTAGCATGGGAAAGTAACTAAGTATATTGCAAACTAGCGTCATCACAGATGTGTCCTGATGGTATAAAAAGTGTGAGAGGGTGAATTCTGATAATTCTCATTATCAGAATTCAAATTTTTTGTATGGTTAAATGTGTGCACTGTAATTTACATTTAATAAAAAATTAAAAAAACACTAACAAATCATAATATTTCAATCAAACAAATCATGCCAAAGAGAAAAACAAAATAGAGTAGTACGCCTAAACAAATATAATATCTAATTTTATCAGCATATTACGCACACTGCACAATCAAATTATTGAAGAATTCAAAAAAATAAAAGTTTGAAGCATACTCACCTTACTACCACCGACGCTACTCTTTCTCATTTTGCTCTCCTCCCTCACTTGTAATATCATCAATCACATTCAAAACAAGCATGCAAATATTTCTCATAGTGAGTTTCATGCGCCATCAGAGATATGGTCTGATGGTAAAGTGGGAGAGGTCTGAAACGATTAGAGTTTGAATCGACTGATGGTCAGATGTGTGCATTGTAATTTATATTTAATAATTTTTTTTTCTAAAAAAAGTTTTGTATAATCTAGCTCATTTGAAACAATTATAACTTTTTATGCTGAGAGTTGGAGAGTCCTGCCTCATTAGTCATTGTTTTTGGCTGCTCTTGTATTAATTATCCTATAAGATTGAATAGATGACTTATGTAGAAATGTTAGTAAATAAAGCTAATTTTGATTAAAAAATCAAATAAAGTCGGTAGGGCTATAAAACAATTGATAGGGTAAATTTAAATTACGCCTTGTCTCAATTCAGAAAAATAAAATAAAATTCCAAGGCTTATATTAAGTATTTATGATATTTTTCCATGGTTTAATTCTTTATTCTATGTTTATTGTTTTTATTATGAAATTTTTACTAAATATCACCAATATGTGTTTATTTTGATGCGCCACATACGTTTGGGGTCATGTTATATCTTTTTAACGGTTCATTTATTATTAATGTAGAAAGTTGTTGGTAGTGTTGACTGATTGGTCCTAGTAGAGGACTCCCATTATATTATATATTTAACTTTAAAAACTAAAACTTTCTCAGACATCTTTGTGTCAAATATTACTGTGATAAACTATCAATTTCGTTTGACCACTGGTCTCAAGGATAAATTCAGATTAAGAATTATGTCCCTATCGAATGAAATATATGACTATTGAGAAAATTTTTATTACCCAAAATTGGGGCTCCACCGCTTTTGTATCTCCTTACTTTACTTATGTTTCCTTGATGAGAAAGTTTGTTACACTAATTTGTTAACTAGCAATTACTATTTCCAAAATGATAGTCTTGACAAGTGCTTATAACGTTTTTTTATCTTCTATTTGTATTCTTAAATTTACTACACATTCACATTTAACTGGAAAATATAAATTTTGAGTTTGTTAATCTTTACTTTTTATGCGTATTTGTTTTACTTTTACGAATGAACAACAATCATACTTTGTAGTTATGAAAAAAATTCAACATAATAGATTGACTACTGTACTTGATACTTCATGGTACAACATACTTTTATTATTAAAAATACATCTTATAAAAGTTAAAATATCTTTTCCACAAAATCCTACATCTCTATATCAATCTTATTAAACCATATTAAATCCTAAAACACTATTCCCCACCTTCTATGGATAATTCTTTTATTGTTCTCAACCCTCTTTCACATTTCCCCAACTCATTTTTCCCTCTCCCCATCATTTTCTCATTTACCCGTAATTATTTTTTCAAATCACTCTCCACTTCCCAATCAATATCTCATTAACTCAATCACTTTTCTATTTCTCACCTCACTTTACCTATCTTTCAACACACACCCTACTTTTCTATTTTTCCCACACTCTCATTACTTTCTCCCTCATGTCACATGTCTCCCCATCCCATCTCCCTCATTTCCCCAATTTCATTATCTCTTTATTCTCATTTACCTATACAAATTAGTTTTTTCTTTCTTCAACTCACTTTCTTTTTTCCTATCACTTTCTCTTTAATCCACTCTATCACTTTCTCTTTTGTCAAACACACTTTTCCTTTCACCATCACTTTCTCATTTTTTCAACTCATTTTCCTTTCTCCCATCATTTTTTCAATTATTCATAATTTTTTTGACACAAACTTACTTTTATTGATTTCAATAGAAATTGCGTAAGAAATTTATCAGATTTTAGGCAACAAGAAGCTTGATTCCTGCTAAAAAAATAGATATTTATCTTGGTAGATGATTGACCAATCCGATTGATTGCTCTGCACGATTGCGCGCTTTAATGAAATGAGAACTCAATATGCATCTCAGCTAGAGTAGGGCAACTTGAGAGTATGTTGTCGATGAGACCTATCTCTGCTTCGACGCGCTCAACCCCTGACATCGCTTTAACCTTCATAGTTAGAGTGTTGCTTGTTTCGATTACTTCTTTGCCCACAACTTCCAAATATGCTATAGCAGCTTTGGAAGCTTCCACACTAAAAAGTAAATCCCAAACAGGGGATACCGTCATACGAATGTCCAAATCTTACAAATTGGGCAAGCTTCTAATAATGCAGAATATAAATGAAAGATGATCCACGAAAAGACATCCACGTTATTCAAAATCACGGTCATCAAATTTTCTAACGAATCCGGAAGCTTTTTAATGATGGTATTCGGAGGAGAAGTCTTATGCAGTCAACAATCAAGAGTGAGTACTTTAACTCCACGCAAAGGACCCAACGTATCAAAAAAGTTGTTTACTGAACCATTGAAGTCGTGAAGCGGTTGTCCCAGGAACGAGGCCACCCTTAACTTAGGAACACACCTAAAGGATATATCATAATGTATGGTCCAATAGGATGCCGAAGATCCTAAAATTGCGAGCAATAACATCAAACATAAGATCAACAATGAAGATGTAATATCTCAGGTGCAATATCTCGAGTGGAGAATTAGAGAGCACATTCTCAAGGACGCCTTGAAATATACGGACCTCATGTAACTCGAGCTTAACGAGGTTGGGGAAGCCTCTGAATTCTGAAGAATTTTGTAAACAGGATCTCCCTATAGTCTAGCTGGAAAGTCCAAGACAATGAAATATGGAAGAAGGTAATTCAAATCCATCAACATAATATGGGTGAATTGTTAAGTCTCTGATGCCCCTTTGCGACAGAACACGCAGCCACGTATAAATATCTCCCTCGTTATCATGACATAAGGGGCGCAGAACAACCCTACGAATAGGGTCATCGTGACATAAAAGGATCCACCCTATCAGCCTGAAATAATGATCTATGTCCATTGGTTTTTCCATAGCATAGTCGAAATATAACTGCAACTGATTAGTTATTGTCCAACTATACTACCGTTTTTGTGACAAAGCGCTGGTTCTAACCGCGTCAAAGATTGACAAATAGCCCAAGATGAATTCCCTCATATGATCTGGAAGCTCGCTGATTCTGTCCACCAATTCATCACCACATTTATTTTCACCAGCCATAGCAGGTTCCAACACACAGTACTCGTTGAAGAATATTTGTGCCTCAAGTCTTCTCATCACTAGACATGGTCGGTTATGAACCTTAGACAAGTGGAAGATCCGAAGATGCTCACAAAATTGTGGAAGGTCGCGCCTCAATTACTCATAATTACTTACTCATTTCTCCAACCCACCTTTCCATTTCCCATTACTTTTCCATTTACCCTCAATCACTTTTTCATTCCTCCAGCTCACTTTACCCAATCCCTCATCCATATTTACTTTCCTACACTTTCATTAATTTGTCCTTCATCTTACACATCTCTCCACCATCTTTCCATTTTTCCATATCCTTATCCCCCCTTCAATCCTCTATAAAAACAATCTCTCACTCTCCTCCAAAACACAATCTCCCTCTATATAAACAATCTCTCGCTCACATCCCAAAACATAATCACTCTCTACATAAACAATCTCCTCATTCACCATCATTCCTTAACTATCATAATTAAAAATCTTCCAATGTACTCGTAAAACATATTCTTCCAAACAAAACATTGTTTCCTATGGCGTACAATTTTGTTATCTGCCCCCGCAACCATCCTAATCTTATATAAACCTTTTTTAATGAGTCCACATTCGTCACAGCGAGATGGATCTCACCGCTCCTCTTCACATCATTGCCCAATCAGATTACTAAGAGTCGGCTCAGGTAATCAAACTCTCATTAAGGGAGTGAGACGCCATTGGTCAATGAAGATGATGAAAATGATACTAAGACTTCTTTTACAAACTTCTACATGACTCATGTTGTATACGTCGGTGTTGAGCAAGTCCAAATAATATCAAATGGGAAGATGTATATCAAAACGGTTAGTGAGGATGAGTAAGTGACTATGGTTGGTTTCTTTATGTAGAATTTTCAGACCGGCCCATATTGAATTGTATCCCCACTCTGACTCAAAATCCTAGGCTTGTGAGTCATGGTTCAACAATCCAATATAAGCCACTTCATATTCTCCTCACTAGCCGATGTGGGACATTTGTCAAATGCTCTTCCTCAACAATCTCCCCCTCACTTAGGGAAGTGTCACAGCTCCCCCTCGATTAATACTGATTGAGGCTCCACCAGCTCACTCGTGTCACATGCTCCCCTTGATCGCACACCCTCGATCAATACTTCGCTGGCCCAGATCTTTAACCCAGGTCTTTGGCTCCACCAGCTCACTTGAACAATTGTGAGCTACTCTCGTTGCTCCACGAAATCCTTGATACTCGGGGTGTTAGTCCTTGACCTCCACACATCTCACGTCTCGCATACTGGCCCCATATCGAAACATGGGCTCTGATACCAATTTATAGAGAATTTCCGGGCCGGTCCATATTGAATTATATCTCCACGCTTTATTTTTGCTCACATATAATTAAGTATTTTTCTATGCGAGGGTCTTAAAATACAAGTGTAGATTTAATCCAAAAGAAGTATTGAGATCAATTTGACATAATATCCTTCTTAAAAATTAAAATGGTCCCTATTTGACATACACAACCGCTCTATCACATGATCCTTAAAATTATTAGTAACATTTTCTTAGGCGGTAAGAAAATAAAGAAGACTTGTCTAAAGTTAAAAAACCTCAATTTATAAAACCAGAGTTTTGACTTATGATCCTTCACACAATGATAAACAACTTGCCTATTTGAGACACGTTGAAACGAACAAGTGCAATGTGCAAGAAATAATTCATGACAAATACACCTATCATTTGGGATCTTCACCTGCATTCGAAACCTACGACAAGATGGTAATCAATTTGTATCTTATTGGTCTTATGTGCACATTAAATAATATCTTAGTCAAATAGTTATCTTTTGAAATACTATTGATATTATTACCAGGTAGTTAAAAAGAGGATCCACCATTTTCTAATGGCTTCTCTGCAATCACCAAGACAGACAAAGGCATAATGGTGCAGTCCCCCACATGTTGTTGCAAAAAACAATAAGTTATGCATATGTGTATATATATAGGGGAGATATCCGTTGCGAACACTTATGTTGTGAACAAATCGTGAATAATTCTAGACCAATCATTTTATTTCTTTTTTAAATTTATTTATTATACTTTATTAATTATTTAAAACATATTAAATGTTACAGATATGGAAATATTCATTCATGCAATATATTTAATAAAGCATTATTTCATTTCAAAAACCTGATTAACTATACAACTATTGTTCACCATACACTGTTTCTCATTTACTGATCACAATACACTGTTCATGTTCATTGTTCACAGTACGTTATTGTTCACTGTTCGCGTTAACTATTCACCATTTATTGTTTACTGTTCACTGTTCACGTTCACTATTCACCATTTACTGTTCACTGTTCACTGAATTGCAACAACCATTCCAGCAACCCCGACAACAATTACCTCTCTTTACCCAGCACCTCTCCTTCTCAGATTTGAATTGCGTTACTTTTTTCGCACACAATTACCTCCACCCCGACAACACCTCATTCACTAATCCACCAATGCTAGTCCTAACAAACCATCACATAAGCCTTCACACCAACCCCCACCATCGCCGTCATAGTTACAACCACCCCAGAAGCCGCCAAGAAGCTCAGATCACACTGGATTTGGAACTACAACATCAGATCTGAACTCGTGACTACCTTGTTCATCATCGATGATGGAAGGAGAGTGGAAATCACCACCCACGACACTCAGATCTGACTATAGATCTATGTCTTGAGCGTTAGATCTGAACCCGGAAGAACTTTTTTTGGACTATGTTCATCATCATCTTCATATTTGAACAAAAATCATCCGCCTCCGTAGCTGCCACGACCTATATCGGATCTTGCCATGAGAGGAAGAGAGAGAAGAAAGGAGGAGGAGAGAGACAGTAGGTAGGAGAAGGAGAGATGAATAAAGAAATTAAATTGTCAAGTAAGAGAAAGTAAAAATATCATTGAAGAAGAGTGGCTTGTGTTTCAATCTGGCAAAAATTATAGGAAGTTATTGAAAATAATTAATAAAGTTAAAATAAGGAATTTATATAATCAAAATGCAGTCGTTTAAAGTAAAAAGTGATTGGTACAGAATCGTCCACAATTTATCCTCAACTTAAAATGTTCACAACTGATCCAACTTTTATATATATATATATATATATATATATATATATATATATATATATATATATGTATATGTATAGGGGCGGATCCTGTGAATACCACTTTGGATATGTAAACTGTGAACCATCCGTGATCGTTGATTCAAATTATAATCAATGCTTCAGATTATTTGTTTTTCTTAAAACAAATCTTTAAATTAGAAAGATATTCATTGTCCATTAATTAAGAAGATTCGGTAAATGCAAAATCCCCCAAATCGTGCCTAGTTGCCGAGAAAAGCTCTCACACTCCCTCTCGCGTGAAATATCAACACTCGTCCTTTAATCGATTGAAGAGAGAGAAACTGTCGAACCACTAAGAATCTCATCGATCATCCATCCTTCATCTTCCGATCTCTTTGTGCACCATTACTATAACACTTGGTGCACATGTACAGTAGTGCACAGATTCATCGGTGCACAAAAAAATAATGGTGCACAGCCACAGATGCAGTGGTGCACAGATTCTCTGGTGCACAAAAAAATGTGCACCAAATTAGTGCGTGAGACGACGGACGAGCAAGGAAGAGAATATCGGATGAAAAAAATCTTGCGTATAAAATGGAAAATATATCAATTAGATGAGAGAGAATATAAGAGAGAGAATTTTTACTTTATAAATATATGCTGATATTAAGGAGAATATATTCATTTGATATTATCGAAAATAAAAGAGAGATAATTATTTTTAAAAAGAATAAATCAGGATCCGTTGGATCAAAGAAAATCAATAGATAAGAACAGTTCACAGTTTACATATTCAAAGTGGTTTTCATTTGATCCACTCCCTATGTATATATATATATATATATATA
>NQLW01000079.1:143167-177599 GCA_002312845.1 Kalanchoe fedtschenkoi
ATATATATATATATATATATATATATAAGGTTCAAATGAGAACCCTCATGTACTTTTACGCGCAAAGAACTCCTTTAATTTTCGTCCATTTCTAGATCGGACGGATGAAAATGATTTGAGTGCATTTGTGAGTTAGTGGGGTATTTTGGTCTTCCGGTGTGGCCAATGATGTTGCGCTACGTGCCCCACTACACTCATTTTCCAACACCCCGAATGACATGTGCCCCATTATCTCTTTTTTATCCCACTCACACACATTCCAGTCAATCAGGACGCGTCACTTGCCCCACTATCTCCTTCTTTCAGCCAATCAGAACACACTTATCACACACCCCTTCTCTAGTGCACTAAACTCATTACTTCTAATTTTAGTTTTTTAAAATAATTTATCTATTCAAATTGATTTTTTTCACAAATTAAAAATCAAATTCATTTTTAGAAAATTACAAGATTTAAATTAAGATCCATTTGGACTATTTTTTGTTCACATTTTAATAATTTTTTATTTTAAAATACACAGATTTAAACGCGCAAAGTACATAATTATCTATTTTCATAATTCATTGCACGTGCAAAGTTCATTTGAAGGTTAAAAATACATTGAATGTGCAATAATTCAGTCGATGAACTATGTACTTTCAATCAATATATTGTTTTCAAAAATTTATCGAAAACATACTCAATACGGATCTTTAATTGAATCTTTATAATATTTTACATTTAATTATAATTTTTTTTAAAAAAGTAATTTTGTGTAATTAGATAAATTGAATTGAGTGAAATTGAAATAAAGATAAATAAGAGAGAGCGCAAGCTAAGGTGTCACGCCTGCATGTGTGACATGCGTCTATGAATGTACGAAAGTACATCAATCCTCTGACGTGTGTTTGTCCCTCTGGACACGTGTCACGTTGTGAGCGTGGACATTTGGCGGCATCTGAGTGAATTTTTGCCATACTGCAAATATACATTCATCGAATCCGGAGTAGGTTCCGATTTTTGGAGGCCCGGTGCAAAACTCAAAGTGAGACTTAAATTAATTTGTTTCATGGTAATTGACTCGTATTGACAAAAGGTTTGATTGTCTCGAACCAATTTATTCTTAATTAGAAATCATAACGTCTTACTAGAGGCCACTTATGATTAATGGGCTCGAACCCATGGTTGAATAAGAATAAACCTAAAGGGTCGCACACAAACAAGTATAGAATATAAGTTGAATGGAAACCGAATAGGATTCGATCAGGATATGATCCGGTTCAACCCATGTCTGATTTGGATAAATCAGATGGGTTATCCATGGGTATGACCCATGGATAATACCCATTGGGTCTGACGCACAGGTGTATATCCAGTAACCCAACTGATGGGTTTGGCCTGCAAGGCAAAGCCCATATCTCATTATAAATAGAAGTCTAGGGTTTCTACTTCATTATCACAATTCTTGTTATACGATAACGGAAACACTAGTGAGAGATGTTAGGGTTTATCCGGAAAGGAGCTAGTACTCCAGCTAGACGTGGTATCCCACACTTGTGTGTGGATACCGTTAGAGGTGTGTCAACTGCCACACGAAACGAGACTGAAGAAGCTAATTTGACATTACAATTTGTTTCAATTGTCATTTTTCTTTTGGATACTTCTCAATTCAGATCCAAATCTATATCTCGGATTTGGATTGAGAACGATCAAAGTAAGAAATAGGTAATCCGAATCCAGATCTGTATCTGGTATTTTGGATTATTTTAAAAGTCATGAAATTGGTTTTGTGGTTTTCTGGATCCGGACTTATGTCGCGTGGTTCAGAAATCCAGATTTACATTTGTGTGGGTGATTCCCAACACAAATATCGTAGGTTTGAGTTCCTATAATGACTTAATATATTCTTAACATGGGATTCGATCTAACTATGAGTGGTTGGTTATCATGGCAGGGCCTAAGAGGCCCCTCTTGGGCGTGAGGTCTGGACTAACAAATTGGAGGCCTCCGCATATTGGGCTAGTTGTCATGGCCGGACCTGATCAAATCATCAACTGACTCAAGAATAGACTACTCAGTTTCCAACACTTATATCTCGACTTGAATTTCTCAATAATCATCTTAGTAAGTAAACTGATCATAGATACATGTCATATAATGATATTTACGTATGACACTTGTGTCATTCAAGACTCGGTGGCTGACTAATTCATGACACGTATCAAATGAAGGGATGCAAAGAGTTCAAAACTCTTAGTACAGTTTGAAAGGAAGGTGATGTCTTGAAATGGCACCGAAGGCTTTGTCATTTACCAATGGAGAAGTTTGCAAAGTGTGTGCCAAGTGTCTCGTCTAGTTCGAGAATGTCTACCCATTAGCTAAACAAACTAATTAAGCAACCATTTTCATCTAGTGCTATACAAATTATTTGTATTTTCCATCTTATTCACACTGACATTTGGAGTCTTTTTTGTGGAACTAATAAGAGGATTCTCACCATTTTTAATGATTACTCGCAATCACTTACGTGTACATGATGAAGTTGATGAGTGAAGCATCCCAGTTGCTTTAAAACAATCTTTCAATTTGCTTCTGTATAGTTTACAAGCAGATTCTTTGTTTGTGGAGTGATAATGAAAGAGAATTTTCAATCATGATCTCACTAGATTTCTTCATGAACGTGGAAGAATGCATCAGTCTTCTTGTGCTTACACTCCTCAACATAACGGTGTGGCTGAATGGATGCATGGACATATACTGGAAGTGGCTCAGACATTGCGGTTCCAACATTCCAAAGACTTTTTGGGTAGATTGAATGTTAACTATGGTTTACCTCATCAACAAGCCGTCGTCTTTTGTTTTTGAAGGAAGAAATCCGCATGAAGTATTATTTGAGGTTCTACCAGCCTATGATGATTTGAAGGTATTTGGTTGTTTGTGTTACGTGCGCACTAAGTCACACCTACGAGATAAGATGGATTTCAGGGATCATCTATGTGTGTTTTCGGAGTGTCTATTTGCACAGAAAGGCTACAAATTTTTTGATCTGATGCAGCAAAAGATACTTGTGTCTAGGAGTGTGATATTTTATAAGTCTCGGTTTTGCATTTACTCATCTCACCTATGATGCTGCTGATTAGTCTACTACAACCTTGGTGCTGCCATCTCATGCAGGACTGCTTGTTCTAAATGCTGATTATGTGTCTGAGGTCTCATGGCATGTCGACCCTCGTCACTTGCCGATGCCTCCAGACCCCCACCACTCGTCCCACGCAGATGCCTTCAGACCCTGCTTCTTTAAGACGCTCTTAAAGACCTCGACAAGAGTCTGTCTAGCGCAAGGACTACGTCTATGTCACCCGCACCTCTCCTCACCCAGTGGAATCAGTGCTTAGTTATACCACTTGCTCCCCTTATCATAAGCATTTTCTTCTCCAAGCAGTGGCGGAGCCACTGGGGGGGCGAAGGGGTCGGCCGCCCCCCCAAATCCCACCTAAACTACTTATTTCTATGTACAAAAAAAAATTTTTATATATATAAAATAAATTTATATGCTTAATTTCAACGAAATTTTTAGTTTCGCCCCCCCAAAATTCCGTCAAAATTTTTATTAAGTAATTTTGCCCCCCCGAAAAAAAAATCCTGTATCCGCCACTGTCTCCAAGCTATTACTTCCACCTAACCTTCTTTGTATGATGAAGCGTTCAAATCACCAACATGGATGCAGGCCATGAAAATTGAGCTTGAGCCACTTGAAGTGAAACGAAGTGAACTTATTTGAAGCCAGAAGTCGCAAAAGTGAATGGAAATGATGCGCAGCCTGGTGATATTTTGTCCTACTACAACCATGTTGCTATGCAGGAATCTTGGTTAGATCCTACCTACACACACTCTTGAGAATTAAAACAAGCTCAACTTGTAAATTACTCAGTCAGCATAAAAACACCTTGACAAATTTTGTGACTTTACAAACCAAAATTGAGATTCGGCAAAGACTTTAGGCGCTACTAATTTGTACGGATTGCTAGTCTACTCGGGTGTAGGATCCGCAAGCTGGAACTTGGGCTCTGCTTCCATGTTCCTGGAATGCACTGACCTATCTGAAAAGCTTACTTCCATGGCATGAGCTCGGGCGAAAGCTGTGCAAAGCTTCAAGTGTGTGTGGAAGAGGAGAAATATGACCGCAGGTAAAACGTGAAGCCACAAGCAATCATCATTCATCATGGTCTACCTACCGCCTAAAGTAATACCTGCAAAAATAGAACAGTGGAGGGTTTCCGACACTACTTTTTTAAAAAAAAATCCAAAAGCACTGTAAAAAGTGCAAAGGGTATGAAATAAAACTTACACATATATCTTTATGCCGTACATTGATGCATATTTCCGTAGCAGGCGCTCGACAGAGTACCACACTGAGCGATCTGACCCATCTTGATATCCAATTCTGGGCATATGGATTGAAGCTGACATGAGGAGAATAAATCATTACATATGAAATTACCATTTGTCAACAGACATTTTGCTACAGCTTTCAGTGCTACCCTCATAAATATAATAAGTAAAAACACCATGAATTATAAACTTGCAGCCATGCTTACAAAATACTCCAACAACTTTGATGTATGGCAAGAATGACAGCCCGAAGTTTACAAAAATTGATAGTAAGCAAGAGCCCAATCAGGACATTCAATGTTTACCTGAATTCTGAGCAGCCACAAATGACACCTTTTGCAGGCAAATTTCCAGGTCAGGAATGGATATACTGCTTCGTGGGACTTTACGCTTTGCATTATATGACTGTACGACAGCTAAAGCCACCCATTCTGGAGGTTCATCAGCCTCCTGCTTGCCATTGCGTTGATCTGAAAGCAGAAATCATTTGAGCAGATAAATATGACGAGGTAGAGGCATGCTCAGTACAGAAGGGATTTATCTAGAGATAAACTGCTCCAAGTCACATAATACTAATCACCCAAAGCCAGACACGTCAACATATGATTATCAAGATTTGGGAAAAGACAATCAATTTTTATAAAATGAAGATCGCCAATATGCAAGTCATCGAACTCAGAAGCCTTTTGGTAAGCATCAGGGATTATTGTAGATAGTCTGGAAAGTGCATCGAACATTCCTCCACGTCCCCAGCTCCCAGAATTATCCACACAACTGTGCATAAAACAATGTTTTGTATGAGTAATGGAGTTGTAAGACGACAATGCATACTTCGAGGTATTATTGTTTTTTTTTAGGAAACACTTTAGTGTCAAATCTAAACAATCTTAAGCAAAAATATAGACATCAGATGTGAATTCTTCAATCGTCAAATTATTTTAAGATGGACACCCATCAGGATGTCAGATAAATTTAGCTTATTGTAATGCGTAAAATAATAAGTTACCAGCTATTTCCTTCAGACATCCTAATACTTTCACATGCAAAATATGAACAAAAGCTAGCGAGGGTTAATCTTAGCATATAAAGAACATGATTTCAATTCACCACTTTAGAAGTAAGATTATAGTGATTATACCAGGAGAAGGAATATTTATTAATATGTGAATCTAGCTCTAAAATCCTAACCTGAAAATGATAACGGGGCTACTTGGACAGACTTTAGAGGGAAGAGTGCAGTCTCCATAAACCAAATTAACAGAACCGAGATCTGACAGTGTGTCACTATGTGTGAGAGGGATAGGATCTTTGACACATAAGGAATGGTAGCCAAGGGCTTGCCACTTTGATAGCTTCTTATCTTCAGCTTTCTTTTTTGATGCTTCATATTTCAAGTGTCTTTCATCGGGTATACTCCTTCTGTATCCTACTTCCACACTTGAAGTATCAACAGATGAGGACACTTCCTTGAACTTTTGAACCCAAGAGCGGTATGAATTTTCATCAAGAGAAGCATCAAACCCAGAAGATGCCCTATCACTTGTACTAATACTCTCTTCATATGGCTTGTTCATTGTGCTTATCTCAAACCTCCCGTCTTCATTGTCGGATTTCTGCCGATTGCGCATCAGGATGATTTTCTCAACCATGGCACTAAACTCCGGTTTCTTGACCTCAATTATTTTATCATCCTCGACATTAGCTGGATCAAACATCTGTAAGCCAAGTATGATAGACCGTAGATCACTAGTGTCGGGATCAGCCAAATTGCTGCCTTCCTTCCCAATCTCATCATCACCAACAACACTGTTACTAAGCTGTAATTTCTGCTGAGCTCTGCGCATAACTACCTATAAAATGATGTATAAAACCCAACATTGAATTTCAGATGAAAGAATTAGATGATCATTGAACAGACGGCTTACCTCTTCCACTGAACGCTCCGTGACTAGGTTTATAGACAGCACATCATTCATTTGACCAATCCGGTGTGCCCTCTGTAGAGCCTGCTTATCTACCTGAGGATTCCAATCCTGCTCGTAGAAGATAACCTACAATATCAATGATCAGTTTCACGTTCTCAATTAGTAGACACTGTCTCAGTTCCTGACTCGAAAAGCCAGTTGGTCAATACAAATTATCAGAAAGAAGCTGAAAGATGCCAAAGGAACTTACAGTATCAGCAGCCACCAGGTTCAAGCCAACACCCCCAGCTCTCGTCGAAATCATGAATACAAATGCTCCATCCTGGTCATTATCCAAGCCTCCAGCTTTCCCTTTCGGCTCGCTGAAACTTCTAATTGCAGCAAAACGTTCCTCAGCACGAATTGAGCCATCAAGTCGTTCATAAGAATATTTCCGCAACTCCAGAAAATCCTTGTATCAAAATAATAGTACTCAATGAAGCTGAAATATAGGAGTTTAGACATTCACCATGACACGCTGTTAAGTTCACAAACCTGCAGAATGTCTAAAGTATGAGTCATCTGAGCAAAAAGCAAGACACGGTGTCCTGAAAGGTTCAGCTTCTGAAGAAGTTTATCAAGAATAACAAGCTTTCCACTGGCCTGAGAGTCACAAGTTTGAAATGTCAGCCTTCTCATTTATGAAGCAGAACAAAGGAAATGAACTAATTTCTAGACAAACTGGTGAGAAGGAGTTCAACATGTATCTGAGGCAGAAATACGTAAATTTAAATATCTTTCTTTGACGATTCCAGCAATTTCATAATGTAACACCCAAGGTACAATATGTTCACTCACATACCTCATTAAATATTGCCGGAATATTAAGTATCCTAACTCACAAATGAACTCAGAATATTACCTGTATCAAATGCTCACCCTCTTCATAGGGTTCTGGCTCGATACCTGGGAACAAATAAGGATGACTACAAGCTTTTCTCAACTGTATCACCTGACAAAACAAAAGAGATGGTGTTAAAATTACAAACGGCAGACTCACAATGTGGCTAGAGGTAGAAACATCAAATTGCATAGAAAGTTGAAGACCAGGAACTCAGGTTGCAAAAGACATCCAATTGAGCATAAAATTACAGCTATAAATGCATCTTTATTGTTCCAATAAAAATCACATTGAACATTGTCGCTAAACCAAACTTTAGGCATTCATTATGAAAATGTAACTAGAAGTCCAGAGTACGTCCTCCCCATTACATAGTACTAGACTATGTAATCTATTTTCTAACTGTCAGGATAGTGATAAATCTCAATTTATGCTTAACCGTAAATACCATAAGATAATTAGACGGGGCAGGTCAGTAATAAAATGAATAGCTGACATTAACATACAACATTCTGCAAGGATGGAAGGTTAGCAGCTCCAGATGAATATGCAAGAAGCTTTGGGAGCTCTTTCCTCAAAATTGACAAATATACTTTTTTTTGCAATCCCATCATTGGAGCAATCCTGGAAAAGATTGATAAAAATAAAAACAAGTAGCCACATCTATAATCAAGTTAAAGACATAAAAAATAATTGGTAGAGTATAGACAAGGTGGTAGGACCAACACTGTAATTTCAGTAAGAGATGGAAGCGACAAGTTTCCACATTCAATAAGCTTCGATTTTGTCCGTCGCAACATAAAAACTCCGAGCACATATTTTAATGTTTTAAGTTGGTTGACAATTTTGCTTTTGTTATGACCTACAACAAAGAAAGAGCCAAACTATGAAAATTAACACATCATGAAGAGCAGTTTCCAAAGACATGTCAGAGAACCCAAATGCGACAAAGAAAAGCATATAGCAATAACAGAGATTCAAAAAAGATGATGAATATCAGTCCATTTCATATTTTGATAGATGCAAATGGACTGCCAGAATGGAAAATGTGAGATATATTTGAAACCCAAAGGAGGTTACCACCAAATCCTGAGACCAGCCAGGGTAAAATTATGCATAAGAGCTACAGTTGGTGAGGCAATAGAAATACCAGCTGAAGACTCTCCAGCTTCCCTAAATGTAAGCAAAAACTCTTTAGCTCCTTTGAAAATAGAAGGCATGCAGAAATGCATCAAGGACCAAAGTTCAGTGAGGTTGTTCTGTATAGGTGTACCCGTCAGCAACAACCGCCTGGGCATGATGAAATGCTCATTAAGAACATTATAAAGAACCTGTAAACAAGCGGCAAACAACCTTATAAAGGGAAAAAAAAAACAATCTGACTAAGCCAATACGCCAGGCAGATATTTTATCTGTCTCTAGTGAACAAAAGAGATCAAATGTTACGAAACATTACTAGAATATATTCATCAACACGAGTTCTAACAAATGACTGCAAAAGTAGAATTAATTTTCAGTAATGGAGGACTGAATATACACTGGAAGGATTTTTAAGTCTTTGAGCTTCATCAATGACTGCATAATGCCATGCAAATTGAGAAAGGAAGTCTTGATCCGTCAACGCAACATCATAGGTTGTTAGTAATACATCAAACGGAAGCTGGAACCCCTGCAATTTACCTTCTTTGTTATCTCACAAGTTTCAAAACAAACAGACGATAACAACAACACAAGACCCCTGGAGGAGTAGCAAGTAAAACCTACATATGAGGCAGAGGACTTCCCATTCACTTTCTCATAAATTGTACTACGGAGGGTACGCCGATGCTCCTTTTCACCGGCATACTTCAGAAGTCTTAAACTTGGAGAAAAGTTGGCTATCTCAGAGACCCAACCTTCTGTCACGCTTAAGGGGCACAAAACCACTGCATAAAATATACAACGCCAAAATAACTAACCAATAACTCTGAAACTTTAAAAAATGAGCTACAAAAGAATTTAAGATCAAAGCATCACTTACGAAACGGCCCAGGTGATATTCTGAGAGCCTTTAAGTAGCTCAAAAACGCAATAGCTTGTAAGGTCTTTCCCAGTCCCATCTACCCATTACAAAATAAGAACTCAATGTTCAGTTGGTGGAACCACTTATACAACAGAACCGCCAAAAAGGACTATTATACATAGTTTGATGCCTATTCGCGTTTCGAACAGGCATAAATACAGCATCGATAGGACAACTTCCATCTTGCAAGTTATTTGGCATTTTTATACAATATCGTCGATTCCTTTCAATTTGTAATCCAGTACACAAATCAATTGGTTCCGTCAAGGTCGCTATATGCTGTGTATTATCAACGATTTCCACAGAAGGTGGTAAGATGATATCTTGAGCAGTTACAGATCCAGGACCCTGACACAAATAGACGCGTTGCGAATACCATACAGATTACTTCGCAATACAACTTCTTTCAAATTCATTAAAATTTCATCTTAGAACTGAAGTAAAATCACATACATTCATATGAAGGTGTCGGAAATTTATAAAAGAGAAGATGCACTACCTCATCCCCTACAAGAAGAGACAAAATGAAAATTAGTTCCAGAAAGAAAAGTTCACTTATCACCTCCTATAACTAAAGTGGCAGGCAACCCAACGAGAAGGTGAAATTGTACCGAGAATGACGTTGACGCCGGTCTTATATCTCCGGATCAGCCATTTGACGCCTTCCACCTGATGCGGCTTCAATGTCGCCGTAACCCCAATTTCTGCACAGTTCAGCGGCTGGTCGCCGGCGGCGTCGTTATCCCGGTCCAGAACAATCTTAGCAGCGGTTATCAGCCTCTGTTCGTAACGCATCTCATTGCGCGCCATTTTAAAGGAAGTCAACCATCCGTCGACTCGGGTGCAAAGAGTCAACGAGAAATGAGTTCACGATCCACTTTAGGGTTTTTTGGCAGTCACTTTTGGCGGTCTGACTGTACAATTTCAAATGCCTTTTATAAAAAACACGTGGCGGTCATTCAAACGTCATCTGATGACGTGCCGTTTCCGGTGTAATATTTGCCGTTTGACATCAGAAAATTATAATAAACGCATTAAATTTAACAGGATTACGTACATATTTTTATAATTTTAAAGAAAATTTTAATTTTGAATTGTTGTGTAGAACTTTCAATTTGATCGGGAAACTTGCAAGTAACCTTTTTACCTGTCTTCTTCTGCGAATCAAATGAAAAATGACATAAAAGAAGTGATGGCCAATTGAGTGTCTTTTATGCGGCAAATCGACAGAGTTTTGAGGAACTGAAGAGATTTAAGATTGGATGTTTAACTATTTGAAAGCGAGAAGAGTTGACTGAAAAATTAAACTCTAATTTCGCAATCAGCTTAGAAAAGAAGAGGCGATCTTATCTCCAATTTTTGATATGTACGGCCGAGAGAATGGATGTGCTCTGCGGTGTGGATATGTTAGAAATGGATATGCAGGTTGTCAAAGAGAAAGTCGCAAATTTGGCCCTAATTTAAGGTTTTTTTCTTTTTGTTAGAAATTAGATTTTCTAATGTGTATTTATATTATATGTGTGTTTAGGGTTCTTATTTTTCGCGTGTATGATATTTGACCAACTTAATTTGTGTATTCTGCTTAATTTAGTTAGTCATTAGTCATATTATTTTGAAACAGTCACAAGACATCAGCTGTTGAGAAGGAGAATGAAGAAAATCTTCCATAAACTTAACAACATGATTCTGATGTGGATGGAAGTGACCCAAAATCAGAGAAAAGAGATAACTTGACATATTTTGATGACTGTAAAATAAATGAGGATGGTAATGATTTGTTTTGCAGATCTGTTGAAGAAACGGCTATTTTGCGTAAAAATATTGATGATGATTTGCATGGGATAGCTGAAGTTAGTTTTAATGATCTCATGCATTGTGTTTAAGTGTCTTTTGGTGGTTGTGGTCACCAAGTGCGGCCCTCCCTTCATGATGAGCATAGCATTCTTTGTTGGTCAAGTCACTACCTCGAACTTGTGAAAGAAATTTGTACATAATACACATTTATGATCATCCATTGGAGCAAATGAGAAATCAACTTGACCTCTCCAAGAGCCAAATTGTAAGGTCATGTTATTGGCTTTCCCCTCTATTGGTGTCTCCTTATTATTCATTGTCTTCATCCAGCTCATTAACTCCTAGGCTTTCAGGCCCAACCTAGTCGCCTTGCTGAGTTAGATGAAGTTGTGAGTGACACTCGTGTCCCACATGATAGGAATCACCTCCATACTAACATTCCCTTTCATGGAGCCCGATCCTTTTTTTTCTGGAATAGGAGTAGCCTCCATTGCCCCGACTTAGTGGATGCACTCCATCTTTTCTTGCTCCTCTTTTCTTTCTTGTTAAAGAATGACATTGAGAATGTTCATCTTCGCACATTCTGTCACCTAATATGGCCCCTCCACAGAGAAAGCAACCATCCCTTAACTTCTTGTCTCGACCCCTGTCTTGACCATAGCCTCGATGTGCTTCCCTTTGGGCATGCTTCCCTTTCTCTTTCCTAAGTTTGGGATAATCCTTTGGCTCTAGCGCTCCTCTATCATATTCAGGTAATCCTTCTTTTTCATTGACTTGGGGTCACTTTCATCTTTTGGGGTAATCTCATGAATCTTTTCATAATAAAATATTACTAATTATATCTATTATCTTCAACCCCTTAAAGAACAGGTTAAATATGAGTTTACAAAAAAAAATACATAATTTTTAAAAAGAGTTTGTTCTAATGAACTCCGTTAGATATTCAACAACAATTGTATGAACAATACATTTGACATCTTTTTAGTAAATAATCTAAATATAAATCAGATAACTCGCTAATCATTTAATACTATTCATAAACTAACAAACATTGATTTTGATATATGAATGATAACAAATAGATTCTTTTGCTTTTTACTTAAAAAAAGTAGACTTACTTTATCTCTCTTTAGTTAGAATAATTGTTAAAAAATGTTGATAATTTCTTTTTCTTACATACTATGGAAGGGTCCATTTTTTATCTTGTCTAGAACTCTCAAAATATCAAGACTGGGTCTGAGCATCTTTCATTAATAAATGCAGTCTTTGCGGATGATGGAAATAAAAATATGAAACACCTATTGGGCTCTTTTACATTTTCAAACCTATTTATTATGGTATTCAACTTAGTTGGACATTGTTGCTCCAACAAACAAGTGGAATGCTTTTTTTAGACTTTAAATTTTGAAATAATCAGCGAAGATCTGTGACTTGTACTTCACTAAATATGTTTATAACACTGATTTATTGAGAGTGAGACATTAATATTGTTATCTTTACATGAGCTGCAAAAGACTAGAATGATGTCGCAAGAGAGATCATCTTCTTCTTAAAACGCCATATGTGGTAAGTGTTTCATAAGCTAAAAGGTGTAGATGCAGATAGATGTAATCATATGAAGATACTGTGAAACTTTTTGTGATTGGAGTCAAAAGTATTAATGGTTTAATTAGTCTGGTGTATAGGTGTTTGGTGGTTTTTATAGTGAACTACTATATCTTCTATCTTCTGACTTGTTTGTGCTAGGAGGTCCAAGGGAAGATTGAAAATATTTTTTAATATCCCACGTGATAACTCACTTTATAAAAAATGTAACTGAGAATAGTTTTACAAGTGTAATGAGAGTTGTAAATAAATAATCTTAACATTATGTGGAAACTAGTTGGTGTTATGTCTAAGTAATTAACATCTTATGAACATTTATTTAGATTATGTGGAAAGGGATTCTACTTGTTGGCATGAATGAAATTATACTCTAGCAGTTGAATGGTAATATATACTCACATTTGGTAGCTGGTAAAAAATAAGAGGATATTATTAGTGAGGTTTGTTAAGTAAGCACTTGGAGAAATATCTCGCACCGTCTATTAGTAGAGAATAAGAAGTAATTAATATTAAAATTGTTGGATTACCACTTATAAGTCTAGGCGTTTGAGTTACCAAAGAGATACAATGCAATATGAGCCGCTCCAAAATTTAACATGGTATCAGAGCCGTATGTGAGACATGAGACACGACTTGGAGGCCAAGGGCACAAATAAACTCACTATGAATATGAAGGACATTGTAGGGCGCGTGACGAGAGTGGCCAGATGAATCGCGGGGCGACTAGGACGTGGGTTGGACCTCGAGAGAGGAGGGAGAGAAGTAGAGGGTGCACCCACGTAGGGGTCGCATGCCAAAAAGAATGGCATAATGAAGTACTGATCAAATGGGACATGTGATATTTTTCAAAGTAATGGAGAAATTGTTGAGTAAGTAGAGAAACTATCCTACATCGTCTATTGGAGAAAAGAAGAAATAATTTATATTGAAATGTTAAACCATGACTTATAAGTCTAAATTTTTAAGTCACAATTGAGATACAATTTAATACGAACCGTTCCAAAATTCAACAATGAGTTAGCTTTTGTTTCTGTATTAATAAGAGCAAAATACGCTCATTACTAATAATTTTCAAAGATAATTGATTGAAATATATTAGGCATTATAAATACAAAGTTACACCTAAAAATATCATAACCATTTCGTAATTTATTAACTTATTATTCATTTTTATTCTTTTATTATATTGTATCATAATGATTAACATACCTCTATCATATAAATCAACATAATATATATATATATATATATATATATATTCAAGCAGAAGCGAAGCGAGCAAAATGCTCTATTTAACAAAAATCCTACATTGTGAATTCTCCTTAATTTTCTCATATTTCTACTATTTATTTTATCCAAATTAAAAACTTTATCAAAATCAGTCTATGAATTCTACTTTACAATCGTTTAAACCCTATACATTATTAATCAAAATCTTTTATCAATTCAAAATCTTTGTTTTAGTGTAATTATCTTTATTCCTAATTTCTCAATTTTATCAAAATTAGAATAACAATGTAAATCTGCTTCTATCCATTCTCTGCCTATACATATTTAAGTAGTAGACCACTCCATCACATATATCAGGAACCGAAATTCATCTCAAATTTTTGCATGCAGACATTCAGCGACTATATTTAAGTAGTAGACCACTCCATCTATACTATAACAAAATAGGATTTGTGTCACGACGCTCCCGAACCGGTCGGTTTGGTTCGATTCGGTCTGGTCCGGTTCGGTTTGATTCGATTCGGTCCGGTTTGGTTCATTTTGGTTTGGTTTCAAATTTAAAAAAAATCGTTCGATTTACAGTTTCATATTTTAAAAAGGAATACTAATAATTTGGTTCGATTTTTAATTTTTTTCAAACCGAACTGTCGAGACGACGGGTGCCTTACTCGTCACATATATTAGTTTTGGGGATCTTCGTTTACCGCACATGGAAGCTGATATGTCTGCTTAGTTTCAAGTCCTTGTTGGTTTATTCACAATTCTATTTTTTTTAATTTAATTTAAATACAGTTATCTCCTTAATTTTTTATTTTATTTGATTACTATTATCTCTTAATCAACTAACAACGCTTTTCTCATAAAATCAGAGAAGAGCTCTTTTGCCGGTGTATTGATTAAACTTACTAAAATTTCAGGCAATAGAAGAACTTGGCCGGCCGGCTAGCACACGATGCCTTCTAAGCATAAAAGCAAGCGTCACTAATTATTTATAATTCAGTTTAACTTAATTATTATTATCAGCATAATTCTTTATTTAATTTAATTTAATAAAATTATTATTATTATCAGAAAACTTTTTTGTGTACGTTTAGCTATGATGCATCACTAATTTTTATAAGCAACATAAATTAATTAAAGAAAATATTTGAAAAAATATAAGCCTCTCACATTATAAAATATAAATTAACATTGTGTTGCTGAAAGTTAAACTATTTTTTTTTCAATCATATTCATCCTTCATGCCATATCAACAATTTTTATGTGAATTTGATCGTCAAGGTCAGCGTTTTGGTGAGAACTATACAACAACATATTAAATTATTTATTTGCATCACTTGATGAGGATATTAGCCATTTAATATATATATATATATATATATATATATATATATATATATATATATATATATATATATATATATATATTAAATTAAATTAAATTGTCCTCTTTCCCTTAAGAGTACTTTTGGTAACAATCCGAGTATTAATAGTAATGAGATAAATAATTCCACTTATTTAGGTGGGATAAATAATTCTGAATTTTAAAGCTAAAATTTACTCATTGAAATTATTAATACTTATCCTAATTTGAATCAAACACGATAAAGTGTTATTAATTATCTAATCTCATTTCTAATCCGGACTACTAAACGTGAGCAAAAATTGATATATGTTATGACCTGAGTAGTAATTTGTTACACCGGCGAATTTCAAAATTCAAGAAACAAGATGTAAGATGAACGTTAGTTATCAACTATATAACTAAACTGATAATTAAATACAAATTTTAAATTTTTCTATGTAATTTAAATATAAACTTTGGAGGCATATCCTCCTTACCACTTGTTTATATGTCAAATATTAAATTATATATACTTAAAATAATATGATTTATTATTGTTGGTACACTATTTTAGTTACTATTCAAGGCCATATCTAAAAACCATCAAATTTGAATACGTGTAAAATGCACTTTTTGCATATTTTTTAAAAATAATTTTATAATGTAATAATAAATATCTTCTAAAATAAATCTATTAATATAAATAAATAACAGCTAATTCAAATTTTATAACATAAATTTTGTTGTTTATGTGAATATTAATGCATCAAATTTATAGTTTTAATAAAGGAAATATACTCCGTGCATGTTCTATAGTGGATGAAGTGACTGCTAATCTAACAATGGAAAAGAAAAGAACTGTTTGAAATTATTATGATGTGGATGTTATATTTGTTCTGACCAATTTTCAATTTATAGCATTTTGAATCGGAAATAGAATAAGATTAAAATTCCATTATGCGTTGTATGTATAAGATAGACGGTCCAATACCACAAAAAAAACTTACTATGCAACAAAGTTCTCTACAATATAAAATAATACAAAATTTATAGTGAAGAAAATATATTTGAGCCAGTTTTAATTTTTTACATATTATAAGATATCAATATTATTACCAAAATTTTATAAAATATTAAGCCTGTGTGTCTGCACGGGCACTGACACCTAGTATATATGTAAAAGTATATTTAAGTAATTTTATTTGCACAAATAGACAAATTTTCTACTGTGTGAAATGTCTTTTCCCTATTAACGAACGTAAAAAAGTTTTTATATTATGAAAGAATAATAATGAAAAAATGTAGCAGTATATTAGTTAATAATATTTTTAATCTTTCATATAATAATGACTTTACCCTCATAAATTTGAGAACAACCCAAACTTAGCACATTTGTCATTTTAAATTGCTGGTGTAGAATATTTCTATGCTCATGTAAAAAAATTTCCACACTTAACCGATACAGTCTCTTTACCCATAGTTTATTCCTGATACAAATTTATTTATTTTCTTATGTTGGGTTTTGGTGCGTGGGAAGTATTTTAGATTAATAGAGTTAATGAAATATGTATTTATATTATTTTTTTTGATAATTTTAATAATTCAGATCATGAATGTAAAAATGCTGATAATTCAAGATCCATTTTAGTGTTTATTCCTATATTCAAAGTAGAATAACTGATAGCTTTAGCACACATGTATTGTGAGGTATTCTTGATTTTTTTTTTGAAATTGCCCTTTCGGTAAGTTTTCTTATCTTTTCTATCCCTTCTTTTTTTAATTATCGTTCTACCCTATTTAGGAAAAACTGCAGTTTAGAACTGGCTCTTTCCTTAATAAAACTGCAGTACATCTGTTTCTTAATACCGTGTCCATCTTCTTACTAATTAGGCATCCAACCTGGCCATATCCAACAAAACAACATATTCGAACTGTTTTTGATTGAAAAAATCACTGTTTCAAACTATTTATTTTCTTAAAAGAAAACCGTGCTATCATAGCGCGGTTTTGCTAAATACTGTAAAGGTTTGGGACCACTGTTTGCTTGAAAATTTTCCCGTTACTGGTTTAATGAAACGCAACGTTTTATTTTGTCAAAAGAACCATCCTTACTGACCGCGGTTTTATTAGATACAGATTCATCATCTCTTATTCCTCTTTCAATCTTCTTCCTATCCTGTCTATCCCTCCTCCCCGAGTCGCCAGTCGTTCTTCCGGCAATCCTCTCCTTCTCAGATGAGTATCCTCATATCTGTGCTTGTGACTACAACTCGCTACATTTCACTGACTTTATTGATTTCGATTGTACTGATTTAGGCATTTAAGATTTGATTGGTTAGGACTTTACGGTTTTCGTGAGTCATGGGTGTATTGATATTTTATTTACCACAAGTGTGCAACTCGCTCTATTTAGGTTTTTGTTTGCTATTTTTTCTGGAAATTGCTTTGTTGGTTGTCAGTTAGGATTATTTGAACGGTTGTTAAGAATTACAATGTGATCATGGTCTAATTAAATCATCATATTTGATGGTTTAATTGTTTAGCAATGAGGCCCAGAATTTCGAGATATGATGGTGTTGTTATGAGCACGCTAGATACAATAGACAATGATATACATCATGAATATGATAGTGATGATTTGGATGTGTAGGACTAAGAAAGCGTTGATGCTTAGGTCTTGGCTAGTAAATTGTTTGGAAACGATCAGTTTAATAGGATTGATGATAATGATGGTGACGATGGTATCATTAATGAGCATATGGAATCTCAGTGTATTTTAACGGTGGGAGAATCATATGATGTTGAAGACCTTGGTGAAAGGCAATGAATATTTTATGAATATCCAGCTTTCAGCGTTATTTCAAAATGGTGTGTGGGTGGAGTTGTCCTTCTACAATTCTGGTCATGGAAACAGATAGCTATAGGGCGCCCACATCATATTAGTGCTCCTGTACCAGACGTATTCGATGATGTGGACGATGATATGATGATGCCATCTATTACTTACAGGTATGTCATCATAAATTTTTCATCAATTACATTATCAAATTCAATCCACTTACGATCAATTTTTTTATGATGCAGGAGGTGGGGTGGAACCTGGACATACGCTCAGGCGCCATGGCAAGTTCTGATTTACTATCATGACTAGCTTGATCGTCAGGTTCTGAACGACTTAACATGAACTCCATACAGAGCAGAGAGGTTTGAGGGTATTAACCCTCTGTGTTTGGTTGGGAGACCCATTTGGAGTGCGGAGGTTCCCATGATATGTTTTAATATGGTGGAGTGACACTACTCATTACGGGTGCTGCGCCATTTCAATTATTTTTCTTCGATACCAGACCTACCACGTCAGGGTCATGTTGAGCTGTAAAAGGTGACACAACGCAAGGGTAAGCTGGACTGGTCAGCTGAACATGCAAAATGGATTGAGTTATGGAACCAAAAGCATACATTCGTGATATTTAACTCTATAGATTTTACATCAGCTCATTACCGGGAGTACAGTGACTAGTATGAGCGCATCACCCGACGTCTTATACAGCCACCCACATTTCAGATGACCACTTATCAACCGACAGCACCAGAGCATATCAATTTTGTAAATACACTGTATTTCGTACAATTAAATGACTTAGTTTATTTGTCGAAATAATAACTCTCAACTTTTTTGTGAAGATAAAGGCACTAATTCGTTCATGTGAAGTGACATCTGAAATCTTCTGAATTGAAACAAGTGCTAGAGTGAAGCATATTGCGCACGATTTATTCCACTCATGTGGAAGCTCATAGCACAATTTGATTGAGAGTGCAATATTTCATATTGATTCTTCAGAGATTTATTTGCCACTAGGTGAACATGAATTATATTGTTGGTGTTTAGTAAAAGTTAAATTAATTCACTAAAAACTCTTTCTTATTTGATTACAGAAACACCGCCACCGTCAGGTAGAAGTGCATCTGATGGAGGCAATGAAGATAATCATCCATTACAACGGTCGGAAGCTGAAGGAGGTCATGTACCTAATGCTAACATAACTGGACCATCACAGGTTACTAAGGTCACTCAAGCTCAAATTACAGCTAGAAGATCAAAGCATTCAAGAAGGAGTCCTGACGCATACACTCCAGATCTCCATTGATTTGTGTCACATTTTATTAATGCCATCTTATTTGTAAGTTTTTAACTCTATTTTGATTGTTAGGACTTTCACATTATGGATGCCATTATGATATTCATGTCAAAGACAAGTTATTGAGTTGTAACATGTGGGAGGTTTTTTATAGTTATTCAAGTGAGTTTTTTTTACCAAGCAAATTGCACACATGAAATATTGTAATGAAAACCACAGTATAAAACTGGTGGAAGATTTTCAAGCAAATCGCGGTCCCAAACCATTACATTCTTCAGCAAAATCACGCTATGATAGTGCGGTTTTCTTTTATGAGAATAAACAGTTTGAAACTGCGGTATGTTCAATCAAAGAAACAGTTTGAATCGGTGATTTTGTTGGATATGACCAGGTTGGACGCCTAATCAGTAAGAAGATGGACACGGTGTCAAAAAACGGTTTTGGTAAGGAAAGAGTCAGTTTCAAACTGCTATTTTTCCTCGATAGGGTAGAGCGATAATTAAAAAAAAAATAGTAGAAAAGATAAAAAAATTTGTAGAAATGGCAGTTTGAAAAAAAATTGGTACTCTCATGGTCACTTATCTAGGTGTACTCCCTAGTCATCCCAAAACTACTTTAATTTGGTTTATTTGATTTTATTTAAATCTGACTTATAAGTAATCGATTTCAGCTAAGCATGCATTTACCTTTGCCTTAGAATTCTTATAATATATAATTACATATTTATAATCAAACTTATTAGCGAACTTTGCTAAAATATAAACTTGAATTATAAAAATCTACCAGATATCCAGTAAATAGTCATCGTATTATATTTATTATTTACGATTAATTTACAAACAAAATTATTTATGAATTTTAATAAATTTTAAATCCAGTAAATAGTTTCACAGCAGACTCATTGAGCCCAACTCGCAACTCGGATGCCGACTCAGAGAGACCAGCGGTAAAAATCCCTCGGCAACTTCCGCCCTAAAAACCCTAAACGCCGAACCTCAACCTCCGTCTATGCCCACTCTGCTCATACTATGATCGCCACATCATGGAGTTAAGCCACAGTGAAGATGTTCAACATCATCCGCAACATACCCAGAAGAACCTCCCGCCATTGCCCACCCAGCACGCTCTCTGCCATTTCTTTGAATCCGGTTCGCATACATTTTTGGAATGGCAGAGCCGTGGATTGTCAATTCATGTTGTTGGCGAATTTTTTATTTATTTTCCGTTCCCGTTTCTCGTCCGGTGCGGCTGATTCCGGTCGTTTACTTGAGGGTTTTGGCAGGGAGGAAATGAGGAGGATTGTGCTGGAAGAGAAATGGGACGATTTTCGGATTGTGAGATTGTTTGAATCGGAGTTAGCGCCGCAGTTGGCTTGTGGGGTTCTGGTTGAGCTGAATAGGGATGCTAGGTTAGCTTTGAGATTCTTCAGATGGGCTGAAACGAGGGCTGGGTTTGGCCATTCCGTAGAGGCTTGCTGTGTTGCCATTCATATTTTTTTTTGTGCCAAAATGTATGTCGATTCGAATCTGATTTTGAAAAGTTTGCTTTCGTCGGAAAAGAAGGTGCCGGCTTCTGAGGTGTTTGATATGCTTTGGTCCACTAGGAATGTATGTGTTTTTGGGTATGGAGTGTTCAATGCATTGTTCGGCGTTTTAGTTGATCTGGAAATGTTGGAAGATGCGAATGAGTGTTTCATTAGGATGAGGAAGTGTGGGATGTTTGTGAAAACGCGGTCTTGTAACATGCTTTTGGATAAGTTTTCCAGATCAGGGAAGGTGGAGTCTCTCAGGAAGTTCTTTAAGGACATGATAAGTTCAGGAGTTGTTCCTTCTGTTTTTACTTACAACATATTGATAGGCCATTTGTGTAAAGAAGGTGATATTGAAGTTGCCTGGAGGTTGTTTGATCAGATGAAAGAAAAGGGTATCAGACCTGACATTGTGACGTATAATTGCCTTATTGATGGGTATGGTAAGCAAGGACTTTTGGATGAAAGTGTTAATTTATTCACAGAAATGATGGGCGTAGGATGCGACCCTGATGTGATCACATTTAACACTTTAATTAATTGTTTTTGTAAATTTGAAAAGATGCCCAAGGCTTTTGAATTTCTTCGTGAGATGAAAGAAACTGGGCTGAAACCGAATGTAGTCACTTATAGCATCTTTGTTGATGCCTTTTGCAAGGAAGGGATGCTCATGCAAGCTATGAAGTTCTTCATGGATATGAGCCGAGTTGGTCTAGTGCCTAATGAGTTTACATACACGTCTTTGATTGATGCAAACTGTAAAAGTGGTAATTTTGATGAAGCATTCATGCTCATGAAAGAAATGTTGCTTGCTGGACTTCGACCCAACATCGTCACTTATACGGCTTTATTAGATGGCCTCTGCGACGGCGGGAAAATGGAGGAGGCAGAGAATTTACTTAAACAACTACTAAAAGAAGGGCTCATTCCTGTTCAACAAACCTACACGGCTCTTGTTCATGGTTACATGAGAGCTAATATGATGGAGAATGCCGTAAATGTTTTGAAGGATATGAAGGATAAAGGCATTGAGCCTGACTTGCTTTTGTATGGAACTGTTCTTTGGGGCTATGGAAAGCATGGTAAGCTTGAGGATATGAAAGATGTGTTATCTGAAATGAAAGAATGCGGTATTACCTCTAATTGCATTATATATACCACAATAATGGATGCCTATTTTAAGGCTGGAAAGGCTGCAGAGGCTCTTGGTCTGCATGAGGAAATGCAGGAGTTAGGTCTGCCTCCAACAGTTGTCACATATTGTATTTTGATAGATGGTTTGTGCAAATGTGGAAGGGTATCAGAGGCTTCTAGATATTTCAATGAGATGCAAGAAATTGGTGTGCTCCCTAATGTTGCTGTGTATACAGCTCTTATAGACGGTCTTTGCAAAGATAAGCGCTTAGAGGAGGCCAAGGAGCTATTCAATGAAATGACAAGTAAAAGTATGATCGTCGACCTAACTGCATATACATCTTTGATTGATGGGAACTTGAAGGGTGGCAACCTTCAAGAAGCCGTAAAATTGTGGGAGAAAATTAAAGAAGTGGGAATTGAACCCGACCTTAAGGCGTATACTTCATCGATTCAAGGATATTGTCAGTTTGATGAAATTCAAAAAGCAAAAGATTTGTTTGCTGAGATGATTGGCAAGGGGATCATTCCTGATGAGGCAGTTTATTGGTGTCTTTTAAGGAAGCATGCTCAACACGGAAACATGGATGAAGTGGTGAGATTGCAGAAGGGAATGTCGGAATGGGGTTTTCTGAAGGAAAATATGAGTAATGTCGTTTCGCAAACTTGACGGCATTATGGGTTGTTTATAGATGAAGAGAATTGTTCTTAATAGAACATGTTGGGGCCTGACCTAGCAACGAAAAGATATCTGTCACGCTCTTTTTTTTATGGTATCGTTTCTGAATTTTACGGAAATACATGTTAAAAGACTATGATAGAAAATCTACTGTGATGTTCCCTTTGTTGAGTATGCATCTCATTTTCAACTTTTGTTGTAGGTGATCGGAACTTGAGGTCATTGGTCATTTGCAAGCCTTTTTGACAGGCACGAGTGGCTCAGGCATTTACTCCCAACTGAACTATTAAACTGAGAACGTAACTGTCAAGGTCCAGCCAACTGTAGTAGCCTTATCGACTGAAGCTGTCACATTTGATGGATGATTGCTCTAATTTTTGGGCAACATTTTGGAGGGGGATGCAACCCTCCACGATTTTATGTAGCAGGGAGGCCTATATGTATCATCTCTCACCTGCTTTGTGCTCAAGTGCTGCAGTCTCCTCGCAGTAAGAAAACCCATATCATGCTCTTTTGAACAAGACCATTCTAAAGTTTCACTCATGTCCTCAAAATTCCGCAATTGATCAAATCACAACCTTTACTATTCCAATGGCACATTCCGTCGTCTTTCATTGAGATGGGTTGTCGATGATTCTCAGGGCTCGCCATTTAGTTTGGAGGCTATTGAAATCTAGGGGATGCTCTGCTAAAACCAATAACACAGGTAATTGAGTATTTTCGTCTTTGTTTGGTCTTATTTCAAATATGACCAAGGTCAGTTACCCATCAGATCTTATCTGCTTAACTTACGAAAACATTGTATTACAGTGTTGGGCTCACATGTCAAGTTTTTGAAACAATATGACAGTTCTTTAGTCGTCCCTTGACAAGTAAGAGCCGAAGATCTGCCAGTATTGAGTGCAAGCCATACAGCAAATGGCAGCTTGCTATTCAAAAATGTTCTTCTAGTAATGATCATCAGCTCCTCCAAAGCAATGGAAAGCGGTATCTTTCAGTTAGATTTGTACCTTATTTTTAAAATCATGAGAAAAGCATGAAAATATGATCTGGATTATGATCAGTTGTAAATTTAAGGCTGTTATTATGATCACTTTGCAAATTTGGGTTATTTTTCATTTTGCTCCTCATATGTAATTATATGATTTTTAATTCTATCTCCAATTTTAACAATTTTCAAACATGCCTTAGTCTCAACTAAACAAAAAACCGGTTGATTTTTTATTTTTGATTTTTTATCTAATGTACCCTCATCCAACTATTGAGTATTCTATTTCAATTTTGACCTATTTGACAAAACTGTGAATATCATTCACATTATTATCGATTTTATTTAAACAAATTGTCAATGTCATTCATGGTTTTGTGAGTGTGATAAAATTGAAGTAGAATACCTCAGGTATATAGTATAATCGAAATTAAATGGTTGGATAGGGGTAAATTAGAAAAGAATCTTGATTTTCATAGACAAGATGTAATTCCTTTCATAAAAATTGGAGGTAAAATTAAAAATTATATAAATACATATGGGGCAAAATGAGAAATATCATAAAATTAGTGATAGTAACGCTCTTAAATTTACAATTTGTGCGGTACACACGTTGTTTTCATACATTAATCTTAAAACATTTCATTTAGGCAAAATTCATCAATTGGGAGTGTAAATAAAAACCGATAAATTGAGGAACCAAATTGAACCGATAGGTTCGGTTGGATTTGGAATATTAATAGTTCGATTTCATTTTCAATTTTTGAAAAACCGATTATTAATGGTTCAGTTCGGTTTCAAATCGAACCTAACTGAACTATTTCATGTTGTTTAGATCACATATCAATTTAACTGAATATATAATATAAATTAGTCCCTCTATATTATCAAATCTCATATTTAATTATTAAATTAATAAACAAAATTCATGAAAAAATAAACCGAACCAAGTCGAACCATTTGATTTGATTTGGCTTTTTGTAGCTAATAGCTTTGTTTGATTTCAAATTTCTCAAACCGCGCTAAGAACAGTTTGATTTGATTTTTTATAAAAACCGAACCGAAACGAACCAAATAGTTACAACTTACTTAACAAAACAATTCTCACTGAACCAGGTAAAACAGCGTCGTCAAATCGTTGACCAACCGAGCGAGAAAGCTCAAACCCCTTCGTCATCGGTGGTCGAAAAATTGCTTCCGTGAAAATGGAATTCTAATTGCTTTTGAATTCCTTCCCTTGTACTGTGCGCTTCTCCTCCTCTCCCTCCCTGAAACCCATCGATTCAGTTTTCTCCTCTGCTCTGTTTCTGAATCCGTCGATCCAACTTTTATGCACAAATCGGACGCTTTTCAGGTAATCAAACGCTTCAATCTGTAAAAGTATTGAGTAAATTTCCATTTCAAAAAGTTGAGTTTTCTCTATCCAACTTAATTTTATGTTATTTTTTGGTATTATAATTCTTACCCTTAAGAGTAAATTTCAATTCAGAAAGTTAGATGCTAGTTACAAAATCCAATCTCATTGAAAAATATTTCTCTTTTATTTCTGAATGTTGAAATATTGATGCTTAGCATGATTTGGAATGTTTGAACTGGATGTGTTGTTGAACAATTCAGAAGTTGATTTTAGTAATGGAAGCTGGAAGAGCTGACAGTGGAGACTTAGGGGCACCTTTGCTGGTAATCATTTCTTTCAATTGTTATAATGAATTGTAATATTGATGATTGTGAAGTCCACATTCGATGGGATAAGATATGAACCGAAATGGCAGGACTGCAGCCAGGCACAGGTGCAGAGAGTTGATCCGGACAGGGAAGAGCAAAACCCGATGCCTCAACTATTTACATCTATGCCAGCGCTAAATGAAGCTGCCTCTTATCTTGCTCAGACAACCTCGCTAATCACTGGATGCTTCACCGGTTATACTGGTTTGCCATCTTTATTATAGAATTACCTTCTTCAATGCCGATTAGGGTTGGTGATTCTTTGTATGTGGTTCTTCGTTCTTTATTTTTTTTAAAACTATTATAAAGTCAAAGTGTTGAGCATGTATCAGATGTTGGATTGACCAATTTATGACCAGACACAGATATTACTTTCGGTACCCAATAAAAGTCGCCAAACGAACGTTACTTGTCTCTATATCTTGTTTCATCTACATACTCTCAAAGCTACATTTATGTCTGATTCTTGTTTTAGGTTTTGTGTTTTGCTTTTGATAATTTTAGATTTTAGTGTGTTTGGGCTGCCGCCTGCTTCAATCATGGATCTCTGGTCTGGTTATCTTTGTCCTATGGATTCATAAAATTAATAATAAGCTACTGCACTTTTTACTCTCATGTGGTTCACCACTTTTTGTGAGCCTGAACCACTAGTGAACTGGATGACGTTTGTTATATAGTTACGTATGATAGTTATCAAAATCTTTTTTATATTGCAGTGAGATATCATAATACCATGTTTAATGAAATATTTGAACATGTGAAGAGTGTTCAGTCTAATCTGCATCAGGCTTGGTCCATTGATTGAGTGATTAATAACTTGAGATCGAGACATTGTAGTCAGTAAATATTTGAAACTTAATATTGAATTTTTGGAGATCATATTGGATTTAGTTGAGCAACATAGTTGATGATTTGTTGTTTCGTAAACTAAACCTAATGCGGACAATGACGTCATGTCTTTCTTGTTTCCCTTGTAACCTGTTTTTAGTTAAAAGAATAAATTGTTGCGAAAAAATTATAAATTGAATCTGTTGCTTATGATTTTTCAATCTTTGCAGTTGATCATGCACCTGAATATTCTGCTATCAACGGGCAAGAACTGTTGACATATTCTGGTGAGCAGACAGGAAGCCCTGCAGATGATTGCCCATCCCCAAGCGGAAGGGAGTCTCTAACCCCCGAGGCCACAAATAGTATGTACGATGGAATATCAGTGTCAGCCTCCCAAAATTCGACCGCATTAATCAACTTTAGCCGTCCATATCAGAACATATTCCAAGGGTATGGTGCCTAATTTGATGAATACCTTTGTCATTGGGGTCCCAAATCCCTTGTTTCATGTAGTTCTCTGTAAGTTGTTAACTAAAATTTCTTGTCTTCAGTCTAATTGAACGGGCGCGTAAAACAGTCCGTGGATCTGCAGATGACATTGGATGGTTACAACATGCCCCAGGAATGCCTCCTGTTGAGGATGGAACTCAAAGGTTCGATGATATTCTTGACAGTATCAGGTAGGGGCAATGTGTCTTATATCATGACTAGCTCCTCTATGGTTTGTCTGCAACATTTTGATTTGTTCCTTTTCTTCAGGCATGGTGTTCACAGGCTGCCCAAGACATTGGTTTACTTGTTGGTTCCAGGTACTTGTTCAAATATTAATTCAGGGAAAAAAAAAAATTTGATTCTTAGGCTCTTCATTTTGTTGTTGGACTCAAACATTATAACTGTATTTGTTAGGAAACTTACAAGCTTATATCTCAAATGCCAATATTTGATAGGTAAACATCAGATGCAAAATATTCTTGCAAATTTCTTTGATCAAGATACATTGAAACATCGAAATCCTTAATTTGTCAGGCATCGGGCGACCATATTATTTGTGTATACAACGTAATGCGTTAGTTTCTTGTTGAAAATGTTTTTAAACCCACTGGCTGCCTTTGAGATACCATTCATTATATATCTGCGTCAATAACCACCCCCATTCCTCTCTTATTCTGTTGTTAACAATATCTGAATGGCAGGTCTTTTCAGCAACCATGGGCCATTATACTTTGTCAATACAAAAATGAGTTTCTCAAAGATGGGTTTAGCTTGTCATATAGCCAAAATTCACAGTGAGGTAGTACATAAACACAGTTCACATTTTGTCTTTGAACCTCATTTGTTTACATGCTAAATCGAAGCTCCAAAATCCAGGCATCAGTTGAGAAAAATGCCAGAGAGATAAAGGAGTACATTGAGGAAATTTATTGGGGATCCAATAAACAAGTGCTGATTCTTGGACACAGCAAAGGCGGTATAGATGCTGCGGCAGCGCTATCAATGTATTGGCCTGATCTGAAAGATAAGGTTGCTGGATTGGCTCTGGCACAAAGCCCTTACGGTGGCAGTCCAATTGCATCTGATATTTTACGAGATGGGCAGTTGGGTGATTATGTGAATCTACGAAAAATGCTGGAAATTCTAATTTGTAAAGTGATCAAGGTATTTTCTCGTGCTGACTCTGTAACTCTCTATGGTAATGTCATTTCTTGTCGTGTAACTATTCGTTCTACCATATTGAGAAATTTTTGCAGTCTCTTATGTTTTTGATTTTCAACGTTAAGGGTGACATGCAATCCCTGGAAGATTTAACGTATGAGAAGAGAAGAGAGTTTCTGAGTAAACACCATTTTCCCAAAGAGCTTCCAGTGGTGTCTTTTCATACCGAAGCTGGCATTACTCCTGCAGTCCTTTCCACGCTATCACACGTGGCACATGCAGAGCTACCCATTTCTGCAGGAGAGTCTAAAAAGCTTCCAGTAGTAGTACCTCTTGGTGCTGCAATGGCTGCATGCGCCCAACTGCTTCAGGTCAGATATGGTGAGAAGAGTGATGGGCTAGTTACACGCCGGGATGCTGAAGTCCCTGGCTCAGTTGTAGTCCGACCAAAACGCAAATTAGACCATGCTTGGATGGTTTATTCGTCCTTAAGTGATGACCCTCATGAAGCAGACGCATCTCAAGTCTGTGAGGCTCTTCTGCAGTTACTCATTGAAATTGGGCAGAAGAAAAGATAAGTTACACAATGAATCAAATCTTCGGCTTCCCCACCTCAGGTCAGCAGTTTCTACTTACGCAGTTACAAGCTCTCGAATTATTCTCTGCCACTTCACATGTAGAAATTTGTTTTATCACTTGGGTTTTACTTATCCATATCACAGTCAAATCAGTTGTACTTGCCTGATTTCACAGTCCCAAAAGTTTCGCTAAGACAGGGACCTGTCTATGAGTCTGCCAAACTTTTTACAGGTTGTCGGTACCATGCCACCTTCATGTAAATACACTCTTCTCAATTTGCCCTGCACAGTCACATTCATGACTAGTTCTTGTTCTAGCAGTTGTTGCTCCATCACATTGCGGAACCTGAAGTTGGATAATGATGATGCATTCTATTATAACTCTTCTCTGCTGTAGCTAACCAGTAACTTGGGCTGGGGACATTCATTCTCATCAATGAAGTAGCCTATTCTCTGCCACTGTTACATTCCAAAGCTATCCATGGATTATGCAATCTGGCTCCAGCTCCCTTCCCTACAGGTGATGTGCACTGTCATAAGAAGACGATACATAATCGCTTACCCAACCCTAACTTGGATCCATACATTGGATTCTCAGTTACATTTTTTAGCCTCAATATTATATAGCAGAACTCTTTGCCGGAGCATGGGACGTGTTTGGTTGGTGTGAATGAGCTTCTCCTTCTTATTCTTCTAGATTACTTGATTAATTACACATTGTTGACCAGCTGCTGTCTGCGATCCCATACATAATTTATTCACACGTACTTTTGCCTGCAGTCGTCTGTTGTCTCTGATCCTGGCACATGCCATTTTCCTAGCTTCCAAGTTTCTCATTTGCATTTACAACATTAACACATCTTAACTCGAGTTTGCAACGATCCCATTGCTAGGAGTGCAAACGAGCCGAGTATTAAAGTGTTCTTATTCGTTTATTTAAAATTTTAGGAGTTCGAACTCGAGCCAGGTATTAACGAGTTTTAAAAATACATGTTCAAGCTCAGCTCGTTTAATTTTAATGAGTTCGAGTCGAGCTCGAGCTTTACTCGAGCATTTGGATTGATAAAATATAAAATTTAATATATATGATAAACAAGTGTTTAAATAAGTTTGAATGAGTTTTAAATGAGCTACTCGTTAAAAAATCTTACTTTATTGACTATTAACTTTGCAAATTTATAAAAAAGTTCGTAGTCGAGTCTAAACGAACTGTAAACGAGTTTAAATGGAACTTTTAAACGAGCCAATAAATGAGTCGAATACCTCATTGTTTATGTTTGACTCAAACAATAGATATAAGTTACATCCATTTCTTTTACGTTAGATAGAATTTATGTTAGTTTTTGTAGTCATATTCACTAATTTCAAAATATTAACTTTTGTTACGATAGATTGACATGTTTGAATTTGAGGTGCATTCTAACTTAAGTCGGTAAGTCCTCGATCTTTTTAATAGAGTTATCAAGCTTCTTATCGAGCTCCTTATCAAGCTTCTTATCGAGCTTGTTCGCGAACATAAACGAGTCGAACACCCCTTTGCTCATGTTCGGCTCGTTTATTAAACGAGCTTATAATTATTGTTCGTGATTGACTCGTTTATCAACAAACGAGCTTTGACCGAGTATTAATCGATCTCGTTCGCGAGAAGTTCGCGAGTACATCAGCTCGCTTACAGCCCTACCCATTGCATCTTTTGGAGTCGTTTGGACTTTGGAGTCTTGTTACTTGGAAAAGGAAAGGAAGATAGCTTGCTGATATTATTAACAGACATTTATGCATGAAAAGGATAGATGGAGAGGAGAACGTGGCCTAGTCTTTTAATTACTTGTGGCAAAAGCAATACACTGGTGTCTTTGCTCTTTCAAACTTGAAAGTGAAAAAAATCAAACCTTACCAAGCAGCTCCGATTCCCCTATCCTCTTCTTCAACTTTTCTGTTTAAAAGTTAATTGAGCAAATTATCAGTCCACCTCCACCATTGTCGGTGCTCTACGTGTTTCATACTTTGCTTCATAGTTTAGGCTGCACAAAATGTATATACAACTTGTCAAGCTCTGAACCCACAATTTTTATAATTCCTCCATCTTCGAAAAATATTTGGTTTTTTGAATCCCAGTTTAAATGCCACGCATCAGAGTGGTAAGAGGATGGTTTGTCATTTCTGAACCTTGGAGTTCAAGTTTCATGAGTGGTGATTGAGTGTGTGAGTATTTTGAAAATCATTCATGTTATCATAATGAAAATTAATATATCTGTATTGAAATTTGTTTCAGTAATATAATTATATTTAAATAGTTTATATTTGAAAGTTAATACTCATAACTTAACTAATGAATAAATGAAGACATGGAGATAAATGAGTGGGGGTTAGTATTCACATAACTCTAACATATTTCATCTTCTACTTGTCATTTAAAATATAAATGTTAAAATAATTAATAAAAAATATTATCGAAGTAGAATTGATACATCAACTTAACGTTTATAATAATATTTCATACAAAAAATGACGAATCAAACCAAAATCTATGAATAGAAATTGACAATTAGAAGAGGATCGAGGGTGTATATTATTTATGTCCTGATTGGGTCAATATATCAGAAAGCTTCCTTCCAACTAATTAAACTTTACCATCTTCTCATTGCATTTTGATTCACTCTTCATTAGTCAACTTAACTTACTGGCTTCATCTATTCATCCTTAAACATTGAAGACAGTATGTACCATCTTGTAGCTAATCAACGTTTAAACATTTGCAAAGTTTGTGCTGGATGTTTGGTTTAGTGAAAATATAGGAGGAAAAATGATATTTTCTTATATATTTCATTTTATTTTTCTTTGTTTGATTTAAGATGAAAACCTGGGATAGAAGTATAAAACACTCTATGATTTAATACAAAAATTTCGTAATATTAATCTATTTTTCTTTTCAGAAACTTTCTCTAAACTAAACATAGTTTTTTTCTTTCTATCATAATTTTTCATAGCATAATTATTATTTTTTGGTGACCAGGGGCCGGTCAGTCAATCACCCCCTCCACCTTGATAGTGGTGTACCTCCATTGTATCTAAACGCAAAGTGATACCAACAGAATTCGAATCTAGAATCTTGAAATTATTAGACAATCTCAAAACTATCAGACCAACACCCTATTAGTAAACATAACATAAATGATATGAGAAAACTGTTGAAAACAAATATTTGAAACTATTTGATAAGAATATGTTGAAATAGTATGTCTCCAGTAAAATGTGGGGGTGTGTGTTTTCATAGCCATTCCAGTGAGTGAAAAGGTTGGAGTCTTTGTATTCTCATTGGAATAAAAAGGAGGCTCTCAACTCTCAAGTTACTAAACAGTTCCTATTTTATCCGAAATCAAATAGTTATTTAAGATATACGTGTGCCATTTGGACAATGATTAGTATTATCTAAAATTATGCGGTTTTATATGATTGTAAAGTGATTTAAAAGTTCTTAATCTTATTCCGAGTAAAAATATATACAAATTATTTTAAAAAAAAATGTTTAGTTTTTACTGTCTTGAATTGTGTAACTACTAATTTTCATTTCCACTTCTTGAATATTTTTAGAAATTACCAAAAGTTAATGGTTGAAATACAGTAATAGAGTTCTTTATTTTCAGATAGTTGTTTGTAAGTTTGATTAATGTGTTGTTTAAAATGTGAATAAGCTTAGGAAATCAACAGTTAGAGTATGAATCAAAATTGTATGTAACTAAATTCGGAATAAATAAAAATTAATGCAAAAAATGACATTTGACACTGAGACAATAAATAAATAAATAAATATATATATTTATATATTAAAATGTTATTATTATGGATCAAGTAGTAAAGGAATCATGAGATTTAGGCGTTTTCAGAAATATTCGAGTCAATCACTTAGGTGTGTTTGGTTTAAGGAAAATTATATGAAAACGAAAATTTTAGGGTTGTAAAATTCATCATGGATTTCATAAATTTGAAAAAAAATTTAAAACTTCTTTTAGTTTACCTTAACTTTCCCTCTAGTATTTCATACAATTTCTTTTTCCCATAAATTTTCTTATGGACCTATAACGATTATTCAAAGAGACGGAGACTACGACACACTTAAAAACTTAATATTAACATGCCATATATGAACGAATAATCAGAAAACTTGTTTTGATCAAATCTATTTCTAATTGAATTTTAATTACTATCATAAAAATAAAGAAAATATATTTTTAATCAAGTGTTAATTTATCACTGTTAACCACTCAAAAAATACAATTTATACTAAAATAGTTTCTTATTTATCTTATGCATATATAGGAGGAACGAAGATGGTGGCAAGACAATATGTTTGATGCATTATTGTCTTTTCAATGCATAAACTTATTTGCAAATATGAAAATTGTCTGTGTGTGAGTGTTTCTTCATTTTTCTTGCGTGGAAGTTGTATAATATGACATCCTGGTTGATCAATATTGACTTCAATATTTACTACCAATCATAGTAATTATAATTAGGATTAATATTTCACAATGCTAAGAAAATTCATAATCACTGAAAATATTATTGTTTTGATGAAAAATAATGCGGTTATGGTGTACAACATTATGATTTTGATATTAATAATATTACTTAATTCGGCTATAAATAATTTGACTGTTTGACTTTTGATTATAACCAAATGTACCAATCACTCTTGGATGTACTGAGAGTACATGCTCTCGTTTGCGATGTCGTTTTGATTTTAATGAAATACGACGTCGTTTTTCCCATTTCTGCCTCAACTAGTGAATATATAAGCATAACTGATGAATATTCATCAGTCGTGCTTCTATATTCACCAGTTGTTATTTTCTGCAAATATTGAAGCACAAATCATCTGATGAATATAGCAGGTCATTTGATGAATATAACAGGTCAACTAATGAATATAGAAGCACAACTTGTGAATATAGAAACACAACTGGTGAATATTTATCAGTTGTGCTTCTATATTCACCAGTTTTGCTTCTATATTCACCAGTTGTATATATAAGCACAACTGATGAATATAGAAGCACAATTAGTGAATATTCATAAGTTGTGTTTCTATATTCAGCAGTTGTGCTTCTATATTTACCAGTTGTATATTGATCAGTTGTGCTTATATATATATAACTGGTGAATATAGAAACACAAATTGTAATTATTCATCAGTTGTGCTTCTATATTAACTAGTTGTGCTTTGATAGTCACCAATTGTGTTTCTATATTCATCAGTCGTGCTTCTATATTTACCAGTTGTGGTGCTATATTAATCAGTTGTGCTTATATATTCATCAGTTGTTTTGGTCGAGCGCGTGTGTTTAATGTGTAACACGTAAAACAACGTCATTTTCATAAAAAATAAAACGACGTCGCAAATGAGAGTAGGTACTCCCGGAGCACCCAAGAATTTGCGCAAATGTATTATGACAAAAAACACGTTTAATAGCCTAATCCGCACATGAAATCATGAATAACATGGACGTCGGCAAATAATTTCGTACTGTCCTTAAAATCTTATTAAATCTCTTCTTCCTTTTTTGTTATAAGAAAGTAAATCTTGAGGAGACATAAGAGGCCAAGGCCTACGTAGTCAATTATCAATAATAGTAGTATTTCATCCAAAGTAAAGCACCATCAATAATGAATCGGCATTTGAGCGCTGAAAAATCAAAATGACACATGATAATTCATTATTGATTATAATTTTTTTTTTAATTTTTAACGTGGCAGTGACATGTCGGCATTCATCCTGATGGATTGTACTCGCACAATAATTTCTCCAAAAGTACGATGGAAACTTGACATGGACAGACATATTTTTCTAAGTCATTAAATTAAGTTTAATATTAATTAGAATCTCAAAATTGCAATCTCATCAACTAATAAAAATCTGCACACCAGCCCATTCGTGCAAATAAAAATCTATAGCATCATCATAAAAAAC
>NQLW01000079.1:179764-194639 GCA_002312845.1 Kalanchoe fedtschenkoi
TATAATTTAGGTTTTGATTGGCCTCGCCTCATGATCCAATTGAATGCAAAAAAAAAAAAAAAAAAAACAAGATGTACGCAGATGCGTATTTTAGATGTTAATAATCCGTACATGCCATGCGTGGATCCATCGTATCATTTGTTAGTTACTTTGTCTTATTCAACTCTAACTCTAATGTTGTGTTTGGTTTGAGGTGGAAAATTTTATAGAAATTATTAAAATATTTTTTAATTTACTCTAATTTTTCATCCTATTTTTTATCTAATTTAGTTTTTCATACCTAATAAACAAAACAAATGATTCCTTCTAATTTTTCACTAATTTTTTCTTTCCTTCAAAATTTTCCTAAACCAAACACAACGTAAGAACGCGTTTGGTTTACGGAAAATTTGATGAAAAATGAAATGAAAGTTTGAAGGAATGTGAAATTTATAATGGATTCCATTTCATTTTCTTTTATTTGATTTAAATGGAAAATGGAAAAAAAAATTCGAAACTCCTTTTATTTTACTATAACTTTCTTGTAATTTTTCATGTAATTTTTTTCTACAAATTTTTTCTAAACCACACACAGAAATCTTTTTAACTTTTCTTCAAATTTTCCTTTTGACCAAATTTTTCCTAAACCAAGGGTGTGTTTGGTTTAGGGGAAATTTGGTGGAAAATAAGAATGAAAATTTGTGAGAAAATGAAAAGAAAAGTTTCTAGGAAAAATGGGAAGGAAAATTTGTTTAAAATAAAGAATGTTTTAGTTTTTTTTTTCACCATTTTTCATCTCTAACTAAACAAGAGAAAATAGAATGAATTCCATAAGAAAATCCACTTTTCTCCAAAAACAAATTTCCGCTGAATTTTCTCTAAACCAAACACAGCCTAAGTTTACCATAAACCCTAACTAAGTCATCTCGACTTTATAAAAAAATGAGGTAGAGAGGTATTTGACTTGAGTAATGCTGACAGTTTGCTTCTTCTCCTCAGGTTTCTATAAGGTTGTTTTTTTTTTATAATGCTTGATGTCGATGAATTAAATTATTTATATATTTGCTTTTATTTCTTGTCCACAGAACAACGTAGGTTAAGTGATTTTCACCTTTCAAAATGTTTGGGTGGATGATGGAATGGGGGAGTTAACAGATCAATTGACACGTGTCAGTCTTTTATTTAGTAATTGAAAAGATAATTATTGAAATTTGATTGAAATCAAATCGGTCATGATTTTTTGTTCATTGGTTTGATTATTCCGACTATAGGCTGAATAGGCTGTGTTAATTTTGTACTATATTATAAGGGTGTGTTTGGTTTAAGGAAAGTTTCATGGAAAGAAATATTAGATGAAAAATAGAATGAAAATTAAATTTTTCATGGAATCAATTTCATTTTTCATTTGTTTGTTTAACATGAAAAGTTTAAAGGAAAATGTCATTTCCTATTGTTGTTAATCAAAATTTTCTATATAATTTTCCATCAAATTTTTTTTTCATGAAAATTTTCATTTAAACCAAACAAATAATTTTTTTAACTTTCCGCCTAATTTTCTTTTTCATGAAACTTTCCCTAAACCAAACAAAGCCTAAGCGAATCTCAATCTGAACAAGTAAAATTTGCAGCCCGGTTGTGTTGAATTTTCTGAGCGGTTTCGTATTCACTGCCAATTTTATCCGAATTAGTGAAATGACGTTGTTACCACGAATCGCGGCGTCAGACAACTGTCAAGATGATTAATCGTTATGACATTCTTAATAAATATTTAGCATATGTAATGTTAGTTTTAATAATTTAATATAAAAATTTTATATTTGAATATTTAAATTCAATTAAAATATTATTTATAAAGCAGTTAGGGTTGTATTGTATTAATTTGGAATTGAATTGTATATTTTAAGTAGTTAACGTCAACCATTACAATATTCTATAAACTTCTGGATTAAATTATATGTTTTAATACAATAAGAGCCTAAGTGTAATAAATAAAAAGAGTTTCTCTTTCTCCTTCAACAAGCAAACCCTATTGATGCGTTCCTGTGTTCACGTGTCAACATTATTCTGTTACCAGATCGGAGAACATTATCTCAGTTTCAGCCCCTGATTGATTTTGGGCACTGAGAAATTCGGTATGATAGCGAAATTAACTCATTTTTTAAAAAAAACAAAATTGAGTGACGGCTTACAGAAATTACTCTCGCGTCCGACAACTGGCTATCTGAAATATACCGAGATGACAATTAAGTCAGCGCCTTAACGGCGACTTAATAACCATGATTAGTAATATGCAATTCGACAAATATGAGCAAGTCAATCCAAAATTTGATGTGACTTTCTGTCTAATTAAATTAACAAACTTAATTAATGGTCTGATGTTGTATATTGGAGAATAAGATTGTGATGGACTCAATGAATAATTGAGCTACTCACGAGCATATTCGATCAAAACTCATTCGAGAATAAACGAGTCATTTAAACATAGATTTAAAATTCATTAAATAAGCGAGTCGAGCATGAAGAATGATTTACTCTCATTTATAATCGTGAACACCTCATTTATGAGTTCATTTAAAATTGATTAGAACTCATTTATATATAGAGCATCATGCGAGATTCATTTTTGAACTTGATTAGAAGATTATATTTTATAAAATTAAAAGCTATTGATTTACATAGTGAGATTTTTAAATAAGTAGTTTTTTTTGAAGCCCAATCTAACTCGTTTAGTAAATACTTTTAATTTAATTAGAATCAGTTTAAATGTTTGAATGAAGTTCGAGCTTAGTTCAAACTTGTTAAAATTAAATGAGCTGAGCACTAACATGTATTTTAAAGGTCGTTCAAACTCAGCTCGAACTCGAATTCATGAACATGTTAACAAATACATTTTAAATTATCAATATTACGCTCGACTCGTCCTACAAAATGACATACACTAGAACATAAATAGTTTTTAACGGCGCAATTTAGATGACGTTTAGTCTATTGACAATGCTTTTAGCAAATTATGCTGTCTAAAGTGATGTTGAAAAAAAATTGTATCGTTATGTTATTTTATCTGTAACTTCAGACAGCATTTGGAGAGAACATGTGTCGTCTTAAGTCACTGAGATATACAACGCCATTTTTGGATAATAAGCGTCATCTAAAATCATTATAACGTTAGGAGGCGCTTAATGACCCAATAGCGCCATTGTATGTCTTAGTGACTTTAGACAACATATGTAATTGCTTTTTAAAGTGTGGTATACTTTAGACAGCACTTGTAAGTAACAAGCACCTTCTAAATTGTGGTATACTTTAGAAGATGCTTATTACTTATAAGCATCTTCTAAAGTATACCACTTTAGAAGGTTTTAAAGTCATTATGACTTTAGAAGGCGCTTATAAGTAATAAACGCTTTCTAAAGTAAAAAAAATAAGATTCATCTACAAGCTGATAGATTTGAAGTTATCAGTGATTCACACTGGTGGTAATCAACGAATGACACGGATTATTATTCAATTTTATGTTATATATTGTGATAATAATTAATTTTTGCTATCTCTTTCATTGTTGAAGAATGAAGTTTTGAGTTTTAGTTCATGACAAGATTCCAAGTTCAGCTTCCAAATTTAACTTTCAGTTCAAGGAATCGACTAGATAGATGCCGACTCTGTTACTTCACAATCACCGGTGCCGATCCCGCCTTCATGACGGCTCTGCTCCCTCCTCGTCTCACATTCTTGACTCATTATCTTCTTGTACTCATCCCGACTCTTCTTGGCCATTGTATTACACAGAACACATATATTCACATACACAAATGTAACAATTAGAACACGATTCATTCCTTCATCGCACATCCTATTATATCTGAATACAATAACATGTATATACACACGGTAAATCAACAAATCTAGTTAATAGATCAAGTCGATCTGAGTGTGAGAGAAGATCTGGAAAAACAATAATCATATTACAATAGACGGTGCTTAAGAATTATAAGCTACCTCTTGTGTTTCAAGCTTTAGACGGCGCTTGTAACAATTAAATGGAGATCGGAACCTATGACTTACTAAAGCGTTGGAATAGACAACGCTTATAAAACGCCGTCTAATGTTCAATTTAAGCACTGTTAATTGTCTTCTCTATACTGGTGAGAGTAAGATAAGAAAGGCAGTAAGTTAAATAGGAGAATCAGAAAACTTGACATTATGAAGAAGTCAATAATCCATTGTTATTGTTAGGGCATTAGTTAGGGTTTTAATGTCTTTGGTTAAGTCATATATATGCTGGTAAGCGATGACACGATCGATATGATGGCACAAGTCGTCGATCAAGGAAGTTAGCACATATAGATCATCATTAACAAACTAAATAAGTCTGATCGAGATATATAGTTAGCAATTAGATGGTCAAGGATAGACGTACTTCAATTCGGAGCTCATCGATTACGCGAGATTGGAATAATAATGTCATTATTATAATATTGTTACTGGCAAGAAAAATAAAGATTAAGTATTTAAACATGGATTATATTATATCTCTGTCAAGGCATTGACTTGGCCTATATCTAGGTGTGAGACCTTCTGGGTTGATTTGGCAGAGTCATACGTTGTAGTAAATAAATAATGTACGTGCATGTGGAGTTGTGAAACATTAATATGTACTGTACTGGCCATCAGCCAGCCAGCCACATCTCCACTGTCCGAGACATCTGAATGAATTTTTGAGGGCTTTGCTTTGCTGTTGTGAGTCGCATACGATCAGCCCAGCTAGCCGAAAACACGCATACTAAAATACCATGTTCCTAACAGATCGATTTAATGCGCCTAGGGCTACCTATACCGTAAAACTCCACATACATACAATAATGTTACTCTCTCTATTTTTTAATGCATGTCGTTTAAGATTAATTTGAGTAGATTAAGGTGAAGTAAATGCTAGCGGTTGAACAAATTTAATAAGGGAGTGGTTGATGTTTTTTTTAAAAAATTCGTGCAAAAAGTAAAATTGGTAGATTATTACTGATGATGAATAATTTTTTTATTGATTATGATAAAGAAGTGATTAATGTTTGACGTTTTAAGGTAGTTGTCGATATTAAATACGCATTGAAAATTGTTAAGTGACAAATAAAAGTGGACAAAAAATTTTGATTAAGTGATATGTAAAAAAAAGACATAAGGAGTATTACTGTTTAATATATATACTCCACTCTCACCCATTTCCCCCATGTCGCAACTTACTTTGCTACGTTGTTAGACAATCTCCAAGTCCACTAGACCAATACCTTATGGATAATGAAGACATTATTAATACATTATATAAGTCGGAAGCTCCCGGTGGCGGACAAAATGAATTGGAGGGCGAAATTACCTAATCAAAATTTTAGTTGAATTGGAGGACAAAATGAAAAATTTAATTGAAATTAAGCATATAAAATTATTTTTTATATATATAATTTTTTTTATTTTACATAAAAATAGATATTTTAGATGGAATTTAGGGGGGCGGCCGACCCTATTGCCCCACTGAAGCTCTGTACCGTTAAATGTAGTTCAATATGAAAGAGTGTGTTATTTGAAAATTGACATAAATTTTGATGGAGAAAAATAAATGATGATATTGTATTTATAATTTATTGAAAATATTGAATAATAATTAAAGTAGAGGGAGGAATGTATATTTATGATGATGGTTACATGACGTAAATGCATGCACGATGGGCGCACATGCAACGTGCACATGCGGCAATTTAAGGATGGGAGCAGACCAGGAGCTGCTGGCTGGCTCGATCCACCCCCCAATATGGAAAATTAATGCGCCTCTTCACTCCGTCCATGCACTCATTCCACGTCGGATTCCGAATTTTTTTAGGGGCAAAATTATGTAAAATTTTGGTTAAATTTGAAAAGAAAAAATTAAAAATTTAATTAAAATTAAGCATCTAAATTTTTTTTATATATAAATTTTTTTAATTTTATTTTTTATATAGACATAGGTATTTTAGGTGGAATTCAGAGACACGGCCAACCCCATTGTCCTCTAGTGGCTCCGCCCCTGTTCCAGGATATCATAAAAATCACACATTTAGGGTGTCTTTGAGTGAAAACGAAATTTATAAAGGATTTCATTTTTTTTTTCTTATTTGGTTGAAATGAAAAATTGAAAGAAAGTTTCAAAACTCATTTTATTTTATTTTTAACTCTCCCCCTAATTTTTCATGCAATTTTCTTTCTTACAAATTTTCGCTAAACCAAACAAAAAAAAATTTAAAATTTTTCTTTAAATTTTTCTTTCCGCCAAAATGTTTCGAAACCAAAACACACCCTTATAGTTTACCATTACACTTCACTCTCCCGCGTATCATATATTCATATCCATCATATATTCCATTCCCAGTCATAACGCACATGGGTCATGTTTCATTGGGCTTTTACATCATTAAAATCGTTTCGGATCAGCTTTCATACTCTTAGACTGTGTTTGGTTTGAAGAAAATTTGAGGGGAAAAAATATATGAGGGAAAATTTTTTTTTTTTGTGACATTCATTTTATTTTTACTGTTTGATTAGAGGTGAATTTTTTTTAGGAAATGCTAAAATACTCTTTACTCTTTAATTTTAAGGATAAAATCCAAAAGGGACCCTGAACTACTACCACTTGCCTAATTGCGGTCAGAACTATCACGATTTTCAAAAAGGGTGCGATGAAACAAAATTGGACTGATTTTCTAAAATAAAATTTACCATTACATTTCTAAAGTAATATTATTATAGGACTTAGATTTGTTTGTGAAAATTATGTCATTTGGTTATAAAAATAAATTATATCGTTTTGCGCACATAAAGAAAACGACGTATTTTGATAACCAAACGACGCAATTTTCACACACAAATCTAACTCTTATAAGAATATTAGTTTTGAAATATAATACTGAATTCTTTTTTAGAAAATCAATCCAATTTTTTTTATCACACCCTTTTTGAAAATTGTGATAGTTCTGACCACAATTGGGTAAGCAGTGATAGTTCAGGACCCATTTCGGGTTTTTTCCCTAATTTTAACAAATTTTCCTTCTTATTTTCCAGCAGACTTCCCATTTATTTTTCCTTCGCCAACTTTTCCTAAACCAAATAAAAAAATCTCATTTTTCCTTTTCTTTTTTCTTAAATTTTCCGTAAACCAAACACAGTCTTAATATGTTGTTTGACAATATTTGTTCTTAGCATGACAAAACCTATGTCGTAGTGCAACTAAATCATCTACTCTTACCCACATTGTCTCTCACCCATTTATATTTACTTTATATTTTTTAATTATACAATCGAAATCCATTTTTTCATCATTTCATTTATCACTAGTCATTTTATAAATGTATATGTACATTTTTGGAAAATTCAAGTTCAAAATTAAATAATAAAAATATAGAGCTCAGTTCAAAATCAATTTTGAGTTGTTTCGGCTTCGGGGACTCCGTTTCAGATTCATTGACAAAATAATATAATATTCATATTTGCCCCAAAACAAAATATAATTCAAAGTAAAAATTTCCACCTACAAAAATCCAATTTACTAATTTAAATCTGGGCTTAGCAGGTATATTCTGTCAGGGTATATAAGCTACTTACCCTAACGGCTGAAAAGATATTGTTTTAGATTATTTTTATGAGATTTAGTATTTCTGAGTTTTAGAATTTTTATTGTTTTAGGGTTTTAAAGATTTTTTGGTTTCAAACTTTCATATTTTTAGTGTTTTTATTGTTATTTCCAAACACATCCAAAACGGCGTCGTTCACAACTCTAAAACCTTACAACCTAAAATCCATAAAATACTATAAAATAAACCCTAAAAACCCCTCAAAACACTAGAAACCCTAAAATATTAGAAATATTAAATCATGAAACCCTGAAACCCCTAAATACCATTCAGAATGATGTTATTTTAGCCGCTCGGGTACATATTTTGTATACCCTGACGGGGTATATCCGTTTTTCCCTTTAAATCTACATTTTTTACATAATTTTTTTGGAAAAAGCGGATGTACTCCGTTCGGGTATACAAGATATGTACACTAGCGGCTAAAATAACTTCACTTTGAATGGGATTTAGGGGTTTGAGGGTTTCATGATTTAAAGTTTCAAATATTTTAGTATTTCTAGGGTTTTGGGGGGTTTAAGGATTTATTTTTTTTAATATTTTTCAGATATTAGGATGTAAGATTTTCGAGTTGTGAAAGGATGTTTTGGATGTGTTTGGAAACAACAACAAAAAAAAACTAAAAATATGAAAGTTTGAAACCAAAAAATTTTAAAACCCTAAAATAATAAAAAATTTAAAACTTAGAAATACTAAATCTCATAAAAATAATCTAAAACGACATCATTTCAGCTGTTAGAATATATAACTTATATACTCTGACAGGGTATCCGCTAAGCCCAATTTTTTTATCAAATTCACCATTGCTCTTAATTTTTTTCATTGTACCACACTTTTTTAAACCAATGTTGCAATCACCATTTTGCCCAACCTAAACCCTCGACAATAACAACAGGTTTTGCTCACATCCTCATAGATCGCCCATAAAAGACACGGATCCAGTGCTGCGCAACGCTTTGGTACGAGCACAAAACGATGTTGTTTTATACTATAAACGAGGTCGTTGCGTGTACTGTCATCCAAAACGACGTTGTTTATAGCACAAAACAACGTCGTTTTGTGCTCGCAGCAAAGCGCTGCGCAACACCGAATCTCTATCCGCCCATAAAAATGATAATAGCGTGTTTTTGCTGTCAACATATTGCGCTGCCCAAACAAACCCTTCGAAAGTAACAACGGAACATGAAAAATAAGATAAAATGGAAAAAAAATTAGGAGCGGGCGCAATCTTGATAGAGAATAATGAAAAAAAGAAGAGTGGATTGGAAAAAAAACATATCAGAAAGTACAAAATTTAATCCGAAATCAAATTAGTGAACAGAAAATAATAGTGCAAAGTACTAATCATTAAAAATTTGTTGTTCCACAAGTATAAAGTTCAACAGAATTTGAATTATTAAATTTAGAGAAAGAGGATGTGTAAATTTATATCTAAATTACCCTAACAAGAATTTTGCATCATCAATATTGGGAGACAGCGTTATTCGGTGAAAACTGATTCATTGAACCGATATAGCTTAACTGAATTAATTTGGTTTGGTTAATTGGGTCAAAAATTAAAAAAATTTAGTTAATTTGGTTCAATTAATTGAAAAGAAATTTTTTGGTTCGATTAATTCGGTTAACCGAACTAACAAAAACATAAATTTATATATATTTATTTTCTTGGTTAATGCAGTTAATTTCGATTAATTGGATATTTAACTGATAACTAAATTAACCGAATTATCGGTTAACTGTATAATTTGATTTGGTTATCGGTTGAGACTTTTATAATTTGATTAATTTGGTTCGATTAACCAAACAATAATCTGATTTGGTTAACCGAGCGATGCTCTCCCCTAATCAGTATATATTCTCTATCACCCTGCAATATCATCTTAACCATCCATTTATGAAACTATTAATATTGACGTATGAAAATTCACATTCATCATTTAATACTTCAAAACCGCAAGGATTAGAGGTTAAACCAGTCATGCCTCCGACTCTCAATTTATCGGTTAAATCGACCAATTTGACCAATATGAGGGCAATAATTTTATTGTATTATATTATTAATTTTAAGTTAAATATATTGAACAAGTTCATAAGTTAGAAATACAGCCGAGCTGGTGGAGATAAACTCAGCCCCTGTTTAGTAACCTGTATTAAAAATAAGATGATATTAATAATATCATGGTGATGCGTTTAGTTCAAAATATGAATACGTATGCATAATGTAGGGGGAGAAATTTTACCTTTGAAAATCCGTATTAATAATACTTCCTCAACAGGTCGTATTATTTATACAGGTATTAATAATATACGTATAAATAATATGGTGTACCAACTGTGCACTTAAAGATAAGAGTGGGCTGAGTATGAAACCTACAAATTCATCTGTATATCAACCACAGCTACAAGTTCAGATTAGATAGCATTAGTTGAGTATTAACTACTTATTAATAACATATGAGAACTAAATTGTTCAATACAAAATCAGTCCAGTTTGAATGGTTTTATACTTAACAAGTCAGTCCGATTAATTAATTAGGTTTAGTATATGTGAGGGAGGTTCGGTTGATAATTCCTTTTTGATGTGAGAATTGAGAACTTTCCCAAAACTCATCACTGTCCTACTACAAGAGGTGTATTTTGGGGTTAATTTGTTAGCCAACCAGAGGTTGTCACATGCCCCACTACTAACACTCACGAGCCAATTTCTGACCGTCATGTGTCCCACTCACTCTTTCTACATGTCACACACTCCCTCCCTCCCTCCTTACGCAAACACATTAATTTTTATTTTTAGTTCTTAAAATTAATTTATGTAATTATTTTGATATTATTTTCTATCAAATTTCATAATTATTTATAAGAAAATATATGCTTTAATTTAAGATCCACTTTATTTTTTTTTCAAAGCACAATTGTACAAAAAAACAAAGTACAAAGTTTAAAATTCATAGTACTTTGTACTTTGCGCTTTGAGCTTTGAAATATGAAATATGAACTCCGAAATTCAAACATTGTACTTTATGTTTTAAGAAAAAATTAAAAAATATCGAAAATGGATCTTAAACTAAACCTTATACTTTTTGCAAATGAATATGAAATTTAATTTTTTTTTAAACTATCAAACAAGTTATATAAATTTATTTTAAGAATTGAAAGAGGAACAGAGAACGTGGCTGACATGTGGCGAACACGTGTCAGAAAAGTACATTTTTCTCCTGCACTATTATACCCCATCCTCCTCAAATTATGACATGTGTCCTAACTCACCTACACCCATTACCATTTGTCCCACCTCTCTCATCCATTGGATCAGATGATCTAATGCCTCATGTGCAGTTCTCACTTCCCACATAACATTTGGTTTTCAATATAACCTCCCCCTAGTATTTGTAATCTGATATGTATGTAATTATTTATATCCAAATTAAACTAAATATGGTCCGATATATGATCCAACTGATTAAACCGATCCATCCAATTTTAATATCTATGGTGCAAATACATAAACATGCATTTTACTTTGATGAATAATAAAAATTAGCTTGCTGGCGTTATATTAGTTGTCATACAGATTCTTCCTAATCCTTTATCGAGGTTGGGAGAATCTGATCCTTGCGGCAATAAGACCCCGATGTCTTGCTTAGTCCTTCTAAGTCTCGCTCAAAGGCTAGATAAGTGCACAACATATAAGTGTTTTAGTGTTTGCATAAGTAATTTGACAAGAGATAAGTATGAAGAATTTTGCTCGACTATTATTGATCTCAATGACAATATGTGTAAAGTATTTTATGGATGGCTCATTTGCCTATAAGATAACTTATTTATACACAAAGAACCCAAGGGATGCACCATTTCCCTAGGGATGCGATACTGGCTGAACGAACACAACTCGTGACCCTTCACCAAGTACATGCTTTTTTAAATTAGACCATAAAAATCACTTTTCCAATACAGATATGACGCCTAACGCCCTTGTCTTACTCCATGCAATGCTCCTAAAAGCCCGATCCACAACTGATCTTGCGCCCATAAATTGGCCGATGTCTCCCACTAAGCCAGCCTGACCAAGGGATTCTCTTCTGATCAAGGGCTCCGCACCTGGATCCTCACCTGATCTTTCAAAGCCCCAAGCTATCGGCAACTGACCTTGGCCCTCTAAGAAGCCAAGACCCTGCGCTTATGGATCCAGCTCTGCCTTTGTCTAGAGAACAAGGCCCCGCATGGATCCTTCCTGTATCTGTCCTTGGCCCTTCAAGGCCAAGGCCCCCGTGGGCTAATTAAACCGATTGATCTGAATTCCTGCAATTTGATACAAATCCTTCCACTTGTTCCCAACTAATGCGGATTCTCTAACCATTAATCAAGTAAATTGGCCAAATTGGATCTAATTCAACTTTAGGGGCGTGACAAACGCCCGGCACCGGAAGATCCTGATGCCTTCGTCGGCATTACGTTCAAGAATTCTTCAATGCTCCAAATAAAAATTACTCGATTCTTCTTTCCTTGGCCCTTTGTCTCACAATTTAAAATAACTTCAACGTCCTTCTCAAACTGATCTTGAACAGTTGGGGGAGCCTGATCTAGTTCAGAGCGTTCATGTCCTTCATCTTCATGAAAAGTCTTGAATAAGTTACATGGAAAGTGAGATGAACTTTGAGTCGTTCAGACAACTTGAGTTTGTAGGCAAGTTGTCTAACCCTTTGGACAACTTCGAATGCACTGTCATACTTTGGTGCCAACCCTCAATGGACTGCCATACTGTTGATCTTCCTCTAAGTTTGAGGTGTGACCTTCAGCAGCACTTTGTCTCCAACATTGAACTCTAAGTTCTGCCTTAATTTGTCAGCTGGTTTCTTTACCATTCGAGCAACCTTCTCAAAGCTTTCCTTCACATCATCCAGTGCCTCTTGAGTGGTCACATAACAATCCATGGCTATTGGACACTTCAAATTTTGGCTATTCTTCATCACTTCATCCGGCATCAAAGGTTGTTTCCCGATAGTGAAATTGAATGGACTCTTCCACATCAAGGAATTCTGATGCAGATTGTAGCAGAACAATAACATGTAATATAAATTTTCCTTAAAGTCTGATTAGTCTTATATCTAATAGCTTTGTCAACTGCCTCTTAAATTTTTTAAACTCAGCATGCTCCATCCGATAAGGTGTTTGGACAGGAGGTCTCGCGTCAGGCACCAACTCGATCTGATGACTGATGTCTCATTTAGGAGAAAGTCTCTTGGATAGTTTAGGTAGTATCACATCCATAGACTCGCCCAACAGTTTGACCACTGCGTCAGGTACTTCATAGGAACCCCCCTTTTTGGTCTCGATCGAAGCTGCTAGGAAGGTCGGATCCCCCTTCCTCACTCCATCCTGTTATGCCAATTTGTTGCTACTAGACACTGCCTGCACAAAGCAAGGCTGTCATTCATCTCTCCAATGAGGATCTCTCTGACTCAAGGCATCACCATGCTCCTACTTTTTAACAAGAAATCATTCCCAATGATAACATCAAAATCATCTAGGGGCATCACCATTAAATTTACCTTCCCTAAACAAGTTACAACTAATCTTCTCAAGGTAACGAATCATTCCTTTCACTATCTTTACTTTGAGTTAACTGTCTTCATTTGTGTTGCTGAAATTTCTATCTCTAATCTAATTTTAGTAGCCAACCAATCTCACACAAAGTTGTGCATCACGCCTGAATCTACAAGATTCTTTACATTCCTACAATGGATCCTTGTTAAAATAAGGGGTAAAACTCAAAAGGAGCCCTTAACTACCATCACTTTCCTAATTACAGTCCGAACTAACACGATTTCAAAAAAAGGTGCGATGAAAAAAAATTAGACTGATTTTCTTAAATAAAATTTACCATTACATTTTTAAACTAATATTATTATAATATTTAAATTTGTGTGCGAAATTATGTTGTTTGGTTATCAAAATAAATAATATCATTTTACGCACATAAAGAAAATGACGTCTTTTTATACTCAATCATCTCAACAAATGTAATAAGATCAATTATATTTAAGTGTTCAAGCAATTTGATCTTAAGCTTCATTCAAAATCAGTCCAGTTTTTTTATCACATTCTTTTTGGAAATCGTGATAGTTCGAACCGCATTTGGGTAATAGTGGAGAGAGAGAAAAGAATTATAGATTTTTTTAAGATAATGATGCGGCGTTAGTTAATGAAATAAATAAAATTAAATATAACATTTATAAAATTATTAAAGTGAGTAAATCATGATATGTTAGATGATGCAAAATCAATGGATGTAACTAGTTCACAGTTTACATATCCAAATCGTTTTTCATTTGATCCACTCCCTCTATATATATATATATATGGCTTCCTTTGTGATGCTAACAAGTTTTAGAAGACGTCAGACTGTGTTGCTATTTGGAGCTAACTCTCTTTTTCACGACTTTCTTGTTAATCATTTTAAATGAATTTCATTTAAGAAAAATAAGATGGAATTAGAAATTTAAGAACTTTTTTTATTTGGTTTAGAAAAAATTTGTGGGAAAGAAACCTGTATTAAAAATTAGAAGGAAGGTTAAGAGAGATTAAAAGAAGTTTTAAAACTTTTCTTCAAATTTTCCATTTCAAACCAAATAAAACAAAATAAAATGGAATCCATTATGCATTTCACTTTCCCTCAAATTTTACAATCAAATGTAGCCTTATAGCATATATTAAAGATTTTTTTTGAATTTTCATCTCAAATAGCCAAGCAAAATACAAATTGGTGGTTATTATTTTGAGAACCAATCGTTACCTGATAAGTGTATAAAGAAATACTAATTAAAACAGAAAATCATTTATCATACACAAGTCTCATTATAATTGTTTAAGAAGTCTCAAAACTACATCATTTTATTCTGACTATATATTGCTTAATTGTTTGGAATAAATATTTTTTTTTTGCTTCTTTTGCATGGATGAGGCATTTCAGGATAAGAGTTAATAACAAGAAAATAATGGGTAAAAAAAATCCTAAAAAATAATAAATATTATTTTGAATAATTTGAACTCCAACAATGTTATATTATATTTTTGAAGGAATGATATCAAATTGAAATCAACTTAAATTTTTTTATTGTATTAAATTTCTAATTATAAGGATGAAAGTGCACTTTAATAATCTAAGGGGTGTCAGATTTGTATTATTAATAGTTTTATTATGAATATTTATAAATACAACATATTATATTTTCACCGAATTCTACGTG
>NQLW01000079.1:194898-238970 GCA_002312845.1 Kalanchoe fedtschenkoi
TAGGTCCGCACGAGGTCCCACTTGTCGAGGTTAACAAAGGTCCTCGCAAGTGAGGGGGAGTGTTGAGCATAGTGGTATTATCCCACATCGCCCAGTGGAGGCTCTAAATTGATCCTTATATATAGTTGGGCTCCCCCACTCATTGTCAATTGGTTTTGAGTGTGGATCCAACATTTCTACAACTATCTCATCTTATTAGAGCTCGTGAGCTCGAGACATCTTACACTACATTTACTTCTTACATGAATATAATCATTTTTTTATTATTTCAGTCAAATCATTAAATTCTACCATTTCCTTAATATTACCACATTGGTACTCATATATGCTGCACTTCTTCAGAATTACAGTACCCTAAGGCTGTGTTTGGTTTAGAAAAAAATTGATAGAAAGTGAATTTTCTTTAGGAATTCATTCAAAATATCTCATCTAATTTTGAAGTGAATTCTCTCATGGTGAAAAAATGCTAAAATATTCTTTATTTTAATCAAATTGTCCTTCATTTTTTCATATAATTTTCTTACAAACTTTTCTTCACATTTTCTCACAAATTTTCCTTCTTATTTTCCCACAAATTTTTTTTCATCAATTTTCCCTAAACCAAACACAGCCAAAAGGTTTGCAAATGAATCAACGATCTGTATTTTGTTTTACGGATGAATACAAACCACACATATTATCATGCTCATTTCAATGTTTTTGTTGTGTGGTCAGGGGTTAAACATTTTCAACTCATTTTCAAGGATTTGGATCCGGTGCTGCGCAACAATTTGCTGCGAGCCCAAAAACGACACCGTTTTACCATATAATTTAACAACCCTCAAACACCGTAACCCTCATTCTCATCTCCAATCCCGATCCACAGATATCCGTAAACTTCAGCCGCTTCTGCTCATCTCCTCGGTCGCTCCATACTTTTTTAAACTCTCACCAAAATTAATTACAAAGTCTCATCCCGATCTACGGACGCAACACTTTATTGTCGTCCCACCTCCCAAAATCTCATCATTCCCAACCCAAGGGTTGAGGATTGTCAAAATTAAAGATGATGTGTTTTGAAGAAGAAAGAGCACAATTAGTGTGGGATTCAAAATCATGATTGCTAATTTTTTATTGAGGAGGCTGGTTAGTGGAGCCATTGCTGGGGTATTTCTATGATGATTGTGGGATTGGAAATGATAAGAATGAGGATTACAGTGTTTGTGAGGGTTGTTAAGTTACATAGTAAAACAGTGTCGTTTTAGATCGCAGCAAATTGCTTCAACTCATTTCAATATTTATGTGATATCAACAGAATTTAAATTGAGATCCGAAAATTACACGTACTCGACCGACAATCGATCCGCTTGATCATTTAAATGACATTATTTCCCAACACTTTCGTCACTTTTTTTTGTCATTTCAAAATCACATTCACAACGACATATTTATAAAGATGTTATTATGGCCCTTTCGAAACATACTGAATCGACAACAGCGGAAGACAAGATAAGAAGAAAGATTCCATTTGGCAATAATGTTTGCTTTTTTTTTTGTGTGCATGCAAAAAACACGTACAATTAGAAGTCCTTATGGACAGATATTAAAGGCGAATATATCCAGAAAAAGTGATATATCAACTAGAGGTACATATGGCCGGATAAGAAATTTTAAATGTGGTGTACAATAAAATTTCAATAAAAAATTTGAATTAAAATTTTATATATATTGTAGATGAGTTCAGAATTCATAACAATATTTCAAAATGGTTATAAAAAATTTTCTTTTATTTTTTAGTTATACTTTTATTGATTTTGATTGAACTATTGACTATTTTATGATGAAATACGATTGATTTTTTTTTTAACTGGAGGTATGAATATTTGAATTTATAATGTGCTTAGGTTGAATTTGGATGAACAATGGTCTCCTAAATGGTGTCGCCGCCACTTTATGATGGATAGTGTGATGCCTGAAAACATGAAGATTGAGTATTAATTTAGTTATGTACTTAGGTTATTAGATGTGCTTTGTTTTTTAAGAATCAACAAAAATAAAAAGGAAAAAATGTTAAAAATTAGAGAGAATTTTTTATGAAAAGGAAAATTTGAGGGAAAATAAAATTCATAATGGATTCCATTTTATTTTCTTTTGTTTGGCTCAAATAGAAAATTGGAATGAAAGTTGCAAAACACTTTTTATTTTATTTTAACTTTCTCCCTAATTTTTCATGCAATGATCTTTGCAGCATCGAAAAGAATCTTATTGAGCGTAGTTTATCATAAAAAAATAAAATGGGTGGAGACTGTATCGTACGACGATGTTTAATTTAACAACTCTATTCATTATCAAATAATGTCGGAAACTGACATGTGCGGACCAGCTCGTTCATGGTCATGAATACTACTAATAAGTAGTCTCGTCGACGTGAATTGAACGTGGGGTATAGAAAATGTCTGATCTAATAACGTGTGAACTTCGCATGTCCGTCAATGATCTTTGATTGATAATCTCGTAGTTTTGATACAGTAATCGTTTAATATTAAATTGAATAGATTAATAAGATGTTAATACCAGCGATTGAATTGGTTAAATTTTTTATTAAATTTTGTAAAAAAAATAAAATTAATGAATTGTTACTGATGATAAATGATTTTCTCATTGATTATGATAATAAATTAATTATTGTTTGACATTTTAATAACGTTATTGATATTAAATACGTTTTAAAAGTTATTAAGTGTAAGTAAAAATGGACAAATCGATGTGATGAAGTTAGTTCTCTCTCGATGCACGTCTAACACAGACTTCTTATAACATCATGTTAACAATAAAGTGTTGATCTAGCGGTTTTAGATGTTGTCTAACAATTTTAAAACATTTTTAAAAAATATGTGATTCCTGACCTAAAAAAAGCATCATGTTGGTTTGAAACAACGGTTGGATTAAGCCAAACGACACCGTCCGCTGCTTCGGCCATGAACAATTGCAGCGATGCTGCGTGACGACATCGTTTTCATTAACACAAACCTCTGTTTCAAACAACGGTTTGGGTCAGATATAAAAATCACGACCCCACTAGTACAGATTTGATTTTGTGTAACGTATATCTTTAATCACGTTTCACTATTAATCCCGCTTTAACACGAAAAACGTGATTGAAAATAAGGAAGACGACGACGTTTTACTGAAAGTTATTATTAATCACGTTTCATACAGACAAACGTGATCAATAATAAGAGAAAAACGACGTTGTTTTATTAACGTGTATCTTTACTCACGTTTGTTACTTACAAACGTGAATATAACTTAACTCAATGAGATCACGTTTGTAAGTAACAAACGTGATCAATAATATTTCGTTTCTTTGATCACGTTTTCTCATTACAAGCGTGATCATAAATACACATTTTTAATAATGTTTGTAGTATAATAAGCGAGATTAAAAATATTATAAAGTTTTAATCACGCTTTCAAAAGTTACACGTGATTAAAAATATAAGAAAAATGACATTTTTTTAGTATTAATCACGTTTCTTTATAGAAAACGTGATTAATTCATATCACAATAATCACGTTGGCTTATAAGAAAACGTGATTATCGATTGTGTCTTTCATCATGCCTCCTTCACAAAACATGATAATTAATTTTTTTAAATACGCCCTTAAACTTGATTATATTTGTAAATGTGACATTTCTCTAATCACATTTCAGCTGTGTGAATGTTGAATAGGTTATGAAATTTTGATTTCAAATCAAGCTTTCAATTTGAACATTTCAATCTTTCAACTTAAAGGAGGTTAATATTGATAATATGAAATTTGTACATATTATGTATAATATAGGGAAAATTCCAAATGGGCCATGAGCTATATATATTTTTTGGTTGAAGTTTAAGATCACATGTCAAATTTGTTTGGTGATACTTAAATATAATTGATATTGTTAAATTTATGTTGGTGATTATAGATGATTGAGTATGAAAATACGTATGAGAGGAAAATAATCCTATTTTCTTTGATCAAAAGCCCAGACTTGTAAGTCATGGTTCAACAATCCAATATAAGTCACCTTCTCTTCTCCTCACTAGCCGATGTGGGACATTTGCCAAGTGACATACTCAACAATCTCCCCTTCACTTGGGAAATGTCATATGCTCCCCCTCGATCAAAACTTCGCTATGTCCCTCCTTGTGGCATACACGTCAGCTTCGTAGGTGCACCCTCTGCGTCTCCCCCACTCTCTTGGGGTCCAACCCACGTCTCAGTCGTCTTGCGACTCTCTCTGGCCCAACCAGCTCACTTGCACTTTTGCGAGTCACTCTCGTCGCCCTGTGACGTCCTTCATTCTTGGGGAGCCTTCATTCATGCCCTTGGCCTCAAATACATGTTCACTGATCCCGGATTGAACCGTCGGCTCTGATTCCATGTTGAATTTTTGGGTCGGCTCATATTGGATTATGTCCCCATTGTGACTCAAAAGCTCAGACTTGTAAGTCATGGTTCAACATTCCAATATAAGTCACATTCTCTTCTCCTCACTAGCCGATGTAGGACATTTGCCAAGTTATATACTCAACATTACATACCGACGGTTCGATTCAATTTGATTCGACTCATCGGTTTATCTATTTTTATTCGCACTCCTAATGCATATAGTTAATTTGAACTTCTTCACATAAAAAGTTGTTTTTATGTAATCTCAAAGTTGGGTTATTCCACTTATTACATATATATATGCATCTAATGAATGATTAGAACTATTAACTAGTTCTGAAAATAAAAATTCTAATTTAATTTAATACTTTGGTTAGATAGATAATCACACACTATAATACGAAAAAATAATTTTACATAATTAGCACATCTAGTAGAATATTCTGAGATAATTATATATAATTTATCACTTAATTACACATATTTAATCATCTTTTATATTTAAAATTTATTAAATATCTTTAATCACATTTAGTTAAAAATTTTAATCACGATTCATTTTTTTATCACGTTCAATATTCAAAAACGTGATAAGAGTTCATAATTTTTAATCACATTTGTTTTAGTAAACGATATTAAAAGTCATTCGTCATTTATCATTTTTTTTAAAATATATTTATTAACTTCTTTAATCACGTTTAGTATAATAAACGTGATCAAAGATTATTCAATCCATCAATCTAGACTGTTGGATCAATGTATTTTTAATCACGTTTCACGTAAGGAAACATGATCAAAGATCACCCTTAATCCAACAATTTGAACCGTTATATCAAAGATATGGCATATCTTTAATCACGTTTCCTATGTAATAAACGTGATCAAAGATATGCCATATTTTTTATCACGTTTCCTATGTAAGAAACGTGATCAAAGGATATTTGATCTAACGGCTTGTGTTGAAGCCCTCATCCAGATCGACGGTGGCTGAATCATTAATCACATTTCATAGCACGAAACGTGATTAAAGATATTATTTACCAAAATTATTGCAAAGTCCGCCGCTGCATGCCAATCGAAATCGATCCATCACTGTCGACCGCTGCAAAGTCCGCCGCTGTTTGCCGAAATTAGAATTTTTTTCCTGCCGACCGCTGCTGTCTCCACCGATTAAATAGCTGTCGGCGCAAATTAATCTCCGATCGTGCTTAAAACGGTATTTTTACTGTCTCCGATCGTCACCGATCGTTTGCCATTACTGAATTTATTTATTTTGTTTTCACTTTTTGCTGTCTACCTTTCTATTAATTTTATAGTTTTTTCTAAATGTATGTGCGTGAAAAAATTATGGTGAACACTGACAGTGTGGGGTCTTGCTGTCTACTGGAAATATTTTTTGGAAGCACCGCTGGGAATAGTGTGCGAATCATAAACAGCCAAACAGGTATGTGTTGTTATATGATTTTATCTATTATAATATTAAGTTGTTAGTAAGTGTTTTTGGTCATGAAAAGGAACATATGTATTTTTATTTGTTATGTATACATTCTAGATTTGAGTTAGGCTTTGAGACGATTCAGGCTTCGGCGAACTAGCGAGCATAGGAGCGGCGATCTGTTCAGTTAGTTAGGCGATCCGGTCAGTTAGTGTGTAGATCCGGCGATCCGATCACAAAGAGGTTAGTTTTTCCAAACTTCAGATCCATCAAACCATAGGGTTACGATGCGGTTCGTGCTACCATGACTCATTATTTGTATGGATAGGTTGACTTATGTTGTATGTATATGTTGGAATTAGAAATTGGTGACGAAGGTTTGCTTGTAGGTATGGATATGGTAGAGGATTTGTAGGAATATGTTTGTGAATTTTTTTGTAAGTTGTTGTTTGTTTAGGGGTGTTAGATCTATTTTCCTGATAAATGTGTTATGATGTTTACATATTTAGTTGTCATGCCGACCAATAGTTTAAACTTCGACGATGCCGTTATGGGAACCTTAATGACTCTTGATAATCCGGTGATGGATGAGTACGACAATGAACAATTAGAAATTTTAGATAGAGATAGTGATGAGAATGACCAAGTTGCGGAAGATTTAGCGTACAATTTGTTTGATGAGGAGAATGTTGATGATGAACCTGAAGATGTTACAAATGAATGTGAGTTTAATGGCGGACACAATGAATATTTTGAGGCTGGTCAGTCTTTTATTCCAGTCGAGCATGAGCATAGGAGTATCGTATCTGAATATTTAAACTATCCGACCTTTAGCGACATGCCATATTGGATGGGTGAGGTCGAGATGCCTTTAACCAATCAGAATTCTAACGAAGACGAGTTCTATAAAGGGCAACTCTTTGCAACAAAAGAACATGCGGTTCATGCATGTCAAGTGTATTCCTTAAGAAATCATGTGAAATACAGAATTGCTAAGTCAAATTTAGAGTTGCTCAGTTTGAAGTGTCGACGAGATGGTGAAGAAGGCGTTAATTCTAAATGGCATTTGCAGATATTTTTGAAGAAGCGATTATTGATGTTTGTTGTGAGTGTGTATAAAGGACCTCACACATGTATGTGGTACAGGGAGATGAGGAGTATGAACACGGTGCTTTGCGAGATTACACAGACTGGTATGGCAGGATTACTAGCCGCATTATTCAGCCACATACATTTCAGGCCCCCACATACCAGCCTTCCGCATCTATTCTCACTACACTGGTTCGTAATGTAATATTGTGTTAACTTGTACTTAAACATTTGTAATATATTCATAATTATTTATATAATTTCTTGCATTTGCAGGTCCGTTCATTATTGCGTAGCTATAAGGCAGCGGTCGTGGTTTTCGTCAGTGATGTCAGCTGGCATGTTAAGAGGATTAGGCATGATGTCTTTCACACATGTCATAGCGAGTTGAAGGGCGTCAACGAGGCTGCTCGATTCAGAATCGATCCAGATACTATTGCACTTCTGACTTGTACTTTTTAACGTTAGAAATATATCAATCTACTTACAATGTGTCACATATTTTTAACATTTTTGTATTCAATGTTTCAGATTTACCACCCTCATCTGTTAATGCTGAATCAGACAATGAGTTCGATGATGATGGAGATCATGGTGTGGGTCTGTCACAGGTCACGCAGATTACTCAGAAGCAGAAAGATATTCCCCAACAACCAAGACAGTCCAAGCGCGTTAGGGTTACAAAAGACTCTTGGACTCCTCGTACTTAGTTGCTGGAGATTTCAAACTTCAAAATATTTCAATGCAAACTTGTTCTTCTTCATTGTGAAGTAGTGACTCGAAAGTTCAAACTTTCAAACATTTCAATACAAACTTGCTCTTCCTAATTTCTAAAGTAGTGACTCGAAACTTCTTACAACTACATTAATTTTTATTGATTTCAGCTGTTTTATATTCATTAATTCAAAATTTTTATCTATAACGAATTAGTTTATTGCATTAAAATTAAGTAAGAGACATCTATCAAAAGAACATAAATAGAACAACATCATTATATCAATATTTAACCCAACCGCTGATTGAAACAACGGTTTGTGTTAATGAAAACGACGTTGTCACACCACATCACTGTAATTGTTCATGGCCGAAGTAGCGAACAACGTCTTTTGACTTAATCCAACCGATGTTTCAAGCAGCAGCTCGAATGCACCAAAAAGTTCAGAGAGCTAACACAATCGAACCGCTGTTTGAAACACCAGTTGAATTAAGCGAAGTACCAATTTGAAACATCGGTCAACAATCAAACTGAACCGTTGTATGAAACTGGTACTTGTCCATTTGTCTGCTAACTGGATAACCCAGTCAGCACATAAGTCAAACCGCTGTTTGAAACAGCGGTTTGGTAAAAGAAAGCCATTTGGTAAACTTTTCTCATACAATGCCATTTGGAAAAGAAAACTTTGAGAAAGGATGAATATAATTATTAACTAAATATTTAAATTAAAAAAAGTAAATAAATGTTTATGAATCTGAAATATATAAAATAAAATAACCGTATTGACTCAGTTCACTTATATGGAATTTGAAACCATCTTCATCACTTTTGAAAAAAAAATTAAGATAAGTTCATATTTTAGAACAAATATTACTATGAATGGTAAATTATTTTGTTTCAAAAAATATCATATTTTCCATCTTATTTTTCTTCTGAATTGTGGCTAGAACTTTACTGTCATTATCATGTAGTTTGCTGGAGATTGGAGAACTTTTTGAAGAGGACAATTGAGTGTCGGTAATAGACTTATGAACATTTGATATCGAATGAAAAAAAATAGAATCATCATAATATCAAATGTGTCACTAAAATGCATTAAGACAGTAATCATATATTTATCATACATCATCTAAGTTTGCCCTTGAAAATTTAAATATGGATGACGTGATTGATTTGACATTTATGTCGGGGCTATCGTGGAACACATCACTTACAAAGAAAGGTCAGTTTTTACGATTCATATTTTCCTCTGTAACAAACTTGAATTCTTTTCCAACCAAATTTTTTATAACATCTAGAATTTGACCCAACATTTGGAACTACAAAAACAATACAATCATATGTACTTTTTGTTGAGTGCTATAAAAGGACGAGTTTTAACCATATTATCTTATATTTATGAACAGCCAATTTTTCAGCAGTTGTGCTCACTAATCTCCACATGACACGATAAGACAAAATCAATCTGCACTCACCAGAATCATCTTTGGCACAAATAAACAATCAATATCTACAACATAAATTTCAGCTCATTATTTGTAATAGGGTCGATATATTTAACAAAAACACAAACTGTAAACATATATTTTTTAAGGAAATGGCATAACTCTTTCACATATGTGGCATTTAAACTTGCTATCTAATTTTGAAACTTCACTGGTGCAAATACTACCGCTCTTGTACCACCATGATCTGTTTCCATTAATACTTTCAATCTTCCCTTTGGAATTTAATTGTTCATCATCTAAAATATGTTTAAATACACAAAATAAAATTTTATTTTAGTATTAAAATTTAAACATGTACTAATAGATGTACATATTATTAAACATAGAACAACACAATCTAACACATACCTCAAATGAATGAGCATAATTAATATTCATTATTTCGTCTAGTGTGCATTGTATGATTTGCACAACATCTTTTAATCCCACAACAAAGGGACAGGGGACATTAATAATGAAATTTGTTGAGCCTACACATTTTGTTTTGGAAAGATGAAATTTATAACACTTTGAAAAAATTATTTACAACAATCATTAGACATCCTTATGACTCATGGAACCAAAGGTTCCAACAAAACAACTAGAGAAAACTGGCTGGGACAAACAAACTAAGGGGCAAAGTAAAAAGCCCTGGACAAAATGGAAACAGATAACAGTTTAACAGGCATACATTGCCTTTTGAGCTTATACAAACCAAAGCCACAACCATCACCATATTCATATTTTTCTTGGCTGGTTCAGGACACCGTAAGCCATCTGACATGTGGGTAAGTTAGCGGATAAGAAAATAAGTAAGGTGCAAGGAAGCTGATTGGCAGGATCCCTCTCTAGGGTGCACCGTCAACCAACCTTGATCTTCTGAGAAGAGTTTGAGTGTGAGCATGAATGTCAGGACCCGAAAAATGGTAAACTATTTAAACTTAGTGTTTGTTACAATCATTATGATCAATTTTAATGTTTGGTTGTGGAGCTGGCCACACACATTCTTTATCATATCTTCCTAAAATATTACCTTGTATGATACACCAAAAAAATAAAGGGCACAACATTAACATTAAATATAAAAAAAATAATTATAACATAATTTTCATTAATGTGTGAATATTTTTGAGACAATATTAAATACATGCCATCAGATAAATGTACTATGAGAATCTCTTTGGTCAATCTAGTTTTAGTTTCAATTTTCTAAAGTCATCTACCTCTTCAGCCACCCCATTAATATCTACATAATATATCACTGATTTTAATCAATAAAGTTAAATAATGTGTAGAACATTCAAACCCTAAACACCCCAATAATGTTTTACACAAGTGGTAAAACATTACCATATGCAAATTCAGAAACTCTAACGAATCGACACCTTTGACTGGCCTAGGAATTAACTCTCCCAAAATTTCAAAATCAACAAACTAAATTTGTAATCCGGGATCATAAAATCATCTGCTGTAAATTACAACACAGTATGATCAGAAAAGATTATGGAGAACTGGTTGATACATGGCCTAATTTTTCAGCAGCCAATTTCGCAATGAAATTACGAATAACATATATTTAACATTTTCTTCCTCCACACCTGACTCAAATCAAGCTCATCTAACAAAATCAAAGTTTTGATGAGTTCCAACACAAATGCATGCATAGATGAGTTCTACTAAGAAGAAAATATTTATTAGTACTAATTTACAATGAATAATAAAACTACGTAATAAGAGAGTATACACATATATGGCCATCAAACAAAATTAAGTTTTGACTGAAAAATTTGCCAGACTGATAAGATTTTGATGGCCAAATACTTGAACTATGAACTTTTATCTTTCAATTTGTCGTCTCCTTTGTTAGAGATGCTAAACAATCAAAATGTTGAAGAGACATGATAGAAACAAAAAGTGAAAATCAAGAAATTGATTAAACCTTAAGGTAAAAGTGACTTCTACATCAAAACTTATAAATACATAATGGAAAGTTAATTATCATATTTGGAGAAATAGATATAAAAAAGTATCAGTTATAATTTATATAATATATTTTTAAGATAACCAAATGATTTTTTTGTGCATTTGGCTCAACCATCGTTTTACATAAAGGTAAAATATTCTAAAAATAAACGAAACTCATCCGGAACCAAACAATTATAAATCCATCCACATTTAATTATCAGTCAACAATGCCTATTTAAATCTCTATAACTACTTAATATAAGTCGGACACTTAAATTTAATGTCAATTATTATACCAGAAAGATGATTAAATAATGAGGTTGGTGACTGTAATATGTCTAATTATTTCGGTAAATATCATTCATCAATTAATGTGGTATATCATATATCATGCATAATTATCAAGTTAAAAATCATCAATTTAATTAAATTAGCATGAATTATATGCGCTATTCTTAATTACTTATGATTACCGAATTGATTCACAATAATTACTCATATATAAATGCAAATAGGAGCTGTTGAAATAGCATACAGATTCACTAGTACATGTTAAAACCTTTTACAATTTTTGGTAATGGTCAACTACCACGTTCGTGAAAAGCATGTTGAAAATGAGAATCCTAAATGGTAAAGTACAAAGCATGGTAAAAGGTATTAATTAATTACCACACTTCATTTCACTATCAGAATTCATATGTATTGCGGATCAGTATTTTCAGATGTTTAATGACCCGAAAATTGCTTTCGGATCACTTTCAGTTTATTGAAAGAATTACACCGGATAGAAAAAGGTTATGCCCTTTAAAAAAACGTAGACCGGGTGTGTTTCGGAATGGTTTGGAGATGTTTTCGGATCTATTAGAGGTTATAATTTTCAGGTCTGTAGTGGAGCAAACACGGGTGACAAAATGTTGGAATTGGTTCGGACCAAATTCAAACATATATCGGGCATGGTTCATATTAAATATTACAATAACCATTTTCGCATCTATCGTACTTTGTTTCGGATAAAATATGTTGCTATTTTTGGATTTATCATAATTAATTATATTTTTTTGAATATTTTTCAACGTTATTTTGGATTTTATGTTTTCAATTTTATTTAATTTAGATTATGTTTCCAAACATTTTTGGATTTTTTATCGGATTTTTTTCTGATTTATGTCATTATATTTTATTTAAAAATTTTGGGATATTTGGGGGAAATGTTTCGGACATTTTCAGAATTTTTTTGTTTTATCGGAACCTTTTCTGATTTATTTCTGATTTATTTATTTTATTTTATTTTATAATTATCGGCTAATTTACGAGTATTTTGTCGGAATTATAATATTATTTTTATCACAAAATTTTCAGATCATTTGGGAATTATCTTCAAACCTAACATAGCCCGAACCATGTCTGCATATGATCTGAAAACAGTTCGAAAAATGGTCCGCAAATAGTCCTCCAAACATCCGACACAATAAAGTCCGAAATTAATCCGCCAATAGTCCTCTATTTTAAATATATTTTAATCTAAATAATAGGCAATATCAATTATCATACTTCATTTTTGGAATCATGGTAATATATTTTAACCAATTACCACACTTCATCTCTTGAAGAGTGGTAATTGGTTAATTAATATTTTTTTACCACGCTTTAAGAGATGAAGTATGATAATAGGTACAAAACCTATTATCATTCTTTAAGAGACAAAGTGTGGTAAAATATAATTTTTAAAAATTATTGGTTTTATTTTTTATTTTAATTTAATTATAAATGAATTAATATCCATTTATAATTAAATTAAATTTGAAAATAAAATCAGTAATTGATTATATTAATTTAATTTTAAACTTTCCAATTACAAATTTCTTGAAATAATATAAAAAACATCAAATATATTGAAACTTAAAAGATAAAATATATCTTATATATACATGTTTCGAAATCTCATGAAATACATCTAGTACAACATCAATTACAACAATATATGCTAGCCTACAAACCGCTAGCTACAGTCATTCAATTGACTTTTGTTACATGCGCTGCTATCTTCTTTTTTACTGAGTCGGTCTCAAAAATGACATAAGGTGTCCGAACCCAGCTAAATTACTCCACACAAATATAAATAGTTAAAAAGAGTACAATCATTTGTAATAATTATAATATTTTTAAAAAATAGTGAAATGGGACATGCTTTATAACCTTTTACTTTATAACACTTTCTTATGTTTTTGTAAACGAATAAAGCTCATAAATTCTTCACACATGAGACACGCTTCGTAACCTTTTGAGATTTTCGTTACAGGAAAGTTGTTAATAATGAAAAAAAGTATGGCACGTAAGATGAAATCTTCCTATCTGAAAGTGTCATACACCTTCATCCCATGATCTATAACCATTTCAAATCATCAATCAATGACGGGAAAAAACATCGATGTCATGCTCTGGTTGTTTCAGACCGGATATTACCATCGTCAGTATGACATACAACTTTCTTTTGAAACACCTGGAATTTTATAGATGATTAGTAACACCAGTCATACACTGTATTAGCTGCTAAGGTTACCAAATGGGTTCATCTCATCGGTACTCAAATATAATCTGATATTCCTAGGATTAACACCAAAATCAGAAATGTTAAGATTAATTTTCTTCCATCAATTTACATTGATGGGATGTCTCATGTAGTCATTAACCAGCGGTCCTTTCTCATGTCATCTTAAAATGTAGCTTCTCATTTATTATTAAAAAGTTGGGGGAATCTAGGCAAAGAGGATGATATTGTAATAATTTACCCTATTTTAGGTATTTAAACTTAAGATATTTGTGTCATTTTGAGTGATTACTGATACTTTATAGTTAACTTTGTCTCTTTTAGTTAAACATAAAGAAAAGTGGCTTCAGAAGAGGAAAATTATACAAAAAAGATGCAAATCATGTTAAAATTGGACAAAAAGTCAACTTCAGGGACCGATCTGTCAAAAGAGCAAACTCCACGGATGACCAACATAATCCAACTCAACCCAAATTGAGCCTAGAACAACTCGGATTGCATTTACGACCCAGAGACGAAACGCAGCACGATCCTAATCATGCTCCAACTAAAAGAGCATGGACGGGATCGTGTTTCCGAATGGAGTATGACAAATAATATGATCCTGAATTCTACTCAAGTTCAAGTCAGTATGACCCAGATCGTGCTGACATATGTCACGGGAACAAAAAGCTTATTCGACTTTATCCTTTTCAAATCTCTTTTGCCAATAAAAATACTTCCGATAATTACCAACACTTATAAAAAAAAAAAAGGATGTCTATTCAACTATAAATAGAAGATTTAGTCTCAAACACTAATAAATCTAACACCATGACACATCTTCCTGTCAAAAGGGTCATAGGAACGAATTTCGTTCATAATTGGAGTTTCAAGAGACTAAGCTTTTCTCTACCATTCTTGTTTTAGTTTTATAATTATTTTATGATTATTATATCAATTATGCGTAGTGAGTAGTTGTCTGTATCCCGGAATCATGTGGATTCATAGGTTGTTATAGACTCATGTTAATCTTAATCAATTAAGAACATTTTTATCAATTATTATTCTATCTTTGAATTATGTATATACATGTCATGTGTGTTGTTAGTTGTCTTACTGATATTACACTCATTGTATTAGAAATTGTCATGCATAATAATTCAGAGTTTGATTATGTATGCTAGAAGTATCAAATTATGATTAAATTTTCTACCCGTTAGGGTTGAGTATTCCAAATCTCGAAGATCAAAATCGGGAGGGGTTGGATATTTTACTTAGTTATTGTTAATATCTCTTGTCAATTGAAGACCAAAATTGGGAGCTTGCCTAGGAATATTGAGTAGATTATTTATCCTTTGACTTGGTAGCATATTTAAGAAATATTAGTTTAATCAACATTTAATTAGTATTTGTGAGCTATGAAGATTAGAATCAGAAAAAAACACAATACGAAATCAATTATAGTTAATAATTTACTGCGTAAGAACAACTAAAAGTCGGACTCATAGTAAATTATAAAGTGATTTTATATTGAAATTGCATGATTATTTAAGCTTCAAGAATAATATCAGAGTTTCCATCGAACTAAGGTGAAGCAGAATTTCTAGGATGGTATTAACTCTGTTCAATTCTAACTCTATGTCGTAGCTTTCACTTGTTTTCAGTAGTTATTAACTTTCGAACAACTTCCAATTCTTTCACTAATTAAATAGATATTAATTAGATTATTAACGTCTAGCAAGCCGTTTTATTCTCTTGGTTCGACTCAGTATTTACTGATTTTATTTAATTGCAACTGACTCATAAAACGTTCATTAAGATATACATAAGGTCAAAAATACACTTGTCAGGGTCAAAAATACCCTGAACCTTATTTCCTTTCTGGTCTTTCCGCTTGAAACGAAATGCTTTGTATTTAAGATATTCAAAAAGATCTTTATATGGTCCTCAATACATGATACAGTTGTCAGGATATGCATGTATCTTTTTGACATCTGATCTCATTGTAAATAAGGCCTTCTTCGCGCTGTAACACTTTGTTGGCAACACATTATCAGCTGGAAGCATCCTTTCGAACAATACCAACAAATCGGTGAACGACTTATCACTCCACGAATATTTGACCTTTAGGTTGTACATTTTTAAAATCACAGTCAACTTCATGGATTCCTTATTGCACACTCAAGATATAAAGGAGTCTCTGAGGCATGCTTAAGTGAGCCTGATATGTCTTCTACATCATCATGTAAATTTTTGGTCAAGTTAGCAAACATTCCTTGTATGCCATCATGTTCCACACCATCAACAGTATTTGAATTGACAACATTCATGCTACTTGATCCAACATCATCTTCTCCTAGTCGCTTTTTACCGACTTTCTCACCTTGAAAATACCATAGAATGCATTCATGTCGAAACTGTTGATGATGAGATGGGTAGAAACTTCGGATAACATCAATCTACTGTAGTTCTAACACTTCTTGCATGACAATTAACGAATTTCTCTCCAACTCCTGCAGCATTTCCTGAGAAAAATCACAGATATCGGCAACGCCTTCTTCGTATTCATGGCTTTAACGGTTCACAAATACAAATTGACGATCCATCGGGCTTCTCACTAATCGACTAGTGAGAACAAGTGGGGGATAAAGTATTGTAAGCTAACCTAAGCATGATAGTCAATTATTTGAAATGTGCGTATATGAGGGACGACAAACGTTTCACAATTTATTGAAATGCGAAAAATGGGGACGTGAAAAACATGACAAATATATTAAAGCTCGTGACTATAAATCTAGCCACTAATCATTAAAAAAATAAAATAACATGTGCAACCTTGCTACTGAATAACCTTCTAGCTAACCTAAATATTTTTTATTTTTTTTCTGTTCTATGCCAAATAAAATTTACATTCGTTGAATTTTAATACAATAATTAGTAATTGATAATTTAAGAATAACAAAGTCAATCATCTAGTTTTTAATTTTCTAAATGTATGATGTAATTTTCACCCTAAATAAAAATAAATTTTAATTACTAATTCAAATTTTAATTGATAATGTTAACAACCAACATATCTATAAGCTTATTAATTTTATTAAATCAGTTTGAAATCACCCAATAGTAATTTTATTGAATATTATAATTAAGTAATTTAAATATATATTTTTTGATTTTTTAAAAAAATTACTATTTATTGGATTTGAACAAAATAATCAATAATTAATAATTTAAAAATAACAAATTCCACTGCCCACTATTTAACTTTCTAAATATATTATTTGATTTTCCCACAAAGTGAAAATAAATTTTTAATTACTAAGTCAAATTTTAAATAAAAATGTTAACCACCAACATATACATATACAATTATTAATTTCATTAAATCAGTTTAAAAATCACCTAAAAATATTCAAATCTCTTTTAACTAATATTTCCAAAAAGTTTTCACTAAATCCTAACAAATGAAACCATAACTACAGCAGAGTTAATCACAACAACAAAATCCTAATAACATGAAAAACCAAGTCAACGAGCTCTGACTATCATCCTTCATTAACTTACTGTCGGCTTCGCACTCGCTATCGTCCTAGGTTGTCCCAAAAAGCTTGAAATTAAACTCAACTTATCCTCACCTTTCAATTATAGCAACAACCACTTTGTAAACACATTTATGATCGAAAGCAACAACGGGTCAAATTTTGTTGACATGCATCTAAGACAATCTAAGATATTCCTATAAGTAACAAATAGAAACTTATTCCGTAATCCACATATTTATAGTAATCGTAATCATTTGTAACATATCATTCGGTTACAAAGTAAATCCAATCATAAATCTTAAATATCTCAATAAATTTTCAAATTAATTTCAAAGTTTCGGATTTAAAATTCTAGAATGTCAAATATATTTATTTGTTAATTAAATATGTATTATTTAAATATGAGACGGTTAATTAAGTACTTCTACAAAATAAATTACATTACAAAAATTTAAATATGTTCCACCAACCAAAAATAATAAATAAAATGAATTTGATATTTATGTTTTCTACTCAGTTTATGAAAACAATATATCTAAGTAAGTAATGATAATTTAAAATATATAATATAAGACGACTAATTAATTTATGAATCTTATTATCATTTAAATATTGTTGGATTCTGCCATTAAATCAGTTAATTAACTCGTATTGACTGCGGTTTTAATTACGTCGAGAACCAATTATTCTTAATTAGAGATCATAATGTCTTACTAGGGACCGCTTATGATCAATGGACATTTGCTTATGGCTAATTATATATGGTCGCAAACAATCGAGTGGTGAAGATTGAGTTGAGGGAAAACCGAACGAGATTTGATCAAGATATAATCCGGTTCAACCCACGCATGATTCGGATGAACCAAATGAGTTAAACTCATGTGTACTACCCATTGGGTTGGGCCCGTGGGTCGAAACCCTGAAGCACGCTTCTCTCTATAAATAAAAGCTTAGGACTTCTGTTTATAGTATGTGACGTGACGTCAATTTTTCAATTGGATTGAAGACAGAGGACGAGAGAAGGGTCATTCGGGAGCTAGTACTCCAGAGGGGGCGGTATCCACCGCCCGTGTGTGGATATCGGTAGAGGTGCGACACTTGACGCGCTCGTCAAAGAGGTAATCCTAAATCCACTTCTTCTGGGTGTTTCAAACCGGATCCAGACTTGTGTCTGATAATTCGGATTGAAATTGATTATAGTAATAACTGAGAATTCCATATCCGAGCTTATGCGCATGGTTTGGAAAATCCTTCTTACGTTTACGTACGCGATCCCTAACAAATATATTGTTATGTTTCAAGTACTTTTAACTGCTTTGACATAAAACATTAAAATATAACTAGCAACTTAAGTATCGTCTACACCTATTTTTGTCGACAAAAATTAAACGAACAAATGAGAATCCTTAAAGAAACACATTTAATTACAAATGGTAACAACAAACTTTGTTGGGTTAGTTTGAGTTATGTTCCCTGTACATAAATTTTTTTGTTACATTTTAAAGTTTATCATCATCATCTTGTATCAATATTTTGATCCAAAGAAGAAGTGATCCTTGAAGCTCCCACGTAGAGCTGTCTATGACAAAACACGAGTTTTGGAAAATATAAAATAACATGGCTAAGTGATTGTCCCTCGCATTTATTAATAGTCATCACTTTGATAAGAAGCATCCATAATACTATCAACACTAAGATAAGTATACGACCACCCTTTAAACATATCAAATATTTTATTATTGATATTATTTATAAACTGATTTGTTGGAGCCAAAATCACTTGCTCCCTCAGGTACTAATATGATTTATAATTTGCACATAAATAAGGGTAAATTGTGTTAATTATAGAAGTTAGAGGATCACTAACACCTTAATTAAGATGCTCATTTGGTATAAGGACTTTAGGATCAATGTCCGAATTTCTTTCATTCAAATTATGAAACTTTTCATCCTAACAACAAGAATTCAGTCACTTTAACTCTTTGATTTTCATATCTTCCAATGAAGAATTACTTGGACTTAAACCTCATATTTTCGCTCAATATGAACACATTACATTTTTTCATAGACGTGAATGACTAGTTGATGCATTCAATATATCCTACCTCTGACCTTTTGGAATATATAGAAGGAATTTTTTTTCTGAAATCACTGCCAAACACAACAATGAGAGATAATTTTCTTCAGCAATCGATCAAATGATTCAATACTATAATGATGTTGCATGGAGCTTCATCCCATATAATTAAACTCATCCTCCACTACCAGATTCTAAAAATTTTGCGGATTAGTATTATTGGGTGGGAAATAGCCCGAAACAAAATTTCGGACGCTTTTTGGATGCTCTTAGGATGTGTAACGGGTTGACGTAATTTTTCGGATCATTACAGGAATATTTTCGGACCAGTGTCAGGAATTTTTATGTTTTTTATTTTCGGACCGGTCGTGGGCTAACGTCGGGGGAAACACTTCGGGTTAATTCCAGATTTATATCGGGTTATTATATATTGATTTAAACTAATCCTAAAATGAAGTCCCCTACATATCCTCCAAAGGTCCGAAAATTCCCCTAAAATGTTTTTGTTTGGAAGCCCGAAAATGTACTCCCATGACCCGAAAATAATCCGAAAATCAATCCCCTATATCTCCTCAAATGGTCCGAAACAAGTACGCAAAGGACCCTCAAAGGACCCTCTATTTTATGGTATTTTAATCTCGTTCCGGAAGACCCGAAAAAAATCCGATAACAAAACCGAAAATTTATTTTTCGGGCTTATTTGAGGACAGTTTTCGTGTGTCAAATTTAGGCCCGAAAAATATACTTTTTCGAGTCTTCCCCGGATCTTTTACGGTGAAAATATGATCCGCAAAAAATTTAGAATCTGATAGTGCTCTTTATTAGTTCAGATAAATATGTCCCAAGTTTCACAATGATAGAAGATGTTGCATCAAATATCAAAAGAAGCTTAAACTGAGAATGTGTTAATTTCTCACCCAGTAAAAGAAATATATTCTTCATTAGATGTGTAGATCATTCATTCTAAGTATGAATATGAGAATTTTTTTGAACTCTAATCTACGACACTTTCCACCTAAAAACATAGAACAATAGTCAAACAAAAATACAAACAAACATAAGTATTAATTAATTACTAACCTTGTTTAGAATTCATAAAATGATACCGATGTGATTAGTGAACCATAGATAATGAAGTTTTAGACTAAAGACTGTATATTACGAATTGACAATTCTCGATGCTTTGAAATAAAAATAATGGTTACAATGTTTTATGTATTTTAAAGGATAATATCAACAAAATAAGAGATAAAAAATATTGTATAATATATATCAAAAAATTGTGGGACATATTTAACTATTTGATACATAAGATAATATAAATATAATTCCAAATGATTCCGAGATATGTTCAACGATTGATTAGGAAATATAATAAAAATTTAAATATAAATAATTATGATATACACTCAATAATAATTGGTTAGGAAAGATAACATAAAATGTTTCTGAATAATGGTGAGATGTATATTGAATATTATGATATATATTTAACAATATTTAGGAAAGTTATTATGAATATGAACACTTTTTGAGATATATAAATGATATGGAGCATGAGCATCATTATGGCAAACACTAAATGTTAATTGGATATGAAATGATTTCTGTAGTGCAATCTGTGCGTAGAATTATTGATATCAAATATGCATTATTGAGTAACAAATAAACATTGACACATATTTTGATAACTAAATTGATTTATATCGATTATGTTGATAATTTAAATATGCATATTTCAGTAACTAAATTGATTTGAAAGTTTATTGATCAGTTTGGTTCACGCATCCAAATAAACCAGGATAAAATTGAAATTTCTTTTTAGTGATACCATATAAGATAAAAATTCACATGTATTCCTTAATTTAGTACAATAAGCATTAAGAATATACATATTGAAATTATATAACGATTTCAATGAATTTCTTTTTATAAAAACAAATATTTTAAAATAATTTCAGTAAATATATAAAGATGGGAAAAACGAATATACCCCGTCAGGGTATACAAGATATATACCCGAGCGGCTAAAATAATCACATTTTGAATGGTATTTAAGGGTCTCAGGGTTTCATGATTCAAAGTTTCTAATATTTTAGAGTTTCTAAGGTTTTGGAGGATTTTAGGGTTTATTTTTAAGTATTTATAGGATTTTAAAATTGAAGATTTTAAAGTTGTGAAACGACGCCGTTTTGAATGTGTTTGGAAACATCCAAAAAAACACTAAGAATATGAAAGTTTGAAACCAAAAAATCTCTATAACCCTAAAACGATAAAAATTCTAAAACTTAAAAATCTAAAATCTTATAAAAAATCTAAAACGACATCATCTCAACCGCTAGGATATATAAGCTACATATCATAGCGGCTGAAATGAAGTCATTTTAGATTATTTTTATGAGATTTAGTATTTTTAAGTTTTAGAATTTTTATTGTTTTAGGATTTTTAAAAAAAAATATTTCAAACTTTCATATTTTTAGTGTTTTTATTGTTGTTTTCAAACACATCCAAAATGGCGTCGTTTCACAACTCTAAAAATACTAAAAAAATTAACCCTAAAACCCCTCAAAACTCTAAAAACCCTAAAATATTAGGAACTTTTAATCATGAAACCCTGAAACTCTTAAACACCATTCAAAATGAAATTATTTTAGCCGCTCGGGTACATATCTTGTATACCCTGACGGGGTATATCCGTTTTTCTCTATTTTTTTCTAATACCTTTTTCACATTTTAAAATATAAATATGTTAAAAATTAAAATTAATTTTAAATATACTTTATTTATTCATGTGTAGTTTGAGATACAATAATAGAAAATAAAAAAATACTAAAATGATAGTATGATTTAACTAAAAAAATATGATGTGTACTACATTAATGATAATTTTAATCGTTCGACGATACTTTATTCAGATCCGAATGATTAAGATATGAAATTGAGAATAAATGAATCATATTTTCTAAATTATCATTCAGAGCAAATAAACAAAAGTCTGATTTATTACACTTAATATAAGAAAAGAACATACCTTAATAAAGATTAATGAGAGCAACAAAACAACATGTTAATTGTTAGGCCTTGTTTTGTTGCACTTATTGTGCTCTATTAAGAGGTGGTCTCTTATTTTAGTAAGTAAACATTCAGTGAACCAAATACTTGTTTTTTTTCTCTTAATGAATGTTTGGAAAGTCTGAATCATTTGTTACCAATTTTATATCTGAATCATTCATAGGCGATATCTATACGATTATTATAATTATCTCTTTATTTTTTTCATATCTTTCTGGAATCGATTCTGCCCGGATTGTACTTCAATCAGAATCACATCAATGCCGATCGCAGCTAGTTTCTTTAATCAGAATATCACGCACTTCATAAATAAATATATTTTTATAATATGATTATAAATTTTAATTTTCTTTTTATGTTGTCAAATTATAATTATAATTTAATTTTATATTGATAAATCATTATATATTAAGATATTTTAAAAAATAAATTTTTTAATAAAAATATCATTCAACAAACATATATGGTTTGACCAATGATATGACCATTCAGATTCTCGTACAACATTCAACATTCATCTCCAGTCTGATAGATAAGATTTACACACATCTTCTAACAACCAGCATATACATGTGTTACTGACCAAACATGTATATGTTTGAAATAATGTTGTGTTTCGACATAGAACCTAATCAAACCACCTCTTCTAACCATCCAAACACCAGATTAAGATAAGAGTCCAACTACATGAATAGAGTAGACCCACATTTATCAAATGGATTTGGAATTTGATCGAACTGATCGCCGACCATATCTACTTTATATACAGCAGTGCCCTTCACCAAAGTGCTTATGAAACCCTAACGTAACATCTGTCAAGTCCCGTTTAGGTAATGTTTTCGAGTGTGAAATTGGAGAAAAATGGAAAGAGAAGTATTCAAGGTTTTTTTTAAGGAGGGATTTGGGAGGAGCTAGAGGAATTTGGTAAGGTGAAACACACTTCGTTCCTTTCCACCTCATTTGGGTGGATTTAGAAGGAAGGGAAGGGATTTTCTATGAAATTACTATCACACCCTTCATTTTTTTTATGTTCTTTTATTTTTATTTTGGGTAAACTACAAATACATATTCTGAATTACCACTAATTTTCAAATTAAGTAACGAACATTTTAATTCTTCAATTTCAGTACCGAACTTTTTAATTATTCAAATACTATAGATTTAATATAAAAAAAAGTATGAAATGAGAGAATTAGTTTAAGAGTCCAACTCTTTAGCTAGGATTTTAAAATTTGCATAAATATATCAGACACAAAATCTATTTTTTTATATAAATTTTCTCATATCATTAAGTTTATAGTACTGAAATTGAATAATTAAAAGGTTTGGTACTAAAATTGAAGAATTAAAAAGTTCAGTACTTAATTTGAAAATGAGTGATAGTTCAGAGTATGTTTTTTTAGGGATAAAACCCAAAATGGGCCCTGAACTACCACCGCTTACCCAATTGCGGTCAGAACTACCACGATTTCCAAAAAGGGTGCAATGAAAAAAAATTGGATTGATTTTCTAAAATAAAATTTACCATCACATTCCTAACATAATATTATTACAAGACTTAGATTTGTGTGCGAAAATTACATTGTTTGGTTATCAAAATAAATTATATCATTTTGCGCACATAAAGAAAACGACGTCTTTTGGTAATCAAATGACATAATTTTTGCACACAAATCTAAGTTTTATAATAATATTAGGTTTGGAATGTAATAGTCCATTTTAATTTAGAAAATCAGTCTAATTTTTTTTTCATTGCACCCTTTTTGGAAATCATGGTAATTCTGACCGCAATTGGGTAAGCGGTGGTAGTTCAGGACCCCTTTTGAGTTTTTCCCCTTTTTATAATTCACCCTTTTATTTTTATATATAAAGTCATTTAAGTAAATTTTCTTTTTTTATTTGTATCTTATTTATTTTTTCCACTCTCAAATATTTTTCTTCTTTTCCTTCTAAATTCTTTCCTTTATATTCTCTCCAAACTTGAAAATAAAGTTAACCAAAGTTGACAAAGCCTCCTCACAATTCACACGCTCAAAACATTAGACTTTGCTGAGGCTCAAGCTTTTGGCCCAAACGTTGCAATAAGATAAGGCCCATTTTCAGCAGCCTCTACACAATCTCCCAAAATACCAACTCTCCAAATTCAAAACCAACCAGAACGTTACGTGCATTTCACGCCATTGAAATAGAGGTCGGTCACGTACGAAGGTACCAACCAACTCACATTCCATCTCTAATCTTTTCGTCGCAATTTCCAACATCATTGGCTTGAGACTTCAAATCTCTATCATGTCAATTAAATAATGTCAGTCGCTCATTAAATAGTATTTATTTATTAAAATTAACTTTTTCGCATTCATTCAACAATAATATAAATTTGTAAAAAAATAATTTGCAAAATTCATCTTGTGGAATAATGTCATATTAATTTAAATAGAAATATATAAATATCAAAATATATTTATACAGTGGTTCATCAAACACCTCTATATTTTTACTAAGAGCTGAAATTCCTTTTCTAGCCATTCGACCTGAGCAAAGGCCTTGCGTCAGTCAGAAAATTTGGTAGTAGGGTGGAAAAGGGACGTGATATAATATTCCATCAAAAGTGCATTTTCTCACTCATCTTCTTATAACCTATTTTATGTTCCTCTTACTTTCATGTCACTTTTTTTAACACATTAATTTTTATTTTTAATTCTTAAAATCTATTTACGCAGTACTGTTGATTTTTTAAAATCAAAGTTCATAATCAATCTAAAAAGATATAAGATTCATTTTATGATCCATTTTGAATAGGTTTAGATAAAAGTTCATGGTTTATTTGAATATTGAACTTTGTTCAGAAATGAACTATGAACTTTTTATACTTTTGAACGTTGAACTTTATTCAAAATGAACATTGAATGTTGTACTTTTGATCTATCAATGATGTGCTTTTGAAATCGTACTTTTGAAAATTGAATTTTGTTCAGAATAAAGATTGAGCGTCATACTTTTGAGCTATGAAGTCTATATTTTTTAATCTATGTTCATAGTGAATTTTGTACTTTTAAACTATGAACATTCAATTTTTGTTCAGAATAAATGATAAAGCTCATAGCTCGTTTTGAACAAAAGTTCAAAATTTGCATGATCCATGCATGAACTTATTATTTTTGAATATATCCAAAATGAAATCTTAAATTAAAGATTATACTCTTTTAAAATTGATTATATATGAACTGTGTATTAAAAATATCAGTATAATTATGTAAATTAGTTTTAAAACTAAAAATAGGAATTAATGGGTCTAAACAAAAAAGAGTAAAGGTACAAATGACATGAAGGATGTGTGTGACACATAACAGCTTTTAAGTGGCTCGTATGTGGCTCATTTTTACTTTCCAAAACACTCAAATCACTTGTTAAAGATTGTTGGGATTAATCTATTCCTTTCTATCAAAGAGGAAGAGGATGAAGGGCATGAATGAGGATTGCTCAACACTTAGCAAACTGAGGATATTATTTTAAAATAAAAATTTAATAAAAAATAATAAATTTACAAATTTTATTTTTAAATTCATTAAAAATATGTATATTCATCAAACAAATATCTATGTTCATCAAATGAATATCTATATTCATATGAATAAATAATATGTTCATCAGTTGGGTACGAATGTTTATCATATGATGAACATGACAACTCATATGATGAACACAACAGTCTATGTGATTAACATATTGCCAGATCTGATGAACATAGCAGCTTATGTGATGAACATTATCAGATATGATGAACATAGTAGCTCTTCAGATGAACATATCATCTAATGAACATAATAACTCATCTAATCAACAAAGCAGCTCATCTAATCAACATAGCAGCTCATCTGATCAACATATCGTCATATATGATGAATTTATCAACTCATCTAATGATCATGTTAGAATAAATATCAACAAAAAATAAAGCTCTCATCAAATCTGATGAACATATCAGCTCATCCGATAAACATAATAGCTCATCTGATAAATATATCATATGATGAACATATTATCAAATCTAATGTACGTAGCAGCTCATCTGATAAACATATTATCAAATCTGATGAACATATAGTCTATAAAAATCAGCAAAAGCAAAAGAAACTCATCTGATCGACATATCATCAAATCTGGTAAACATATCAACTCATTTGATGAACATAACAACTCATTTTATGGACATATTATCACATTTAATAAACATATTAAATCATATTACTAACATATCATCAAATCTGATATAACATAGTAGCTCATCTGATGATTATGTTATCCCAAAAATAAATGCTTCTGTGATGAGTAAAAGTGCACAACTATTGTATAAATATCAACATTTAGAGATTAGAAACGAATAACTTATGAATATAAAATATAAAAATTATTAATTTACTTATTTATTATAACTTTTTTGAATCAAAATAATATTTTTTAATTTTATTTATTTTTTTACTATTAATATGAGATTGAATTGTTTAGTAGGCCAACCACGCCGAGCACTCACGATGGACACTCCTAAAATTATTTTATGGAAAGTTGATTAATTTAAATATATTTAAGGTAGAACTTCTAAAGACTATCGCGTTTGGACGAGTGAGTGATTGGTATAAAATACGTGTAAACCCAACAAAGCCGTGCGTTAAAGTTTTGCTCTTTGCCAAAAAAGTTGGTTTTCTCGTCATCACCTTCGTTTTCATCGATCATCTCACAGCAGCCACTAATGGACAAATCCTGTGGAGGGGCCCGCAAGATCCGGCAGAACGTCATCGTCATGCGCCACGGCGATCGGTTGGACAATTTTGAGCCACTGTGGACTTCGACTGCCAAGAGGCCCTGGGATCCGCCGCTGGTCGAAGCCGGCAAGACTCGCGCATTCTGCACCGGAAGAAAGATCCGCGCCAAGTCTGATTCCCCTATCACCCGCGTCTTTGTTTCGCCCTTTTTGAGATGTGTGCAGACTGCGGCTGAAGTCGTCGCCGCCCTCTGCTCCAAGGATAACAATCCGGCGGCGATTAGCAGCGACGGAGTTGCTGTTGACCCCTCCAAAGTCAAGGTCTGTGTTCTCTGCGTCGTCATTGCTAATTTTTCAAGTTTGAATTAGATTGCGTGAACTTGATTATCCGTTTTCTTATTATCTGCGAATTGAGTTAGATTTTTTTTAAATTTTTTTTAAATTTAAATTACAACGCCCACATCCGATCCCGGAAAAATCAAACTCTGTTCGTGGGGGATTGGTAGACGAATTGAATTAGATTCATCAATAATTTTATTCTAGTTTTCGAGCTCAAGTCTATGTGCAGATCAGCTTTCTAAAAATAGCTAAGTGTGCTAGAAGGTGAACTGAGTTTCAAACTAAGGTAATCAGCTAGGCACTTCTTTTAAGTCCACCTAGTGACCTTTTAGAACGGCAGCGATGCTGATTGATGCCTGTGAATTGTGATGCTTCAGAATTTGTAGGGGTAGTTGTAAAGGGAACCTAACAAATAAGAATATGAAATGGAAGCTCTTCTCTGAATAGATGCTGAATATGATTCTGAAGAGTTGAGAGTGTTAAAAGTGTTTTCTTTCAATTTTTCTTGACCTTGATTGATTTCGCAATGTAGGTTGCGATTGAGCCGGGATTGTGCGAGGTACTGAACACTCGAACCATTCGGGTAAAGTCTGTTCCAACAAATGGAGAATGGGGGTTCAAAACACCGGAACTTGAAGCCCTATTTCCAGCTGGAACTGTGGATGGTTCCGTAAAACCAGTTTATAAAGAGGTAGGACCAATGGAACATTGGTCATTTGTTTTGCCTTTTTGCCAAATTGCAGTTTGGGGTGTTGTCAACAGTGTAGAATGGTGATGCTGACATTATGGATTTGCTTGTGGAATTTTAGCTGCCAAAATGGGAAGAGGATCAGGATTGTGCCAAGAAAAGATATGCAGAAGTCATTCAGGCACTCGCTGATAAGTACCCCACGGACAACTTGTTGCTTGTGACACACGGTAGATCCAGCCCCTCTCTGTTCTAAATATAGTTTCAAACTTTGCTATTTGAAGTACTCTGGTTAAAGTCGTTACTTGTCAGCCGCCGTCCCTGAATAGGCCTGTTTTTCTATAACGCGTCTGAAACAGGACAAGAGTAATTTTCTGTAATGGCATCTAATGTCAACTGGGCCCCTTTAGAAATTGCGTAGGAGCTGAGGTGTTGGAATATATTCATCTTGCTGATCATCATGACTGTCAAACAATGTCCTTCGGATTCTCCACCTGTATTTCATGGCTAGTAGCTATGTATATTAGTTCTGCTCAGAAATTTGGCCTGACGCTTAGATAAATACTTGTATAGTAAAATCATCCTCTGAATCAGTTGAGACTGGCAATGAGTAAGGGTCCTGTCCAGATGCTCTGACTGACAATTTTGTTGTGACACACTGAATCGGTTAGACTATAATCGTCTTCTGCTCCAAGTTTGTTTGACACGTGATGTTTTTGTTCCTCCAGGGGAAGCAGTAGGTGTCGCAGTATCTGATTTCTTGAAGGACGCACTAGCGGAAGTTTATGAAGTTGATTACTGCGCACACGCACACTTAACAAGATCCATCACATACAACGGAGATCAACCATGTACTGCAGAGAACCTCGAATGCCTGGGGCGTCCGGGCCAGAATGGTGTTTATTATGACGTAGCGACTCCCAACACTTGATCCTTCACAAGTCTCTACGGCTATAGGGAAAATTTGAGAGAAAGGAAAATTAGAAGAAGTGGTGGATGTAGAAGTTTTTGTTTGGGTGTAAAAAAAAATTACGTAATTTCGAATAAAACTGTTACATGTTATATTTACTAAGACTTCTCCCGGGTGAAAACAATGTCATTTTACTCCATATTCAGTCCATTAAGCTCAGTTCGAAGAAATATCATTAATACAAAACAAAAAAAACTCAGAAAAAGTTTGAAAAAATAAAATAAAAATTATTTTGGCAGAAAAATTCAAATAAAAATGAAATTAATCAACCACAAATTTATGCTTTTATATTTATTTAAAAATAGTTACGTTCATCAGATGAGTATCTATTTTCATTACGTCAATATCTATGTTCATCCGATGAATAAATATGTTCATGAGTTGTATACATAGCAACTCATCTAATGAACATAATATTATATTTGATAAATATAACGGCTCATCTGATGAACATATCATTTGTTGATTTGATAAACATAGCAGTTCATCTGATAAACATATCATTTGATGAATATAACATATGACAAACTTAACAGTTCAAGTTCATGTGATGAACATATCATTAGATATCAGCTTATTTGATGAATATGGTAGAATAAATAGCAACAAAAAAGCAAATGAAGGTTATCTGTTGAACATAACAGCTCATCTAATTAAGATATCAACTAATATGTTGAGCAAAATAACTCATCTGATGAATATAGCAGCTCATCTAATGAACATATCAACTTATCTGATAAACATAGCAACTCATTTGATAAACTTATCATACGATCTGATGAATATAACAACTCATTTGATGAACATGGTAAAATAAATAGCAACAAAAAGGAAGCTCATCTAATGAATATATCATGTGATCTAATGAACATAACAAGTCATATGATGAACTGATTCATCTGATTAATACAGCAGCTCATTTGATGAACATAGTAGATTAATTATCAACAAAAGAAAAGAAAACTTATATGATGAAAATATCAACTGTTTAACATAGCAACTCATATATTGAACAAAGTAACTCATCTTATGAACATATCATTTGATGAACATAGCAGGTTATTTGATGAATTCATCATCTGATGAACATAACAACTCATATGATAAACATATCATACAATTTATGATCTGATGAACCTGCTCATATGATGAACATAATAGAATAAATATTAACAATAAAGAAATTTCATATGATGAACATAATAGAATAAATATTAACAAAAATAAAGAAAATTCATATGATGAACATGAGTGTTTTTGGTGCGCCCAAGGATTTGTTTTGTATTTGAGTACAAAATATAATCAAAATTTAATATATGAATATGTTTTAAAGTAATTTTTTACTGATTTTGGTTGGATGGTGACCTATTTTAAACTGAAATAGAATTATATTAATTGAACCGAATATGGGGAAATTTGAACCCATTTGGTTGAATTTATTAGGCTAACAATTGTTCCACTGAATGAGAAGAAAATGAAATCTATTGGATTCCATTTACTTTTATCCTGTTTGTTTTGTAATGGGAAAATGAAATTATCAAAAACATTTTTTTTTTTTAAAGCAGCTTTCCATCTAATTTCAAGTTCAGTTTTATTTTTTCCCAAGCTTTTTCGAAATCAAAATAAAAGATGCAACTCCATCAATTTAACTTAAAGATTCCAACTGACAGTTTACTAATTGTTTTTGCTCAAACGTCAATGATTAGCATTAAGCAAACTAAACCAGACACGAAAAATTAGTACATAGACGACAACCTAGTTAGCAACTACCCCTACAACGAACGACCTGCATTCGGTCTACAACTACCGGCACGACCTGGCCAGTTTGTGTGATGGGTTCACCAGTTGGATGGGCTCGGAAGGGACTCGATGTGATCAAACATGTCAGCCGGAAAGTCGTCAAAGAAACTATCCGGGGGAGGCAAAGTGTTGTCCCCGCCGACGTCACAGTTATGCGGAGGCACATCGTCCAAAAATCTCAGCTCTGCCTCCACACCCTCAGTCCCGAGACATCCATTCTCCAGGAGCGCCACCAGCTCTTGGCTCTCCGGGGACAATGGAACGGGCATCACTTGAGGAGCGAATGGGACCTGAATAGGAAACTCAGCTGCAGGACAGTCCACACTCATGGTCTTCTGATCAGGCGCCATCATCATCTCCAGCGGAAGCAGGCTGGGATTGTAGTTGATCAACATAAGCCCCGGCGGCGGCGGCGGAAGCATGTCACTCATCTGATCCACATACCAGGGCTGCTCATCGACTGGCGTGGACGAGGATGCTTCATTTGCGAACTTATCAACCACAGCAACAACAACAACATGTTTAATTAGCTTAGCTTCCAACACAAAGTCAACCGGTTTCGGTACTAGGTTACATGCACGTGCATACCTCCCAATTCAGAGGAACATACTGAAGAGTGTCCCCAGTGTTGCTCTGCTTCCGGGGCTTGGCAGGCGGCGAAGACGACGGCGCGGTGTGCTTGGGCTGCAGCATCCTGGCCAGCCTTTTCTTCCTGCTGCTCCAGAAATTCTTCACATCATTATCAGTCCTCCCAGGCAGATACGTGGCGATACGAGCCCACTTGTTCCCGAATTCCTCCTGCAACTCGATCACAACCCTCTCCTCCTCCAATGAAAACTTGCACCCACTGCATGCAACACAAAACAAACAAACAATGCAGTATCGGCAAGAACAGAAAAATGGGGTTAGTTCGAGGTGTGAAATGGGGGGTTACTTTTTGAGGTTGGGTCGGAGCTTGTTGACCCAGCGGAGACGACAAGACTTGCCGGTGCGGCGCAGCAAGCCCTTGGATCGAATGGAGCTCCAGTCTCGTGGTCCGTACCTGTTCACATGGTTCATCAAAACCTCGTCCTCCTCCGCTTTCCAAGGACCCTTTTTGATGTCGTTATCGAATCTTCCAACTGCTGCGCCGCAGTTGTTGTTGGGTTTGAATCTGCGGCTCATCCTTATCTTCTTCTTCTCTGCTCTGTTTTCAGTTTTGCTGCTGTCTCACTCTTCTTCTTATCTCTTCCTCCTTACTCTCTCTTTTCAGTTTCTTCTTTCTCACAAAATGGGTCGTGCGTGTTTAAGGTATCTTCCTGTTGATGTTGTTCGATGTTCGCGCACACGTGTCCATCCCCACGACCCAGGTTTGTCCCGCTTCTTCAGAGCTTCATCCCACGTCCGCTGGTAACTGCCCATAACCGCCGCCCCGTCTTTGTTGGGCCGCTCTGGTTTTCAGTGAGTTGTTCCGGTGTCCCGTTACTTCATTCACAAGGCAGCTTCACACCATACTCCTTAATTACATTAGATCAAAATCACACGAACATTTAACTTCAAGCCGGCAAATACAATTTTATCATAAAACATTAAAAAATGTCGGCATGCACATGCATGTTATAATTGATGTTACATGACATTTAACCTAAGTTGATGTTTTCTTGATCTGTTGATTTTGGTGCAGGAAAAGGGGACTGCTTCAACAGTGATTCAACATCCATGAGTACCTCCTGGAGGGATTTGTCTTGATCTATGTCTTCAAGGCTGTTAATGGCTGCTGCACTGTTAGTGTAAGTCGGTTCTTCCTCATGATCTGGCCCCGGATCGATCAAGAAGTTATCACCATCATTTGCGGACGGAAGATCACCGGCACAGATTTCATCCACTGGAAATAAGGGGCCTGGAGGAGACAGTTGAACAGCTTGCATCGCATCCAGTGCAGTAAAGTTGTCGCTATCAGGGTCGCGATGGTTGTTATTACTGGCGGCTGGATAATTCAGCAGTCCACTGAGCTGAGCTCCATGACCAGCGATGCTAAGAGCTCCGCTGTCCAAACCATGATCCACTTTTTGGCGCTTGCTGAGACTTGTAGCAGCCTGTCTGCTTTCCGGGCTGATGAGGGAACTCAGTTGTGTTTGCACAAATAATGCCAGGGAGACCCCATGATCACGAATCAGAGAGTCGTGGGGAGGGCAGCGTAGCATGTCCATCAAGGCCTTGTTGAACTGAGTGAAGCTGATAGAAGGACCCGTTGACCCTCTATCACGGTATAGCTTAATTACCTTGAGCACGTGCTCACACAAATTGCCCATAGTTGCCCAGCTACAGTCACATGTTCCATATTCAGATCCTGGGTTGCGGACAATATAAGACTTGGATTGGTCAACCTGGTCCGTTACCTTGGCATATGTTCCTTCCACAATAACATCAGAATCTGGAATCTGAAGAGCCTTGCGCCATGATGTTAAACCGCTAGCCCACTCATCTTTCCAGTATCTAGAAAAATTGTCCTTGTCCGAATACTCATCAAGCCAAAAGTATGAGTGTACTTTTGTGCCTAATTTGTCAACTAACCAATCAGCTCGCTGATAGACATCAGAATTATCCTCGTTTAACAGTCTGATCTTCAGTTGGTTGTGGTAGAACTCCATAGCTGCACTCGTCTCCAAACTCGCAAGAGGGAGCTTCTTCAACACATTGATCCAGACACCTAATTCAAACAGAAGAGCTAAGGCGTTGATTTTTCCAAATAAAATAAGAAGACATGGACAAGTTGGACTGGATAAATGACCACAATGATAGTTTTGAAAATGAGAAATTAGCCCATGCTCATATCTGTGGCCATTATCTTATGGCAAGCTACTGATATGAATGAGTATCAATAAAGCTTCTACAAGACTGTAAGAGTAAGATTCATGAGTCGTTAGCCACCTAGTCTTGGATACCAGGTTGCCTTGAAGTAATCCATAAAATCAGAAGCATGGTGAAAATCATCCATTACTGATTGGAATAAATCCATACTGCCTTGCCCACAGCATAAGCTATGCACTGCTTTTCCAAGCCGCTCAGACACCTGCGCGCGTGTTCTGATATCCAAGCATTTCTTCACCATGTTTCTATGCCAGGCATGACGAACCCGCCAGAAAGATACCAGCACTGTGCACTGGAATACATCCCTGAACAAAAGCCAAATGAGGAACAATTTTTTCTGGATAAAATTTGTAGAAAGATGGATGAAAATAACTTGTTCAGCAAGTCTGGTAATTTACACGTAAATGTAAACTTTTTGGCATTTTTGATCTCACAAAATTCTCCTGATTAGGCTCCGGCATGTTACTATTAAAATATATAAAAAAAGTATATATGCAGCATTTTGTTGGAATATCTGTATTTATTGTAATTACTCAAAATAGTTAAGTACAAACCTGAGTGTGAACACATCAACTGACGGATCATCCAATATGAAACCAGCCAACTTCCACGATGGATCCTTGGTGCGGACTCTATTGTAGAGCGCCCTCATCCACCTATGCATCTTCAAACTTGAACATTTTGACCCTACTATCCAAGCTACTGGGATAGCCTTCTTGTCTGAGTTGAACACAATAAGGCTATGAATGGGATACTAAAAGAAGATTAAGAGAACACATTAATCATTTGAAAAACCTCAGTTTCTTTTATAACCCTGAATATAAGGTCAACCCCATTAAATGGGAAAACAAACCTTCAACTTATTTGTTCCAAATCTTGAATCACAAGCCAAGAGACTACGGTTTCCAAACCGAATCAGTTGTTGCAGCTGCCATTCTGTTTGAAGACCGATAATGAAAGGGTCCGTATCATTAAATTCCTCATAAAAGAAAACAAAACTAGGATGACTCTCAACCCACATGCTGGTGCTAGTTGCATCATCTGCATCCAGTTCGTAGGTTGAACGCCTTATAATCAGCTCTTGTCTTCGAACATAGCGGTGTGTGAGCAGGTCGTCTCGATTAGATGGGCCACCTTGTTTTTCTACTGATTCATTATGCCTTTGCATTATGGTTTCAACTGACACCCCAACATAGAGTAGTGATAAGACACGAAGGCGCAGATCCTCTGATATGTATGGGGCATACATTGCTCGTGTACCCTCAGCCTTCTTATCTTGTGGTCCATGGCAAGGTGAACCTTTCTTATCTATGTGCTTATCTTGGTTATAAATTACAAGTGCAACTGAAGGCTCAGCAATGAGTCGCTTCACGATAAAATGGCAAGTGCAGCCTCTTTTCGTGTTTGGCCGGCCAGCAGGTTTCCTTTTGGGCACATAAGTACTCCTGCTGGGTCTTACAATACCACCCTTCCTGTGATCATCTGGACCAAAAGAACACCAGTATCTGGGGAAAAAAATTCAACCAAATGGATCATAAATGAAAAAAATAATCTCGCGTGAATCTATTATCCTGAAAAAATAAAAGAAATCTGACTCACAATATGTACTCAAGAATGCCATCAACCTTCACTTTGTAAGCACTTTCAGGAGGTCGTTTCCTTCTAGCTTCAACATGGAATCTAGTGGGACAGTCCTTATTTGCAGATTCACCCCTCACAAAATCATCAACCCTGGCAAACGGGATAAGGGCTACTCTATCTATGGTGTCACGCCAACCTTCCACCTTAGACCACACGAGCTCAGTTGCAGAGAACTCCAAGTTGGATGGATTCTGAACTGGGAGAGACAATATCTGATCCCACCTCGCCATCTCCAACGGTTTAACAAATAACTGAGCCTATCAAGTGTCAGCACTAGAGTCTGAATGTGTGCAATTGCATGATCGATCTACATATCAAGAACAATTTGCATCCCGAGCCATAAAAATAGGAACTAATCTCGTCATTAGAAAGCAGACAAGGAGGAACAAAATGAAGGGGGAAGTGAAAAGAGCAAACAACACACTAAGTCAATCCAACACCAGAAAATGCAGTGAAAAAGCTATCCACCGTCACAACATTGATTATGCATACATACACACACACTCAATATCAAAAACATCAAAGTTGACACAAAATTGATCACCAAAAACCCAAAACGGAAATGAAAACTGCCCATGAAGAGCCATGACGCCGACCCAAAGAAACCCTACATCTGAAACAAGTTGCAGCAGCCACAGGCACACCGATTACACCATTACACTACGAACTCCAACCACTAAAAATTGAGGGTTCCTACAACCAACTAAACAGTTGTACGATTAGCGTCGATCACTCACCGTCAAATCTGTTCAGATGTCGACCAAAGCTTGAATTTTGGGTTGCGAAATTTGAGTGGGCGGATGAGGAGAAAGGGGAGAGATAGTAGACGGAGAGAATACTGGAAAGGCGGCGAAGGGTATAAATGTCATTTCGTATTTTCGGGTTTATCTCTCTGCGTAAACCCTTAGGCACGGACGACGTCGTTTTTGCAGTTTAGGGTTTCGAATGAAGCTGTTGCTTTAATCTACAGTGGTGGTCGTGTTGAGGCGATGGAAGTAACCTCGGCGACAGAGAATCGAGTTTGAAAACCGACCGGACTCTAAAATTGAATCCGAATCGCAGCTCCGACTTGTGGCCGCAGGATCGACAGAGCTTGCCGTGCGCATCACGCGGCAGCAAAACCCCAGTTCTAACCTTGTCTCGCACTCGATTTGTGCAATTTATGTGCTTTGGGGGATTTGGTCCTTAAGAGTTGAAATCGCTGTTGAGATTTTGTTGATTCCTGCTCAGCCCTGTTCGCTGTCTTTCTGTGAGTTAGCTTAGGTCTGTAATTCTTGCGTGCGAGGCTCGAAGATGCAACACATCAGGCGCTCCGCGTGGTCTCATTTAGTAAAATCCCGAACTGGATTTTCCTCGTCTCTGAATTGCAGAGATGCCATGTGTGCATCTGGCTTGGGATTGACTGAGGCGTCTCCAACTTACAGCAGCACAACTGCGGCTACTCTGGTGAAAAAGGTACCAAATTTCATTGACATGCTTTCATTTGGTGTTTGTTCTGTTAAAAATGATTTTTCTAAGTTTTTTAATTGTTTGGGTCTCCTTGAACAATCTAGTTTCAGGCATATTGCTAACATTTTTCAATTTTGTATTTTGCAGTCGCCGGCTGGCAGGAATGGTAAGTCCTTAACTTACATGATGTGCTGCTAAGTTGTGAAATTAGCCTTATCAGCCGAGTTTTATGATTATGTAGGTAGTGTGGCTCTGGTGGATATACAATGGGTTAGAGGACTTGCAACATATGCTTGCTCGTCTTATCAACTGTCTCGCAAGTATGATATCAGAAACGTTGCACCTTCCCTTTCACGCACATTATCCTCCTCAGCTTCGGGGGATAAATCATCTGAGGTTGGATTTTTCTTTACACATTCGAGTGTCCTATCTTTGACTTTGCTATATATTTAGGTTAAGTCTTGAGCAAGTTCATGATTATGTTCATCTGTTCAACTTGATAATTGATGTTGAAAAGTAGGTAAAAAATGAGTCTATGAGTTTGTATGCCTAATGAGCGCCGGGAGATGTAATAAAGTAGCTATTTGGTATACTAAAAAACGGCAGGAAATTCCAAGTCTGCACAAATGAGCTTTTCTGCTGATCAAATTGGTCAGGATTGTGGAAATAAATAGCAGAAGATATTAAAAATTTGTTTCCTGTCAACTGAGATGAATGGATGTGTTTATTATTCTGTTAGTGTCATCTATCAACAAGTGGAAGTTTTCTGACTAATTATTCCGACAACTCAAATTTGCAGACCAGGAAAGAGATATCTAAAACAGAAGATCCGTTTGATGCTCCTACATACAACATACCGGAAAAGCCAGTGACCTTTACAGAAGGGGCCTCCTACAGTATCATTATTCTCGCAGCGCTTGGAGTAGCAGCGGCAGCTGCCTATGGTGTAATTAAGGAGCTCTTAATACAACCAAAAGAGTAAATAAATGATAGTTCAGTATTCATGCTCCTCCATATATGCGTCTGATGATATATTATGTCTGATAGGTACAAAATCTTTAATATAGCATTGAAGAGGATCCAAAATGATGATCAGGTTGGTAAACATTTACATTTATGTATCTTCTACCATTGAATGCGACGTAGGATTATCTTTAATCCTCAGTAGTATGTTCCCCTACCAAGCCTAAAGTTATTTACAGCAAATTCAGGTGTAGACATAGTGTTCCCTGTTGTGTGCCTATTTTGTTTTAAGAATGCAATACTGTAATTTGGTGCTCTCTTGGAGTCTGAAAATGTTGACATATTATATTATCTCCCATTCATTCTTAAGCTTTTTTTTTTCTGTTAGCTTGATTGCACAGTTACTGTTCATGTATATAACAGGTGAGAGGGAGAATTGGTTCCCCTATTACTGGTTATGGCCAGGAGACTAGAAATCGTTCTGCTCGTCAACGCATTCCTCATAGGGTGTGGACTGATGAGAATGGGGTCGAGCATGTAGAGGTAAATATTCCTCCTGAGTGATGTGAATACTGAATATTCAATACCATCATAGCGCACCAGCAACCCATTATTATCAAGGATTGCAAATGCAATTATTACTTTTACCTAATTATCGTTTTATTCGTGCAATGTTCAAGCCAATCGTATCGTTGATATTTAAATGGAGTAGTGATACATGACTGTTAACTGTAGATTAACTTCTACGTTCGTGGGCCTCATGGATCTGGCAAAGTTTTTGCTGAGATGTTTAAAGACAACGATGACAGGCAGTGGAAGTATACCGTTTTGGTTGTCGAGATCACCTCACCAACTCATACAAATCTGATTCTGGAATCTTACTTACCATCTTGAAATCGACATGACGTATTCAAGCAAATGCGTGAATTGAGTGCCTTACTTCAACCAAGTTGCAATCCACTGCCGGTGATGGTAATGTTCCATTGTCCTTCATTTCATTAAGGAAGAGTATTAGGCTTCTTCTGTAGAGTAGGTTGCTGATCTTTTGGTAGTTGGGATACAACTACATTTTAAAAATAAGATGTTTCAAAGGAATGCAGAATGGGATTTTTATTGCCTGAACTTGTGCGTCGAGTTGGCCCCTGTGCCAATTAAGCCACAAACTGGAGGTATTTGTTGTATGGTTGAATAAAACATCATTATCAGATCAGACTGAGGGCCAATTGAAGCCACCACTGAAATATGCAAATACAGGATGTTAATGCTTCAGAATTTTTATGACTGATACAAAGGAATATAAGACAAATTCATATTAGGGGGGAAATCAATTGCACAACATCAAGTCCAAGCCAGTTGGAGTTATTGAAAGGGCATGCATGCTGCAATTTGCTTGTAACAGCAGAATGCTGCAGCACCCTGTGGGCTGAGTTTCGGTTTATCTGTCGCCTGTACAAAAGAAACAGTGATTACGGTGTCGTTCTGTAAAATTAAGAGATGAATGTTGAATGTTGTATGAGAATCTAAATGGTCAGATCACTAGTCAAACCACATTTGATTGCTGAATGATATACTTTCATTTGGTAATTCATTTTTTAAAATATCTTAATAAATTATGATTCATTTTTTTTAATAGAGATCAATAAGTGCAACAAAACAAGGCCTAAGAAATCAGAAGAAATTTATTTCTCAGAATTAGGGATGCCAAAAGTAAATACTCTCTCTGTCTTATTATATATGTCGTTTAAGATTAATTTGAGTAGATTAAGGTGAAATTAATGTTAACGGTTGAACAAATTTAATGAGCGGATAGTTGGTTTTTTAAAAAAAAATTGTGCAAAAAGTAAAATTGATAGATTATTACTGATGATGAATGATTTTTTATTGATTATGATAAAGAAGTGATTAATATTTGACGGTTTTAAAGAAGTTGTTGATATTATATACGCATTGAAAATTGTTATGTGACAAGTAAAAGTAGATAAAAAAATTTGGTTAAGTGACATCTAAAAGAGGAGATGGAGTAAGTGTCTACCTTTGATTTTGAACCTTGGCATGTATGATTAGGAAACCATCCCAATCAAACATTATGCAGCAAAACTCTTTAAGAATTTCTATATCACTCAAGTCCCAAAATGATCCTCACCCCATGTGACGCCTACTATATCATCTTGCTCCTGTTCATTTAGGGCTGCAAGCGAGCCGATGTACTCGCTAACTGCTCGCGAACGAGATCGGTTAGTACTCGGTCAAAGCTCGTTTGTTAATAAACGAGTCGATCACGAACAATAATTATAAGCTCGTTTAATAAACGAGCCAAACATAAGCAAGGGGGTGCTCAGCTCGTTTATGTTCGCGAAAAAGCTCGATAAGAAGCTTGATAACTCTATTAAAAAGATCGACGATTTACCGACTTAAGTTAGAATGTACTTCAAATTCAAACATGTCAATCTATAGTAACAAGAGTTTCGATTTCAAAATTAGTGAATATGGCTACAATAATTAACATAAATTCTATCTAACGTAAATGAAATTGATGTAACTTATGTCTATTATTTGAGCCAAACATAAACAATGAGGTATTCGACTTGTTTATGGACTCGTTTAAAAACTCCATTTAAACTCGTTTAGACTTGACTATGAACTTTTTTATAAATTTACAAAGTTAATAGTCAACAAAGTAAGAGTTTTTAATGAGTAGCTCATTTAAAACTCATTCAAACTTGTTTAAACACTCGTTTATCATATATATTAAATTTTATATTTTGTCAATCCAAATGCTTGAGTTAAGCTCGAGCTCGCCTCGAACTCATTAAAATTAAATGAGCCAAGCTTGAACATGCATTTTAAAAGCTCGTTAATACCTGACTCGAGCTCGAACTCGTGAAATTTTAAATAAACGAACATGAACACTTTAATACTCGGCTTGTTTGCACTCCTATGTTCATTGCAGTATCGGATTCAACTTTAGCACCAGTTCTCACTCAGAATATTTATAAGGTTAATACAAATCTTTCTTCAGAAAAAGTTGATGGCTCATTCAAAACACCAGGCAAAAAATATCAATGGTATTGTAAATTAACAAATCTCAGCAGTAAACTGAAACAACCAACCGAAAATAAAAAAGCCTTGAGTTACTGCAAAATTGGTTCTAATTGTGAAACGTCACATTCACTAGTAGAGCAACAAAACATAATTGTTTTGCGCCTGAGACTCGAGAGACGAGAAGAAGGTTGTCAAGGATCAGGTATTGTACATGAACTAACATCGTCCAACTCTGGTAAATAGCTTGTTGAAGCCCAGGAATCAGAAATCTTGCTGGGTCAGTGGAGTTCCAGATAATGAGTCTTCTTCAATAAGCGATGACTAAAAAAAAAGCTCGGAACTTGAGTAGCCAATGTGTTCCAGTGATCCGGTAACTTGCTGCTTAGCGCAGCAATGAGGTCCAGATGAGATTCGGAAGCACTTTTCTGGTTCTAGCAAGCTGCGCTGAACTTGAATGGTTTACAGCATTTCAAAACTGGGCGCTTTCACTGTGGACTTTTACATGGGTCCGCAACCATCTGAATTTTGGAATAGATCATATAAATAAATAAAAGAGCAACAGGACCATTTTGGGTGATATGACAGGGTTATCTGAATGGAAAGAAACACTCCAGGTAGTGTTTTGGAGCAGCTGGGTGAATGCGGGATGAACGAGCTACGAAAGTTTTCTCACTTGATGCGACAATGTTTGCCAGGGAAAATACCTTTGTAGACACTCCCTTCTCTGCAAGCCAAACATGAAATCTGTACCTAGGCTTGATCCGATTGTCCAAGTCAAAATTCATATATGCAGGAAATTGGTAGAGGGATGATATTGATAACCCGATTTCATTAAAAAGAAAATCCACCTTGTCTATGATCACATCCGGCTTCTGGTTCAGAATTTTCGGTGTTCGGCTAATGATCCTGCATAGCATTGAGAAATCAGCACCCAGCTCGACAAAACAATCAAATCGATCTTGCAAAGAAGCTCCAGTCCCATGCAAGCTAGGCAGCAGTTTCATGGTCAGATTATTCTCCCCAAAACCAATCCCGTGAATGAAGTTCAGCTTGGTCATCGTATGAACAGGCAACCTAGCGAAACGAATTTTCTCCAATCCATCTTTATACAGTTCATCAATGTCTTCTTCAGGGTCATTCATCGCATAACTACACAATATATTATATCTTCCCCTCTTCAGTTGATCAAATAACCAGCTGTGCAGATCCAGCGCTCTCATCACATGAGGCAAATTAGCAATTTTATTTCTGCCAACAACATAAGGATACATCTGAGTGATGGATTTCAATTCTCTATCACTCATTCCAAAATGCCTCAAAAATCCCACAACAGAAAAATCAGACGTACTTGAGTCAAAACCCAGAGTTTCAGGATAATCAAGAATCAGCATGCCAACATTCCTCCTACCAACACCCAGTCTAGTAAAATATTCCATTTTCCGAGCCAAAACCTCTTCCGGGTAATCCATAAAAATGCTTGTACATTTACTCATAGGCTTCCCCACCTTGCCCTTCTTACAGCCCATGTCGTAAAACAGCTTTATTTTCCTACAAACTTCAGTCCATGTTTCATGATTTCTCTCAGGAAAGCTGGCCAGATCAAAGCTCAATATAACCCTTTTCAAATCATCTAGCAACAAATCAACGTCCCCACTTGCGCAGCCTCCACACAACACTTGGGGAAAAACACAGCATATTCCAATGACGGTAGCAGCATCAAAACCACAGCTTTTCAAGTGCAAAAGCCTCGCAGACAACTCTCCCGGATTCATTCTGAAAACCCTGACTTCATCCTTATACAACTTTCCCAACCTCTTCCAAGGAAATCCAAATTTAAATAATGCACAAGCCGCTTCAAAGACATCACCTTCTTCACTGATGAAGAACTTATTAGAAGGCAAGAAGGATTTCAAATCCGCAGGGTCAATGCCGATGCTCTCGTAGAAGAACTCTAGCTCATTAATCGGATCATACCTAAGGAACTTGCTGAATTTTCCGGAGAAGGTGGACGGCGTGGAGTCGATCCTAGAAATGATTCCAGACAGGGAGTGTGTGGAGTTTCGGGCTATTTGCTCGGCGTATACGAATGGCAGGGATCTGGTGGTGTGTAGATAATCAGTGAGGGCTTCCTGAGCTTTGCTGAGAATTCGCTGACGAGATTTGGCTGGAACGTTGGGCGGCGTTCCTTGAAGTAGTTTGGGTAGCGTGGTCAGATGCCGGAATGAGAGTAGGAGAATGCAGCGGGGGAAGGCGAAGGGCATGGCTTTGGGATTGGGTGCATTTGGAGCTGCTCTTCTGATCTCAAATGTTGCAGCTAGCGCTTCCTCGACCTGGTGCACATTTTCCCTTACTCGTACACACTCAACATCGAAAACATCAACCTTTGCACAGAATTGATCCAGCAAAGAAAATGGAAACTTCCGTTAACAGCCATGAAGCTGACCCAGTATATCTAAATTCAGAATAAGAAATGCAAAATCTAGAAGCACACTGATTACAGCATTACAATGAAAACTCCGACCACAATAAACTGAAACCCCGCCGAGCAGTTCACTCAGTTGAAAGATTGAATTTCAGCACCCACCTTCAAATTTGTTCCTCAAAGCTTCGATCTTTGAGCTGAATTGAAGCGGCGGAATTAGAAGAAGCTACGAGGAGGGGCGAGAGACGAGGCTCGAATTTTTGAGTTGCGAAATTCGAGTGGGAGAAACGCGACGAAAGGGCTTGCTTGATTTGCTCGGTTTTTTTTTTTTGGAAAAGTTAGTATATATTTACAAATAGGAGATGAAAGGAACAAAACTATTCACAAAACACAGCCCCATGGAGCCTTTTGGGTTCATCAAAAACCTGCTGAGATCTAAGCCTTTTAAGCCAAAAAACAGGGGAGGAAACAGCCTCAACCCAAGGACCTTCTAACTCTGGTTGGACAACAAAAAAAAAAAAAACCGAAACTCAAGGAATTCTGAAACTCTCCATGACTTCCTGCCAGCTCTCCCATACAACTCCCAGGTCATTTTTTGATCCAAAAAGTGGTTGGATTCCCACCATTTGGGCCCATAGAAAGTTGATTCTGGTTTTCTTCATTCTCCGAATCTTGGATAGGATCAACTTTAGGTCTTGGACAGCTTCATTGGTGACTTTTGTAGCTTCTCGTTCCTCTTGATTGAACAATCTTCTGTTTCTTTCCCTCCAAATGTAGTAGATTGCCAGGTTCACCACTGCCCTATATGCATTTTTAATGC
>NQLW01000079.1:244356-266539 GCA_002312845.1 Kalanchoe fedtschenkoi
AAAATTGGCTAGATGTTATTAAGTGGTTGAATATATGGACAATACGGATAACCAAATAAACCAGCTGGATATTTTAACTGGCAGATATACGGTGTAATGACTAGCAACATCATTGTGCATGTAAATAACAAAGTGATAACCAAGTGGATGGTTGAATTAGATGAACTCGATTAGTCGACCTTTGGTTGGATTCAAACCATTTTCTGGTGGTTGGATAAATGACTTTTCATCCAGTTTGCCATCTTTAGTATGAAGTTAGAACCCAATTTTTCCCCCTTAAGTAAATATATTTACAAAACTCTTTGAGCATCACTATAACTCTAAATTCAGATTTCTCGCGACATGGCTACTTGGAAGTCTACATATGTATGTATCCCAAAAAATAAAGCCAGTGGAGGCAGTGAAATACACTGATTGATGGAAATTAGTTAAACAGCACTGCGAACAAACCGGTAAATGGCATGAAGGAAAAATTAATTGAGCAATGAAATTCTAGAATTTCGCTCCATTCAGAAATACTCCAGTGTCAGATATCACATTGACGCATTGGTTTCATATAATGAACCTGGGCAAGTTTAGGGTCACTGCTTTTGATAGAATATACCATCAGACACCAATAACAAGAGCGGGTAGAATCCTCCACATAGAATCAGTGTACTGAAATAAGCGAAGTTTCTTATCATCCTGAAATGCAGATACATGTCGCCAACCAGCCATGAATGGAGCTACACAGTTACATCTCCAAGCCAAAAATGGATCCTTTCAAATCCAATAAAAAAGGTAGACATACATAAGCACACCACAGAGAGACCATCAGCCTACAATTAATAATATCCCAGCACAATAGAGACTCCATTTCACAGGGATCATTTCCAAAATGAACAATTCTACCTGGAGAAAAATCAATTAGTGAAATCCACCCAAATGCATTACTCATTAAACCCTAATAACTCTTTCTAACTCATTTCACAGCAATCTAATTAGTCAAGCTGCAACCTCAAAAGCTAAATTACAAACAAAATTAAGGAGAAAAAGAAATGTGTCTGACCGTACGTATGCCACAAGCGTGGAGGGTGGAGACGGCGGCGGATGCGCCGGCGCTGACGAAGAGCGTGGCGACGCCCAAGGCCTTATAAGGGACGAGGCGATAGCTGCAGACTCTGCGGGAAGCAGAAATTGCCCAAGTCAACTGAGAAGCACTCGCTAGCGCCCACCACCAGTGGCTCTGCACGTCGCCGATAGGGTTGTTGACCACGGCGGCGTTCTCGCCGTCCTCCATCTCCCAACTTCGCTCCGTCCGACTGCGCGTGTGCCTTGTTTAGTTTTGGTGCGAGCCCAACTCGGTGATTAATTATTTGTAATTAATTATTAATATATATAATTTTAATTAATTGTGTTTTGATTAATTTCTGTCTAATCCATCAATCACTAGGATTTGTGCTCACCTCGCCTCGTAAGTAAAATAGTCATTATAAAATTATTATCCAATTAAAATATCCAAATTTCAACATATTTTAATTTTGATTTCATTTTTTTTATAATAAACACAAAAAAAATACACACACTCAATCACCAATGTGAGATTCGAACCGTGACCTTACGATTTTGATTTCATATTTGAAACATTACTTCTATTGAACTGCTAGCTGAAATTTCTGTGACTTTTGATCTGTCTCCATAGTTTCTTTCATTCTCTAGTCGTTTGGTTTTCTCATCCGAGTTGGTTTCTTCATCCCTAAGGCTGTGTTTGGTTTAAGGAAAATTTGATTGAAAATAGAAAGGAAAAGAAATCCTTGGAGGATTCTATCTAATTTTTCCTTGTTTGGTTTCATTAGGAAATGTCAAGGAAAATTGTTTGGAATCCATTTCATTTTCCATGATCATGAAAAGTTTTATGAAAAAATATGTCAAAAATATCAATATTCATCACTTCATACATTGAATTTGTTTAAAAATTGATTATTTATTTTAGATACATTGAATTTGATTGAATTGATCTGTTAGAGATAAGAATTACATTTTTCATCAAATTTTTCACCTAATTTTCTTTCCCTCCTATTTTTCATCTAAACCAAACAATGAATTTTACTAATTTTCCATCAAATTTTCCTTTACTCCCAATTTTCCCTAAACCAAACACAGCCCGATGAGGCGGCCCAATGCCCTACCCAGCTTCCCGGTTCTTTGTGTCAACAGCATATTCTCTTTAGACTCACTGAGTCAACACTTGTAGGCTTTCCGAGCCACTCTTATGTAGGCGTTTTTTCGTCAATAGATCTTTCTGAATAGATTATCAATAAAATATTATTAAAAAAAAAAAACCAAACACAACCTAAGTTTTCCTGGCAGTAAAGGAGAGGGAGAGACAATGAAGCAGAGACTTGAACACCAACAAGGTGTTGGCCTAGTAGTCTTAGGTATTGTCTAACAACTTCAAGGTCATGAGTTCAAGTCTTGTTGGTACCGCATTTACGCTGAAGGTGCGCGTGAGCTGGCCCAGACTTGAACAATATTCATTTTATTAAGTGGGGAAGAGTGATCTACAGAAATCTCTTGGTATGTGGTCATGCATACACTACTGCTATATATTCTCTCTATGACAAAAAAAAAGAAGGAATATTATAATGGACAAACAAATAAATCTAGTGGCCACTTGCTGTGAACAAACAATGTCAGATTATTTTTTTTCTTTGAGATTAATTTCATCCATACATCTGAAAACCAGCTCTCAAAACTTATACATAACAGAATTGCCCACATTCACATTCAGTACCAGATACCACTATTGCACTGGTCTAAATGTTGCTCTTGAAGACACTTATTTGATGTAGCCCTGCAGTGAAAGATACCACTATATATGGCCAGACACCTTTGAACCCCTGCAGTGAAAAATACAGATATGTGCATCTGAGTTAAAAGGTCTGGCTCTTCTTTATGATTTTGATCTCAATTAAAACCAATGTGCATTTGCACAAGTATGTCACACTGATTATTACTGAGCATTTTGTCGTCAACACTGTTTGCAATTTGACTTCAATAGTAAACATTTGCATAAAACAGTGTACTATTTTAGTACCTTTTGGTATGAGGAGGATATATGTATTGCTCGGTTTAGAAATAACACTTTCTCAACTTCGCCCAATTGTTTCAAACAAGAAAACCCATCATCAGCATCAATGAACTTTTACCTCATGAATCAAAGCCCGACTGAATAAAAAAAACTAGATGAAGGTAGCATAATTTGCATACTCTTGTTCAGGCTAGATAAGTCTGCAGTGCCCGCTTCCTAATAGGGTTATTCCTTGCCCGCTCCCCGCTTCCTAGTAGGGTTATTCCTTGCCCGCTTTCCTCCCATCATTCTTCTCAAATCTTCCTCCTTTTCCTCCCTACTCGACTCTACCAGCGGCCTTTCTCCCTCCATAATTTTTGCAAGGGCCATCCTTGCATCAGAGTGTAGACGCTTTCTCAAGAAAACCCACCATCAGCATCAATGAATTTTACCTCATGAATCGAAGCTAGATTGAATAGCAAAACTAGATGAAGGTAGCATAATTTGCATACTCTTGTTCTGGCTAGATAAGTATCGAAGCTAGATTGAATAGCAAAACTAGATGAAGGTTAGCATAATTTGCATACTCTTGTTCTGGCTAGATAAGTCTGCAGTGCCCGCTTAGGGTTATTTCTTGTCTGCTTTCCCCCATCATTCTTCTCAAATCTTCCTCCTTTTCCTCCCTACTTAATTCATCCAGTGGCCTTTCTCCCTTGTCCATAATTGTTGCACGAGCCATCCTTGCATCAGAGTGTAGATGCTTTCTCGAGAGAGACACTCTGTCACGACACTACAGGTAAGCAACAACAAGCACAGAATATCCCAATTCCTCCTACCGCCACTGCAAGAATCAACATTTTTAGGATTCCGCTTTGAATGAGAAGATATCCCAACCGGATGTGTTTGCATTTATGATCTTTCTCATAGACAGATGATGCAGTGGAGCATGCTTCATTTTCCTTTCACTGGTCTCCCTTAACATAATTTCGTCTCTCCCAATCCCAGATCCCAAAATTTGAATCTCTTGCTCTCCTCACTGCAACAGCACCGCCATAAAATATTTCAGCAGCAGAATATGAAGACCATGTGAATCTCCCCCGCTCTCTCTAGCTGTATCTCTTATGGACTACTCTATCAAGCTCTGGCATAACCTCCGTTTCTAAAACTAGAATATATAAGAAATCAGTAAGGGTGAATAGAAACATGGAGATAAAAGCGTTATGCTGCCATGTGTGGCATAGATGATTTTACATGATGGTGAATAGAAGCATCTAGATAACAGCTGGATGCTGCCACATCAGGCATATACAGGTTTACAAGACCAAAAAGGCTAGGAACTGTAAAAAGTACTCCCTCTGTCCTCTATTACATGTCGTTTAAGGTTAATTTGAGTAGATTAAGGTGAAGTTAATGCTAGCGGTTGGACAAATTTAATGAGTAGGTGGTTGATGTTTATTTGAAAAAGTTCGTGCAAAAAGTAAAATTGATAGATGATTACTGGTGAGGAATGTATTTTTTATTGATTATGATGATAAAGTGATAAATGTTTGACATTTTAAGGTAGTTGTTGATATTAATTACGCATTGAAAATTGTTAAGTGACAAGTAAAAGTGGACAAAAAAATTCGGTTAAGTGACATGTAAAAGAGGACAGATGGAGTATATAATAAAGAAGAAAGTAGATATGCAATGTCACCTGATATAAGATAGATATAGTATCAAGCGGTATTTTTATTATTTTTTATTTATTCTCCTTCCTCGCCTCTTGTCCATCGATTGTCGGGCTCGGTCATTACGCCGTCTAATTGATATTGTATCTATCTTATATTAAGTGTTATTGTATATTCACTTTTTTTCCAATAACAAATCACAATAAAATTGATTGATTTCTACATATTTTTTAAAATATGAAAAGGTATTGATTGGTTGCAAATAAATGTCATGTTTTCTATAACTTGAAAAAGGCACACAAAGAGGATATGAATGCTTTAACTTATAGGGTAGGATTTTTTTTTTTCTAAATTTTTTTCCTTTTTTTTTTTCTTTTTTTGGTTTAGTTTACATTTTGGAAATCACAGCACATAACTATGGCTTTATTAAGGAAAATCCCGGTTCACACAAATCAGTTCCAACTATGATTTTGCAGAGGCAAATCACGGTTCTTAAACCGCGATTTGATAAAACATCAATTCATAACTATGATTTTGTATGCAAATCCACGGTTCTAAACTGCAATGTTTAAAAGTAGGTCAAAATGGAAGCTAAACCAAAAACAAGGTGAAAATGAAACAAAATATTCAAAAAGGTAATTTGGCAAAATAAATAAATAGAAAAGTGACTTACAACAACATCTAAAAACTATTGTGATAGATCTTCAAGCAAATCTTAAATAAAAGTGATAGACCTTCAAGTGACATATCCCAACTAATGAACATAGTGACCTAGTATCATAAATAAAAGTATCTTTAAGCGTCCTGCATAAGAGCATGTAAGTGATGAAAACAACTTATGTCTCAACCAAAATTGACCACACTGACCCCAATTTTATCATCTAATAAAAATGATATTGCTGCATCTATCAACATTCAGCGTTCTGTTGGATTGGGTTAAGCAATGTAGGAATAAAAACTAATGGTACAATACTATGTATAATGCTAAACCAGGAACTAACCATGATATCAGTTTTTTTAAAAAGGAAAAAATTAAATTAAATTACAAAGCAAAATAGACCATATTTGCAGGAAATAGAGCAATAAACATTACTAAGAAGAACAACTATGAGGTAAAAACACGTGATGTGTGCTGGGATATTTTCAACAGAAATCACAAAATTATAAGCAGCAGCTTCATTCAGCAAATAGAAGTGTAAGATTTGACAACAGTGATAATAGGGTACCTTGACGTATTTGAATGACAAGGGTAAAATGGAACCCAACTTGCCGAGAACATGGCAATTGGAATATGTTATAATGATTGTCTCAAGGTGCAACAACTAACATTAATCCACGGCGTGCAGCGCCTGCAAATTCATCAGAAGCAACATAATGTTAGAAGAGAATATGTTATAAAAGAATCAGTTGGAAAGGTATTGAATCCAGTAAACATTAAGCCGTACCAGTACTATAATAACAAATAAAACATTAGATTTATATATCCGAGGCCAATAGAAGCCAAGAGAATCTGACCAAGCATAGCATCAGTCCACAAAATCCACTAAAGCTTGAAACAAGGGCTGATGGCATGGATCAGAGGAATATATCATTGGAAATTGATATGATCACAGATGTGTTAAAAAGTTAATGGTTGAGGCGGGCGAATATGAACTTCTCTGTCTGCCAAGTAACCCAGCTTCATAACGTGTACTGTATTTCATCAGCTTACAGCAATTACATGTCTAAATGCACAGACAGCTGTCACTGTTATTCCGTGTCAAGAACCTCTCAAACCAGTGTTTTGGAGCAGCCGGGTGATTGAGCGATATACGGGTTATGAAAGTTCTTTCACTAGCTGCGATAATACTAGATAAACAATATTTCTTACGACATGCTCCTTTTTGTTCGAGCCAAACTTGGAATCTTATCCTTGGTTTAATCCTATTTTCTAAACTAAAACATAAGAATGCGGGGAACTGGTATAGGTTCAGAAAACAGAGCCCAAGGTCGTTGAAAAGGAAATCAACCTTCTTTTGAATACTCTCAACATTCTGGTTCAGGATTCTTGGTGCGTGGCTCAATGCCTTGCAAAGGCTAGAGTGGTCGGCACCCATACAAATGAGTAAATCAAAACGAGCTTGTAATTCAGGACCAGATCCGTGCATGACATACAGCAGTTTCATGGTTTTTTCATTTGCTCCAAACCCAATCTGAAGTAGGGAATTCAGTTTGTTTAACATGAAATTGGGGTGCTTCGCAGAAGTTGCCTTGCTCAATTCATCATTGATAAATCCACGAACGTTTCTCATAGGTTCCTTCATCACATAAGTACCCAGCAATTCATGACCCCCATTATTCAACTGACTGAAAAACCAATTATGCCGATCCAAGGCTCTCATCACAGAGGGCAAATTGGCCATCTCATTCCAACCCAACACATACGGAAACTCTAGTCTAACAGATTCAAGTTCTTCCACACTCATTCCAAAATGCTTCAGAAGCTCCAGAATCGAAAAGTGAGGAGTCTCCAAATCAAAACCCAGAATAGCAGGTTTCAGGTGGAGTAACATAACAACATCCTTCTTCGGAACATCCAGTTCACAGAAGTACTCAATACTCTTAAGAAAAATCTCATTCGAGTAATCTACAAAAACACTTATGGATGTATCCATCAGGTTCCGTACCGTCCCCCTTTCAAAACCTATACCATAAAACACACCAATATTCTTACAAATGTTATACCACCTATCAGCGTCATTGTGCTCAAATCTTACCAGATCATTCACCCTTTTCAAGTCATCCAGCAACCCATCCACATTGCGGAATTCAGAGCCACTGCCCAGTAATTCAGGAAAGGCCAAGCACATCCCTACCACAGCAGCAGACTTGAAACCATAATTTTTCAAACACAAAAGCCTTTTACTCAACTCCTCAGGCTCCTCATCAAAAATCCAAGCCTCCTCCATATACAGCTTCCCTAACCTATTCCAAGCAAATCCAAATCCTGACAACACACAAGCCACTCTATAAGCCCTAAACTCCTCAGTGATAAAAAATTTGCGAGCAGGCAATACCGAAGGCACATCTTTGTAGTCAATCCCAATGCTCTCGTAGAAAAATCCGAGCTCGTCGATGGGATTGTACCTCAGAAATTGGGAGAAGGTTTCAGAGAATGTGGTGATGACGGAGAAATCAATCTTGGATATGACATCGGAGAGAGAGTGGATTGAGTTTCTGCTGATGCTGTCGGCGTGAGCGAATGGCAGTGATCTGGTGACGTGGAGGTAGTCGGAGAGGGCTTGTTGAGCTTCGTGGATGGCTCGGCGACGGTGCCGGCGGGGGATGTTGGCTAGGGTTTCACAGATGGATTTCGGAAGGTCGGTGTAGTGACGGGACAGTTGGAGGAGGCGGTGCCGGGATAAGTTGAGCGTCCGGCGGACGGCGAGGAACGGCATGGTGTCTATCGTGGGGTTTTAGGGGGGGGAGAAGATGAGATTTTCAATTTGATTTCACAGATTCATTTTAATGTAAACTAAAGGGGCCGCGTTGTAAACTACTTTAACATAGGGCTACAGTTTTAATTAACAATTCTTTAGTTTTTAACATAGTTATCAGAACCGGACCGGAGGTCGAACCGGTCAAAAGGGCTCCGGTTCCTGATTTTTCGGTTGAATTGGCGGTTCAAACCGGTTCGACTGCCGATCCATTTACATATAATTATTATTAAATATCACATTTAGTCTGCTAGTTATCCAAAAAAAACAAAATATCTAGATGGTCTATTGGTTAGAACTTCCGCAAGGAAGCCCAAAGTGCTGAGTTTAAATCCCAGCTTAAACATTTTAATAAAATAAATTTTTGGCTATTAATGATATGTAATTAAACCTTAATTAAGTCATCAATTACACTAAACCGGTTCAACCGGACCGATCCAGTTTCACCGATTTTGTAAAAACCGGTCGGTTTATTCGGTTTTCTTCGGTTCAGTATGCACCCCGGTATTAATTTCAAATCGGACCGGTATCAGGTCTGGTTCACGGTCCAACCGGCCGTTCCGGTCCGGTTCTGATAACCATGGTTTTTAAACTAGTTATCAAAACCAGATCGGGTGTCGAAGCGGTGCAAACTCTGATTCCTGATTTAACGGTGAACCGGCAGCTTGAATCGATCGACTGCCAATCTAATTACATAGAACTTTTAATATAAATAAAAATTACAACATAACTTGACCACAAAATTGAAGTGGCCGAGTGGTAGATCGGGCGCCAATGGCTCCTTTGATCAGGAATTGATTCCTGGCAAATACGGTTTGCACTTAGTGTGCATTTATTAAATGTTTTCGTTAATCTTTGTTAATTAGGATAATTTATATATTTATTAAGTACTGAACCGGTTTATATAAACAGTCTGGTTCATAACGGTCGAATGGAAAGCGGTACTACCAGTCAAACCGGATCAGACCAAATACCGGTTCACGATTTGATTGGTTGAACCGACCGATCCGTTCCGATTTTAATAGCTATGGTTTTTACCATACTAATTAAAAGTTAAAATCTGATCAGATCTTAAACTGGTCATACCTCCTATTTACGGCTCACGGGTTAGACTATCCGAATAGATAAACTTGATAGCTAGTTCACTTGAAGTGCAAGTTGTGTTCAAAATTAAATAGATAAAAATAAGTCAATTAGGTTAACAACATCAATTTTATTATATGCAACCACACTTTGAATCCACAGTTTGTCAATGTGTCATTGTTGCTGATGAACGACACGTTGATTATGTCCTTCTTAAACCGCATATCAAAGATGCGATTTTAAAATAAACTGCACTCCAAGAATGTGGCTTTTGTAGTTAAAGATTATGCAGCCAGACTATTACAATTATTCGTCAACAAAATCTACAATTCCAATTTGCATTTTTTGTATTTAATTTTAGAGACCGGTTAATTTGTGCATAATTTTGTTTTGCATCGTTACACACAATAGGCAAACCATCAATTGCATTACAATATTTTCTAACTTCTTCCAAACATCTCAAACTTGCAAAAATCAATAACATTCATTTTCGAAATGAAAATAACATCATAACATCAATTAGGAATTTTTTACCGCAACCAAAATAGAGACATAATTTGTAAATTCTGATTCGGGCTCGTCTTCACATGTTGTTATCTCCTTGTTGGAATCTGAGTGACCTAGTGGCTTGAGCCACTTGTGATGAACTATTTTCATCCTCTCTGGAATATGTTATTCCTCTCCCTCATTTTCTAATTGGACTTCCGCGTGATCATCTTGCTGGTCTACACTGGATGCACTCTTCCTAGAAGATGGCAGTGTTTTTTAATCATGTAAATTCTACAAGAATTGTTAGTGAGTTTGAAGTTGTGGTATTTTGACCTTCTAAAGTTGAGGTTCAAATACTCATAAAAAATAATTTATATCTATTAAATCAGGAGTAGAACACAAGGAGCTACGACTTGCCTAACCAACTTGATTTCTACCACTTACGTATTCACTTCTCAAATGATAGTATAAAGATTTGGGCTGATCAAGTGGAACTAAACATTCCTAATTCAAAGAATTAATTCCTACACATGCAAATCTAAAAGCTATTTTACTTACTATGACATGGTTTTATTAGCATAAATAGCCTAACTTAGACTCTCACGTTAATATCTAGCTGCTAAGCCTTTCCTTTACTCGGCTAATGACTACAATATTTCTCATTGTTGATTCTTTTCTGCAACACTAGTATGAAGGGTGAGGTTCTTAACTTCCTCGATATGTATAAAATTGTTGTCTAGGTTCCATTCATCCATTTCCGATAACCCTTGATTCTGGCTTTTGGTTACCGGCCTTAAATGACTACAACCATGCTAGACATTGAGGCAAATCCGATTCTCGCATTTGTTGGCTTGATGCCCATAACATGAAGGCCAACTTTATCATGACTTGACTTTATCAGTTAACTTTCTTAACAACCTCTAATTCTAACCTTTGGTTGTCAGTTCCATTGACTACACCGGATCATACTCTTAATCACTTTTGATTCTCGCCTTCGTTGATTAAGAGCATGACCATGAAGGGTGGTAGAGCCTATTTTCTCATAATATACATGTACTAAGTTCATTATTCTAACATGTTAATTCGTAAGGCAAGACATGTTAATATGTAAAATAAAGAGACTACACGAAACAAGTAGTAAGAAAATAATTTTATAAATAAATTATGAGAAAAGTAAGAATAAAAAACTCTAAGGCCTTGTTTTGTTGCACTTATTGGGCTCTATAAGATGTAGTCTCTTATTATATTAAACATTCAGTGAACCGAACACTTGTTCTTTTTCTCTTAATGAATATTTTGAAAATCTGAATGATTTGTTACCAATTTTATATTTGAATCATTCAGAGGTGATATCGATATAATTATTAAAATTATCTCTTTATTTTTTCATATTTTTCTGGAATCAACTATGCCATACAATCATAATCACATCAATGCCGACCACAACTAGTTTATTCAATCAGAATTTTGACGCACTTCATAAATAAATAATATTTTTATAACATGATTATAAATTATAATTTTACTTTTATATTCTAAAATTATAATTTCATTTTATATTGATAAATCATTATATATTAAGATATTTAAAAAATGAACTACCGAATGAAAATAAATCATTCAGCAATCAGATGTGGTTTGACCAGTGGTCTGACCATTCAGATTCTCATACAGCATTCAACATTCAGCTCTTAATTTTATAGAACGACACCTAAGTATCCGTAAATACATGGGACTTGGAAATGTAGAATGAGATGCTCTAGCTTGTTGTGTTTTGCTCCTTACTTTAAAGCTCTAGCAAGAAAATAATTTTATAAATAAAACATAAGAAAAGTAAAAATATAATAATATGAGACTGTAAATCCATGGACTTGAAGGTAACTAGTCGCTCATGTTTTGGTGCAATCCAAGGAAATTCTGTAACAAAAGATAAGCAAAATGACTTAAAATATAGAAGGAGATGCACTAGCTTGGTGTGTGCTTCCCACTTTGATGCTCTTCAAGGAATGAGAAGAGGTCTATTTATACTGTAAGGTTGGGGCGCAAAAGGAACGGGGTCAAATACCATCGAAGAGGAAGAGATTCTCTCCTTAATCCCAAGTTGAATGCCCCTTGTAACTCCTTAATCGGTCATGTGAGATCATGAGGAAAATGCTTACTCGATTGTATAAGCTTTACCGGTCGAGTAAGACCATGAACAACTTCCTTACTTAACCAAGTAAGAGCAATAATATCTTAAAGTCTTGTAAGATCACCGAAAGAATGTTAGATGAGATAGCAAGCACTTGGCTTTAAAACCAAGTGTCTTGGGTTCGAATCCTCTAAAGGCATCTAGCTCACATTTGTGAGCATCCCTTTGTGGCTCTACACGGGCACCTTGTAATATCATAAATTGGTTCCGGTCCTTACTAATAAAAAAAAGTTTTGAAAAAAAGTCATGTAAGATCCTTTGTATTTTTTGTTACTTGGTCTTACAATGTGCAATAAATGCACTGCAAATTACCTAGTAAAATGTCCTTCAATAATCATAAACGATTGAGTTGCATTCAGGTCTAAGTTAGGAATGCCCTTTAGCAATCTAATCAACCGATTAGAATTCTACTCGAACGAGTAGAAGCTGATTTCTTCTCAAATCTTCTATATTTGGCATGTTTTCCCTCCAAATTGAATCCTTTTCACTCCAAGAACTATTTTTGGGATTTTTTCCCTAAATAAACATAAAACACATTTCACCAACAAATGGAGCCTTAAAACTAGTAAATGTTTCCTTGATCTGATTTTTGGCATGCACGATGTAATTCATTTTTACTTAGTGGTAGATAAATTTGTGCTCGATCTACCTTTAATATCGCACTCTCGTTTAGGTCGTGCAAGTGACTCCTACACAAGTATAAATCATGTGCCATCTGTTTCACTTGAGTGCTTGTTTCACCTTTAGGAATTTTTGATGTCGTTTTACTCAAATAAGTGCATTTATATGCAAAACAACCAATCTAAGTACCTTTGTTATCAAATAACTCAATTGTATAATTTTTTAAAGTCAATTGTACATACGAAGTTAGCACACTCTAGTATTGTCAACTGATAAGTAGGACCTGGAAATTAGGCGGTTGTATAAGACGTCAGGAAATCCTCTTATACTAGTAATTATATTATCGATAATAAGCTTTTGTTTAGTTGATATGGCCAAACATGACGAACGTATGTCTCTGGCCCCATAGCTCAATCCACTCTACATACACGACTAGCCATTCTATCTTTACCCTTGTGTCGTGTCACCTTGTGTAGCTCAACATGGTAGGTATGGTATAAATGAGAAGTAGCCAAAATGTCATAACATCCCTGAAGAGTAAGTCATTCTACCGCGTTAAAACATGTAAGACTCATCTCCTGCTCTCCAAAGTGTGCGTTCTATCAGACACAACAAGTTAATATCCTCAAACTGTTTTTCTCTGTATGGAGTTCATAGCAAGTCTCTCAGAGCCTGACAGTCAAGTGGTCACAATAGTAAAATGAGATTTGTCGTGGCATTTCGGAGCAAGTTAGTGTGCCATCCCACACCTCCTAAATCATGAAAATGATTGAGCGTAAGGCAAATGCATTATGAAAATGGAGACATTGAACAATTTAAATGACATACCACAAGTAATGAATAGCTTCATCACATCATATTCCACAACATTTGCAGTGACATCAAACGTCTAACATAAGGATGCTAGTGTGATGCGGTTGGTCAATAGCCATTCCTTCATAGGACCAGAACTGTAAAAGAGGAATTTTCCACCCACTTGCTTGTGCTTTCTTATGTAAGTCAAACACAACTGCTTATAGATATAAGCCAAGAAAGCACTTCCCCAACTACATGTATGTATAATGCTGAAATCTCTCACCAGCTACAGATAGTGTAGAACATCATTATCAGATGTGTCAATTAGCTGGGATGAAGCTTGCATACATAATATATATGCTCATGCATATTGCTGCATGATGACCTTATCAACATCCTCTAAGGGAGTCTTCATGTTCAGCGCAAACAAACTCATATGCACAATAGACAACAAACACCCATGCTCAGAGTCACTGCCAAAATTCACAAACTTACCGGTTAATAATAACCGGTAAAAATTTACCGGTTAACCTAACGACTGAATTATCGGTTTAAAATCATAAAAACACTACCGGTTAACCGAACGGTGAATATATCGGGTGAAACCGCCAAAAAACCGGCTGGGTTAAACCAGACCGGCCAGCCTCTTACCACTAAACCCGATTTATCTTAAATTCTAAACCCTAAACCGAAATCCTAAACCCCCATTCTAAATCCTAAATCCTAATCTATGTAACCCTCAATCCTCTTAAAAACTCTAAAATCCTAATTTACTCTAATTCTGATTAACCCTAACCTAAATTAATTAATCTTTAATACATGTAAACCGGCCGGTAATTCAGTCGAGGTTACATCCAGCCTCTAATCCAGCGTCTAATCTAGCCTCTAATCCAGCCTCTAAACTAGCCTATAGTGTTATTTAACCGGTAACTCCACCAAATTAACCGATAAATTTTTTATCGGTTAATATAACGGTTAATATCTTTTTAACCGATACAATTTTGGTAGTAACCGGTAACACTATCTCTAATTTAACCGATAAATTTTTTACCGGTTAATATAACGGCTAGTAATTTTTTAACCTAGATACCGGTTAAATTCTCCACCGGTAAAGCTATGAAATCTGGTAGTGAGTCCCTCCCAAGTAACATCATGAACATGGCCGGCTCCGGTGATAGAGGATCCATTGATGGGAAGTCTAGTCAAGAGACTAACATTTTGAAGTGTAACCATCATTTCTCCCTCACAAAAATGAAATGTGTGAGTCTCTGACCACCACTTCTATGTTAAAGCACTGATCAGTGAGCAATCTGTCTGCATGTTATGCACTCCCAATACAAAGTAAGTAAATCCCCTTTAGCAGCATATGGTTCCATCCTTGAATCTAACTCCCACATGTAATGGTATCTCACCTCGAGTAGTATGTCGAGCTGTGGACAGTTTAAACTAATAAATGTTAAAAATAAGAAAGATTTAATGTAAAAAAGTGATTGTATAAAATAGAATAGTACATGTTAATCTGACCAAATTATTGGTCTATTATATATCTATCTGACCTAACTATTACCCATATAAGAATATTATTTAATGGTTTAGCTAGTTTTCATATTACGGGATGAAGTTAGGGCTTAACGTAAAAACATGCTAAAAGAGGAGTTTTTAGAGCTAAAATCGGACAAAATTGGATTGAACATCAGAAATCACTGATGTAAGACTGCAATCGCCCGCATGGTGATGTGACAAAGGAAAGACACGTGATGAGATGAAGAAAGAAGCCGAGAACACTGACTCAGCAATGGATGCTCGCCATGCCGCGCACGTGGGGATAAGTTGATCCATGCGCAACACATGCATGTTTCCTAAAATCGAGAGGGAGGAACTATACATCTTTCGAGATGGGTATATTTTACACCAGATATCCGATTTGAGTTAATCGAATTGCTACAGAAAGAGAAAATAATTATCTATAATTTCTTAGAGGATTCCAAATCTATCTCTCAAAGAATTTATGTCATAAGAGCCAACAACATCAGTAGACAAAATCTTCCTAATTCGGCTCTTAATTTCCAAGTTTCCTATTTATATCCTTCTCAAGTCCGAATCTTAAAGTCTCTAGGAGATAATTATAAAAATATTTACATTAAATTTGTACAAATTTTATTACAAAAGTTCAAGGCCACATTGCTTCAAGTGTCATATGTTTAATAGATATGCAATCCGTAACTTATATTTTGAGAGTTGAACAATCTGGAGTTTTCGGCCATATCTTCTATGATTTTCCAAACCTCTTCAGGATACTTATTTTGTATAGATCCACCAGTTGTGGCATCCAACATATGTCTCTTTTGTTTATTCATGCCCTTGATAAAAAATTCGATCAGGATTTGATTTAGCAAACTCGTGGTTCTGGCACTTGGTCAGCAGCTGTCTGAAACACTCGTAGTAGTCATGAGTCGTCTCTTCTAGCTGGTTCTTTATTCCACAGATCTCCTTACAGATTTGTGTAGCCTTCATTGAAGGAAAATATTTGGCAAAAAATATGTCTTGCATCTGGCTCTATATTATGATAGTACCTGGGGCATATACAACAGTCATTCTTTAGCGTAATCCATTAGGGATAAGGGAAAGATCATTAACCTGAATCAATTTAAGTTAGCCAATCTTTCAGTTTTATCATCAACCTGAAAGCTCATATCCGCTTCTTCAACATTGGTTTATCACATAATTTTCATCTATAGTATCAATGATCAACACAATCACAAGTTAGTCACATTAGTTTTGCCTTTGTCTTACTGATTTCATCTTCATATAGCTTTGTAAGCTTACCATTCTCATCACAAAACCTCCATTAGTTTATTTTATTTTTGGTTTGTGTCATAACTAATGTTACAGGTCTCTTTCCTTATGGGTTCGACCCTTACTTGTTGCTTGTTACTGAGGAACTATACATTTATTTACATATGACTCTTTAGGATGGTCTTATCACATGTCTTGCGCAAATCAAAGATGATTGATGTGTGTTCTTTGCATATAGCATAGAGGATCTATGAGGCCTAAATGATCCACCACGATTAAATCCTGGACGCTTGTACCTTGTGGGGCTTTTCCATGGTGTATGCCCCTAAAAGGCTCACCCCTACTAGTAGCACAAGATCTACGAGCCATATCTATACAACTTGTCAACATATAAAAAGAACAAATACAAAGCATAATCTCAACAAATAAATATTCATAAAATATTGTCATGTAAGAAAAATCATTAATGAAACACTCAATGAAACATCGTCAAAGTTTAAGAGTACAATGAATGTGCCCAAGTTCTATAAAAAATAAATCATTAAACCAATGTTTCTACATTCTATGTTCGTAAGTAAGATGATAATGCCCAAGTTCTTTGCAAAATCCATAAGCCTTTTTTTTCCCGATTTAGAAGTGCCATTTTTTGCCTTCCCATTTCTCACTCATCCACCTTATTACGCCTTTTCTTAGAAAAAATACGACCTATTCTCAGTGACTGAATAAAATGAGAACTTGGGACATGCATGGGGTATGGTAGCATATCCCAAAGTTGTGTATCCTATATAGGGTCGAAGATTGGAAGATCCGTTGCAATGTAATCTTTGAGGAGCAAGAGGACAGAGTTGTGTTTTCGGAGCTATGCTTCAAAAGAAGAGTCAAAGATATCATACAAATTCGTCTTGGGAAATTTATCGTTAACACTATGCCAAGAGCAGAGGAGATAGTTCGAATGCTTGATTAGGGGATTTACCCCACCACTGTTAAGTTCATGAGCGATAGTACATCTGTGTGGAACTCTGCTCCGAGGGGAATCACTGTCAACTTGGCATTCGACAGGACCGGGTGGGTAGCGATGTAAAACAAACTTCCATATGCATTTTACTTGCACTGATTGCCTTGTATGATTTGGAGTGGGATCTGCTAGACATCAATACATCTTTCTTACATGGTGAACTAGAATAAGCTATTTATATGGATCAATCCGAGGGGTTTCATTTTAAAGGAAAAAAAAACATATTTGCAGGTTAAAAAAGTTTTTATATGGGTTGAACTAGTGTCCTAGACAGTGTTGCAAGTGTTTTAATTTCTTCATATTTATTCAAGGAGTATTTATGACAGTTGTGTGTATCACAAAAAGCTTCAGGATGAATTATTTGTGTACTTATTGCTCTATGTTGACGAAATGCTCATTGCATCAAAAAGCATGTACGAGGTCAAAAAGTTAAAGAATGAACTCGTCAGAGAATTTGAGATGAAGAATCTAGGGCAATAAAACAGATTCTTGGTATAGAGATTTCTAAAAATAAAAATGCTAATACTTTATATCTTTACCTAAGAAAATATATTGAGAAAGTGTTGGAGCGCTTTTATATCCGATTTGCAAGCTAGTTGCTTCACCATTAGCCGTGTATTTCAAACTTTCAGTTGTGTTGTTGTGGGGAAGGAATATGGCTCGTGATCCATATTGGATTGCAGTTGGAAGAATCATGTATTCTATGATGTGCACTCGTCCTGATATTTCATAGACAATCAGTGTTATGAACAGGGATATGGCTTATCCGAGAAAAGTTCATTGGTAAGTTTTGAAGTGGATTCCTAGATACTTGAAGGAGTTTCAAACTGTAGTTTAATGCTCGGAGGAGGTAAATCATTTTCTTCAGTTGTTGGTTACATGGATTCCTACTTACCAGGTGATAATGACAAAAAAAGATCATCAGGGTATATATTTATACTTACTGGGTGTGCCATGTCTTGGAGGATGATTTTAAAATCGACAGTTGATTTGTTTATTACAAAGCAGAGTACACGGCGGTAGCAGTAGCAGTTAAAGAAGCTCTTTGGTTGAAGGATTTGATTGATGATCTTGGTTTACATCAGAAGTTTATAGTTGTATTTTGTGACAACCTTAGTGTCATACATCTGACGAAAAATCAGATGTTCCATGAGAGATTAAACAGGTAGATGTCAAATATCATTTCTTACGAGATGGAGTCTCAAAGTGTTCTATTAAAGTGGAGAAGATTTCTAATATTAAGAACCAAGCAGATATGTTGACCAAGTCAGTTCCTCTTAACAAGTTCAAATATTGTTTGGTCTTGGTCAGCATTCAGCATTTCTGAGGGCTCTATAGGGCGATTGGCATAGAAGTGAATAATGATCCTTTAAAGTTGGCATGATGCAAGGCCAGGTGGAATTCATTGAGTTATGTCTTGCAGCATTATTAAGGAAGTATTGAGTTTTAAGAATCTTTGTTTATTTAGGTTTTTTAGTAGTTTAGAAATCCCAATTCTAATCTTAATTGTTTGAGAGTTTTGTTGTTGCCTACATAAACCTAGTCAAGGTTTATTGAAAAGTAAATTAGAAAATCATAAGCTCTCATGTATTCTCTTTCATAAAGTAATAAGATCCTCTCCTTTACTCGTGCACGTAGGCAGGGCCGTTCCTGACAATTTCAGGGCCCTGGGCGGAAAATATTTCGGGGCCCATATAACATAAAATTTAACATAATTTTTGTATACATCTTAAAGCAAATATATACAACTTCTACACATGATACAAAGTGTGATTTATTAACAATATCATTTTGGTCTTCTCTTCATCTCAAGAAAGGATGTCTCATTATCTTTACCTGCAAACTCCAAATACACGAATAAATCACCGAAAAATATTTCTTCGAGCATTTTTTGAAGCAAAATCACTAACTAGAGTATCATAGTCAATATTCTCTAACATATCTTTTTCAATTGATAAAATACCTAAGTCATTTAGCCTCTCTTGTGACATTGATGATCTTAAATATGTTTTCAATAACTTTAATTTTGAAAAACTTCTTTCAGCAGATGCTACGGTAACAGGTACAGTTAATAAAATTCGATATGCAATCATAACGTTCGGATAACAATCAACAACTTTAACAAATTCGAGTATTTTAAGAGATGATATACAATCATCGGGCAAAGTTACTTGCAACAATTTCAATTCTGAATATAAATCATCTAAATCTACATCAGTTGCATTCTCATGAGAAAAGGTTGTATGAAATTTCAAGCAACATTCTCTAAGTTTATTATGAGTCAATGACTTTAAACTTAATTATAAAACACATATTTGACAAAAATTAAATACGAACTTGTTTATCGGTTATAATAATTATCTAGCCTGCGGGTATTGGCGCCAAGCCGCCAAAAGATATAATCTTTTGTGACAAACGTTATAATTAACGAATAATTCGTCAATTATAATAAAAATAGAAATGACGAACAATAATTTACGAATATTTTGGTCAATTATAGTAAATAGCTTCAACTGTTGGTGCAAAAAAGGGGGTTTTTTGTGACGAAAGGTATACTTAACGAAGAATTCGTCAATTATATAGAATATATAATTGACGAATCATGAATCGTCACAACAAATTGTCACATATACTAATAAATGTGACAACTTCTTTTTTGGTCATTTTTACTCTATTAATTATATGCATTTTTCTTGTAGTGATAATTAAATGTCTTATTTAATTTAAATAATCGGGTCGGGTCGGGTCGGGTATGGCAAATACCACACCCTTAACCTACCCGTCCAATTTTTTTCGGTTCGGTTACGATTTTAACCGCGGGCGTGGTCAACTCGGTTATTATCCACGTTGACCGGTTCGATTACGGTTGAATTGCCATCCCTAGTGGCATTACTTGTAGCACAGAAGGTACCTCTGAAAGGCTGGATTCAATAATTGATTGAGATCAACTGAGTGCAATATGGTAGAAGAAAGCTATGGCTGAGGCTTGACGGCGGTGGAACGCGGGTCGGCAGTGGGGTTAGGCAGCGGTGAAGTTAGGGGCGACAATGAGGAGGATCGGTTGCAAGGCGGACGAAGCGGGGGAGGAGGGAAGGGAAAAAGAGAAGGAAAGAAAGAGGATCTCGGATTGATTTTAAGTTTTTATTTTCAATTCACTTCCGGCCTGTTTCTGGTCATATATTAAGTTGGATGGAAATAGACTAGAAAGATAGCCAGAAAATAAAAAAATAGACTTTTTACAGCTCCAATTCATTTTACACACAAAATCTTACTTTATTTCTTAGAAAATAGGCATGTGGGGTGACAGCACAGGACCCCTAGCAAAGGGAAGGCCCCTCAAAACACACAAAATCTGAGCTTATTTCTTAGGAAATGCAATCCGGAGCAGTCAGGCATAGTCATCGAAGAAAATTAATTTTACCATTGTGAGCTTTGATTTGGAGTCCAACGCACTCGACTGAGCAACAATTAGATATTTCGACGACACATTTTAGAACAAAAATAGAAAGAAGAAGAGGAAAATGTCGCAAATGCTGTCTGCTGTGCCCTCTCCTTCACGATATCTTGTTGCGGTGGCGAGAAAAAACCCTAAATATCAACAAATCTTAACTGAAGTTTTAATTGTTTTACTGGACTTGGCCCGAGCTGTTGGGCCTGTCCCCAACTTGTTTCATGAGTCACTTTTGCATGTATAAAGTTTATATTTTAATTATTTCATATTGTATGGACAAGCAATAAAAACATGTTGTGTTTTTATTTTATGTAAAGATCCTGAACTACTTCAAAAATACTAGTTTTCATGTCACTACTCTGATTTTGGGAATTCACCAAAACATCTTGATAGCTACTAGCTAAGGTGGGGAATGATATTTATTAAGTCTCCTTGAACTCAAATAAAAAACAAACATTTTTATGGCATCTCGGCTTTACATTAAGAAAAGGCCTCAAAAATTATGTTGCTCCGGGCCTCAATATTGCATAAGCCGGCCCTGATTTAGCCCCATATCCATGAAAGGGCAAGGCTGGATCGCATCCCTTCCTAAAGTATGCATTTTTTAGGATATACATAGAGAGATACTTGTAGCCATTTTTGGCATCCACGAAATTTTTGTATACGTTAGCATACTTGTAGTCAATTTTCCGTTGGGCGACTTATCTCCCGCTTTGCGGTAAAAATGGAGGGCTGAGTAGGGCGCAAGGCCTTGCTGCCCCGTGACATCCGATTCTCCAAACCTCGATAAAGGTTCAAAAATATTCCCTTGACACTGGTCATGTTCATTGCAAAAATAGGATTTGATTAGGTGGACTTTTGCACCCAGGGGTCGCTCCCAGCCAAACTTTAAAAGGTTCTGTAAACATCTTTATAGACGAAGTTGAGGGCTAATTCAAGCCATCAGATGGAAATGGCCATCCAAAATGTCTATGCACAAGAGGCTTTATCTTTGATAAAAGAAATATGTGCTGGTCATCTACAAATAACTTTCAAACTGAAGGGAAACTAAATGTTACAACATAAGTCCATGACACTAGGAACTTTTGAAAGAGTGTACTCCATCTTGTATTGTGAACCAATTGTCAAACTCCCTGTGGTTTTGCATCTTTCGATTCACAAGACTCACTAGGTATACCATAGAGGTTGCACTAGTCTCTACTTTCAGGAAAGAATTTTTGTGAAGTTTCAGCCTCGGACTTGTCGCCTACTTTTCAATAAAATGTGTGCATTCTCTGGTGAAATCATTCAGGCTCGGGCCCGGGTTCATTAACTACGTGTCGACGAACAGTAATGGACCCTTTGGTTTTTTCACTGAGCTCTCGGATATCTTTCGTCTGTACACAACCAACAGTTACTTGGTATCAGAATCCTCGTCATAAATAACATGTACAGAGGAAACAACCTTTTAATCAGAGATGGAAAATTGGCTAGATGTTATTAAGTGGTTGAATATATGGACAATACGGATAACCAAATAAACCAGCTGGATATTTTAACTGGCAGAT
>NQLW01000079.1:267539-295996 GCA_002312845.1 Kalanchoe fedtschenkoi
CAAAATAGCATACTCATGAATCTAGTACCTCTAGTAGTAATCAGAGTTGCCCGAGAGAATGGCTTTGGGGACAAACCCTTATCTGTGAGCCATTCATGAAATCTGTACCTTGGCTTGATCTGCCTATCCAAGTCGGCCGCCAAATATGCAGGAAACTTGTAGAGATCGGGCATGGAAAGGCCCACTTCATTAAAAAGGAAATTCAACTTAAGTTTTATAGCATCAGGCTCACTGTTAAGAATCATTGGTGCACGAATTATCGCCCCACATATCTTAGAGTAATCAGCCCCAAGGTCAATATAGCAATTGAATCGGTCTTGTAAACGACCGTAGTGGCCAGTAATTCGATGCGATAGTTCCATGGTCATTTTATTTTCTCCAAAACCAACTCCATGCAGAAATTTCAGCTTGCTCAAAGCACGAATACGGGACTTTGACAAACGAATCTTGTCTAATCCCTCTTTGTAATATCTATCAGGCTCTTTGCCAGAATTGCTAGTTGAATAACTAACCAGTAATCCATGACTCCCATTCTTCATCTGATTGAAAAACCAGTTTTGCAAATCCAAGGCTCTCATGACACATGGCAAATTAGCCATCTTATTCCGACCCAACACGTGTGGGAAATTTCTTGTAACTGATTCAAGTTCTTCCTCACTCATTCCAAAATGCTTTAGAAATCCCAACACCGAAAACTCAGGTGTAGCCAGATCGAAACCTATAATTTCAGGGCTTTTAAGGAGTAATAGAGCAGCGTCCTTCGTCCCAATCCCTAGCTTACAGAAGTACTCAATCCTTTTAACCAAAACATCTTCTGAATAATCCACAAAAACACTTCTGCTCTTATGTGTTAAATTACAAAATTCCCCCCTCTCAAAGCAAAGAGCATGAAGCGATTCAACTTTCTTAAATACCCTACACGAAAAATCAACATCTTGCAGCACATCGTTTGTTAATTCGTAAACCCTTTTCAAATCATTAAGCAGCATATCAACATCACCTCTTTCAGACTCCACCTCCAACAATTCAGGAAAAACTAAGCACATCCCAGCTAATGCTATATTTTTGAAACCGCATGCCTTCAAATACAATAACCTATCAGTCAACTGTTTCGGTTGCTTGCTGAAAATGTCACTCTTATACAATTCTCCCAACCTTGTCCATGGACATCCAAACCCATACAGCACACAAGCCACATTGAAATCACTAAATTCTTCACCAATAAGTATATTATCAGTAGGCCACAACAACGGGACATCCTTATTATCAACCCCAATGCTCTCGTAAAAGAAGTCAAGTTCGATAGTCGGATTACACTTTAGGAATTTGATGAAACTTTCGGCGAAGGTGGAGACTGAAAAATTGATCCTTGAGATGACATTTTTGAGAGAGGAGATAGAATTTTTGCTGATTTGTTCGGCATAAGTGAATTGTATAGATCGAGTGATATGAAGATAGTCTGCGAGGGCTTGTTGCGCTTTTTGGATCACTCGACCATGGTGCTGAATGGGAACATTGGAACGGATACTTTGTTTGAACTTGGAGAGATCATGATAATGAGGCTTGAGAGGAGGGCGTTGTTTTGAAGTGTGCACAAAGCTTTCAAAATAGTGTTTTGGACTGGCTGGGTGTATGCTTGACACACTGGCTACAAAAGCTTCATCAGACTGTCTGATTTTTTTGCATAGGGAGCATGCCCTGGTGACCAGACCCATTTCTGAAAGCCAAACATAAAATTTCAACCTTGGCTTGATCCGCTTATCCAAGTCAAAATCGAAACATTCAGGATGATCATAGAAGTATGACCATGATAGTCTCATTTCATTGAAGAAAAAATCAAGCTTCTCTGCGATTTTATCTGGGTTCTGTCTCAACATTGATGGCCAAGAGGCTAGCGACCTACAAAGCCTGGAATAATCAGCACCAAAGTCAATAAAACGATCAAAGCTCTCTTGTAAATTGCTACATGTGTGCAAGACACGCAGCATTTTCAGTGTCATTTTGTTCTCCCCAAAACCAATCCCATGAAGGACTTTCAGTTTGCTCATAGTCTCAACAGGGCAGCTTGAAGACATAATCTTTTCCAGCCCCTCTTTATATAGTTGATCGACTTCTTTGCTAGGGTCATCCATAACATAACTGCCCAGTAGCTCATGCCTTGCATTCTTCAACTGACTGAAAAACCAATTCTGCAAATCCATGGCTCTCATGGCACAAGGCAGATTGGCCATCTTATTTCTACCCAACACATAAGGAAAATCTCGTGCAACAGATTCCATTACTTCTTCACTCATCCCAAAATGCTTTAAAAACCCCAACACCGAAAACTCACTAGTCTCCAGATCAAAGGCAAGAAGTTCTGGCCTTTCTAGGAGTAACATGACAATATCCCTCTTCTCAACCCCCAGCCTACAGAAATACTGAACCCTCTTAACTAAAACCTCAACCGAATGATCCCCAATCATGCTTCTACATCTATGCATCAGATTCTGCACAGCTTCCCTCTCTAAACCAATACTATAGACCACTTTAATAATGGAAGTAAACTCATACCAAAAATCCACATTCTGCCTCTCAGTACTGGGCAACTCGTTGGCCATTTTTAGAGCATCCAGCAAGACGCTAACATCAGACTCAACCAGCAACAAGTCAGGAAAAGCTAAGCACATTCCAGCCACAGCTGCATTATTGAAACCGCGTGTCTTCAAATCCAAAACCCTATCACCCAACTCCTTGGGTTCCCTACTGAAAATGCTGTCCTCATTCATATACAACTCTCCCAATCTGTTCCATGGAATCCCGGACGCAAACAGCACACAAGCCACATTAAAAGCCCTAAAATCCTGATTTATAAAAACCTGATCGGCGGCGGAGAGCAGGGGCACGTCCTTGTAATCAATCCCGATGCTTTCGTAGAAGAAGTCGAGCTCGTCGATGGGGTGGTAGGCGAGGAACCTGGAGAAGCTGTCGGAGAAGGTGGCGACGGAGAAATCGATTTTGGAGATGGCGTTGGAGAGGGAAAAGATGGAGTTTTTGCTGATTTGCTCGGCGAAGGTGTATTGTATGGCGCGAGTGGTGTGGAGATGGTCGGTGAGGGCCTGCTGAGCTTCTCTGATCGCTCGACGGCGGTGGCGGGAGGGGACGTGGGACAGGGCATCGTGGATGGACTTTCGGAGTTTTGTGTAGCGGCCGGCGACGCTGAGCATGGCGAGGAGGATAGATAGTTGCGCCCTCTGTCTCTCGTTTTCATTCTGTTTTATCAAAAACTTGAGGGGTGCGCTTTGTAAATATTGTCTTTTGACGAGCCCGTTGGGCTTGCCAAATTTGTAATTTTTAAATTTGGCAGCGTGTCTTCTTGAGATTAAGGCTTCCTACGGGACTGTATTATAATTAGCACTTTTTGAGTCATTTTTTTCTCACAGTAATTGATTTTTTTATAAAATGTTCATCTTTTATTCAACTTCTTAATTTGTTTTCCCCCAATTTTGTTTTAAATAAAAATTCATGGTTCTAAAAGACATACATCTACGTCAAGCTAGGCATTCGATTAGTTATTTTAAATCTTTTACACCGTTGGATAAAATACAAATAAAAAGAATTGTTCTGAAAACAAAATTAGAAAATCACATTTTAAAACTGCAATTTTTTTTAAAAAAAAATTAATGAAATTTTATGATCAAAAAAATTAAATAAAATGGATAACAAATCAAGATGTATTATAGAAGAAATGAAATGAAAAGTTAGATGACATTTCGGGGAAAAAATCTCAAGAATCCACATTTTATTTGCAGGATATACAAAATAAAATAAAATTTAGGTGAGTCAGGTACACCCATTACTAGTAGCTGAAAATGTAGCTACAAAATGTTTGGCGATGTAGCAACGCAAGGAAAGCATTACAGATTCCTAAAACCGCACAACATGTGATTTCGGCATACACACGTATGTTTGGTGGGTAATGAGGGATTGTGAGCAACCCCTTCAATCCCAGGTAAGGTTTGGACTCCAGAATACACAGTTATGCCCATTTTGTGAACCAAATTGGCATAAAATCTATCAATCAATCTGGCATTCCATGTTTCTCTTCTCAACAACCATAACCATTTCTTCAATATCTTTAACAGTTCCTTCTAGGGCCGTGGTTTGTGGAAGCTGATCAGTGAAAAGCAGTGTATTGTTTCTCCAATGAGCATCGGCATAAAGCTCTGTCATAAAGTCTCTCCCATAACTTGCTTGATTTCAAGATCAGTAGATGCCATGATCAATCCTTGTATAGATATATGCATAGTCATGCTCAAACGACACAGCAGTTTGGAGCTTCAAAGACCGGGAAATTCAAATGCCACGGCACCCATCAGTAGCTGTGCAGCAACCACAACCCTTCCAGCTATGGGACTCCCAAGTTTCATAACAAATTTTGACAGCATATGGAGGTGAGCTACTTAAAATGCAGTTGCTTTGACATAGGAAATTTGGCTACTTCCAGCTGAAAATATATGTAACATCTTGATATAATCTGATCCATGAGCAAAATGACATTTTCAAGAGACTCTACTGGGCTTTCTGAAGAAAAAGCACTCCAAGTAGTGTTTTGGAGCAGCTGGTTGTATGCGGTAAACATAGGCTATGTATTTTGCCTCACCAGTTGAAATTAAAGTCGACAAGGAATATCGTGTTGAAGACACGCCCTTCTCTTCGAGCCATTCATGAAATCTATACCTTGGCTTGATCCGGTAATCCAGGTCAAAACTCAAATATGCGGGAAATCTGTAAAGGTAAGATATGGAGAGCCCGATTTCGTCCAAAAGAAAATTTACCTTCTGTATGGTAATATTTGGGTTCTGATTCAGAATTTTCGGAACTTGGACTACTGCCTTGCAAATTTTAGAAAACTCAGCTCCGAGGTCAATCAAACAATTGAACCTGTCTTGCAACTCCGTGCTGGTCCCGCGCACAGCAGGCAGCAAATCTATGGTAATTTTATTCTCGCCAAATCCGATCCCATGAAGGAACTCCAGCTTGCTTAATGTAAAAGCCGGACGGCTAACAAACTGAATCTTTTCATACCCATCTTTATATGCCTTATTATCACCTTCACTGCCATCAGGAAGCTCATAGCTTCTCATACGCATATGATTTCCATTCTTCAGCTTTTCAAAAAACCAGTTTTGGAGATCCAACGCTCTCATCACATGAGGCAAATTAGCAATTTTATTCCTACCTATAACGTAAGGATACTTCAGGGCAATGGAATCCATTTCATTCTCGCTCATTCCAAAATGCTTCAAGAATCCCAACACAGAGAAATCCCGCGTCTGCAGATCAAAATCCATAATTTCGGGGCACTTGATGATCAGCATAACAACATCCATCTTATCGACACCCAATCTACAAAAATATGCCATCTTCTGAGACAACTCCTCTTCCGAATAGACCCTAAATAAGTCTCTACACCTTCTCAGTATACTCTCAACTCTCCCCTTCTCACAACCCATGTCATAAAACACCTTAATTTTCCTACAAGTATCAATCCAAACATTCTCATCCGTCATCTCACAATTACCCGAGTCAAAGCATCCAAAAACCCATTTCAAATCATCAAGCATCAATTCAACATCACTGCCTTTTTCAGAACCTCCGGACAACAGTAGAGGAAAAACTATGCACATTCCAACAATCATAGCAGAATCAAAGCCAAATTCACTTTTGAAATACAACAGCCTATCAGACAACACTTTCAGATCCATTTTGAAGATATTAACTTGAGCCTCGTATAACCTGGCCAACCTGTTCCAAGGAAACCCAAATCTGAACAGCAAGCAAGCAACATCAAATTCACCAAACTCCTCGGTGATGAAAAACTTATCAGCAGGAAGGACGGAACCCAAATCAGAGTAGCTGATGCCGATGCTCTCATAGAAAAACTGAAGCTCGTTGACGGGATGGTAGTTGAGGAAGCGGTGGAATTTTCTGCAGAAGGTGGCGGGGGTGAAGTCGATCTTGGAAACAGTTTCGGACAAGGAGAATGTGGAGTTAATGGCGATTTGCTCGGCGTAGACGAATGGTAGCAATCTGGTGGTGTGGAGGTAGTCTGTTAGGGCTTTCTGAGCTTCGAGGATGACTCGCGGGCGGTCTCGGGAGAATTTGTAGAGACTTTTGGGGAGTTTTGATGTGGTAGAGAGTTGTCTACGGAGGATTGCGCGGCGGGTGTTAAGCAGAGACGATCGGAGGATCCGGCGGACGAGCATGGCTTTCAGGGGCTCTGCTGGGTTTAGGATACGACTTCTGTTTGGATGTGAGTAATGGGGGTGAATTGAAATTTCATGAAAGTACCGGGGTCAGTTTGTAGTAATAAGAATTCAGGGGGTCAGATGTTGGAAGCAGAAGTAGATGAATGCAGTTGTTATTGTCATAGTTATCAAAAACGTACCGGAGATCGAATCGGTCAGGGCTCCGGTCAGGGCTCCGGTCAGGTTTTTTGGTTAAACCGGTGGTTTAAACTGGTTCGATCGTCGATCCATTTAAATGTAATTATTACTAAATATCGAATTTAGTCTGCTAGTTATCATAAAAATAATAAAATATCTTGATGGTCTATTAGTTAGAGCTTCCGCATGGAAGCCCAAAGGGCTGGGTTTGAATCTCAGCTCAAGCATTTTAATAAAATAAATTTTTGGTTATTAATGATATGTAATTAAATCTTACTTAAGCCATCAATTACACTAAACCGGACCGATCTGGTTCACCGATTTTGTAAAAAATCAGCTGGTTTATCCGGTTTTTTCCGATTCAGTATGCACCCCGTTATTAATTTCAAATCGGACCAGTACCAAGTCCGGTTCCCGGTCCAACCGACCGGTCCGGTCCGGTTCTGATAACTATGGTTATTGTTACTGAGTTTTAAGAAATAAATTGGGACGATTTGGAGGAATTTTGGGATAAGTATTTTTTTTATATCCGATTTGGTTGGATTTGAGAGAAAATTTAAGAATTTGGAGTAAAAAAACAAAGGAAAAATGAGATATGAGGTGTCAAATTATATAGTTTTGCTAGTTTTCTTTTTTTATTTTAGAGGTTTTAGGGTTCTAGTATGCTAGAATATTAGGATTATAGGATTTTAGAGTTTTAGAATTTTCAAAATTTAGGGTTTTGTGGGTATAGGATTTTTGGATTTTAGGGTTTATGGTTTAGATTTTTTGTTTTTCAGATTTTGTTGTATTTAAAACTATGCTATAAACATCATAAAATCTTCAGCAAAACTATGTTATTTTGTCCGATCCCTTACCTAACTTATATAAGGTGTCACCTTATATCCCATAACCCAAAAACAAATATATTCTTTCTTTATATTTGTTCATTACTTGAATTTTTTCTAGAATGTTATTTCAGTAATTTTTATTGTCTAGTTTACTTTTTATCTTCCAAAATTCATCATAAACCTAATAATATCTATTTTTCTTACACATTTGACTTTTTTAAAAATAATCATTTTGCAAAGTTTGTTTTCCGACTGACCCTTCGTTTAATAAGTTTTCTTAAATGGCCTAGTTGTAACCAACCGTCGTTTCATACCGCGGCTCCATTAAGTTCAGTCGTGGTTTGAAACCGTGTCTTGAGGCTGACTAGGGGTGTTCACTATACGGTCAAAACCGTTAACCGAAGTCGGTTAACCGAGAATTTTATCCGTGGTTAACCGAAAAATTCGGTTCGGTTAACGGTTAAGGATATATGGATTTTCGGTTAACCGATTAACCGAATAAAAATATAAATATTTAAAAAATAAAATTTAAAAATTAAAATTGTAACTTACGAGCTGTGTAATTTTTTTTTCTAAATTAAAAATTTGATCAAAAACTCGGTTAATTTGGTTAAATTAATCATTTAACTGAAATTCGGTTAAAATCACATTAATTTACCCGAATTTTTGGTTAACCGAAAATTTGGTTCGGTTAACGGTTAAGGAATTTTCTGGTCGGTTAATCAGTTCGGTTAACCGAATAAGCAATTCGGTCGGTTATTATCCGAATGCACCCCTACCGCTGTCTGTGCAGCCCAGTCAGCATACACATGGCGGAACCTCCACTTCAAACCGTGTCTGGACTTAACGGCGGTTCGACCTAACTATGTCTCTGAACCTTTTTTCAATTCCAGCCGCCATATGAAACGACGGTTGGGTCTAAATAAGTTACTGTTTCATATCGATAACTTAAATGGAATGATATCGTTCCAGTCGAGATTGTCGTTTGAAACAACGATTCGACTAGATCTAAAATCGAATTCTCTTCTTCTCCTCTTCATTCTTCCTCTCATCTGTCAACCATTTTCTCTTCGGCCGTCGCAGCAACCCTAATCAGTCCGACACCTTGTTGCCGCCGGTGTTTCGGTCTAGATCCGGTGTCGTGAGTGAAGCGCAACCAAGCACGAGAGGCTAATTGAGACGCGCAAAGACTAACAAGAAAATGTTTAAGATTGATGTGTTAGGGTACAATTAGGGATGACAATTCAACCGAACCGAATCGTAACTGAACCGTCCCCGCCCTGGCCAACATGGATAATAACCGAGTTGACCACACTGTGGTTAAAATCATAACCGAACTAAAAAAAATTGGACGGATAGGTTAAGGGTATGGTATTTGTCATATCCGCCCCGACCCGACTTTAGTTAACTACCCATAAATTGATCCGACCGCCCCATAATAGTTATATAACTATTTATATTAAGTAATATATTTAATTCTATTATACATATTTCTCTAATAATTATTAAAAAAAATAAATAAATTGTTAAATTTGTAATCACAATATATTATTATGATTCATTGAGTTAGCTTTATCAGATTGTGCTTATTATATTTTGCTAGGACTATTACTTTCCATCATCTACATCTGCTAACTTTTTTGTCTAAGACAAAAAAAATTTAGATAGTGATCAAAAAAATCCTCGTCTCAAGCAGTGTAGCGTGTTTCTTTGATTTTGTCATCGGATGAAGCGAATTATCTAAGTGAAACCATAGAGAACATCAAAACATTCATGTCTGAAGCTACACAACGAGTTTTATTTAATTTTGTCACCTGCTGAAGCGACGAAGTAGCTATTTTTTTTATCATCGAGTGAAGGCTTGGCTGAAGCGGCAAATCGTAAGTGTGGCTTTTATGTCATCAGTTTTTATTTCTCTTATCCAAACAATAGACGATACGATTTGCAGAAAGCAAGATGTGTACACTGTAAATGCCTTCTAGGAGTAGATTCGATGAATGAGACGTCACATCTACATGCTCATGTGAAATCTTGTTTGAAAAAGAAAAATTAAGTTGTAAGACAATCCTTTCTTGATGTGAATAATAAGAATAATGTACAATTTCAAGCTTTTGATCAGTAAAGTTTAGGGATAAATTATTTTCAATGATCATAGTTCATGAATATCCTCTTTCAATTGTCGACCATGCTGAGTTTAAGAACTACTCATTTTCTCTTTGGTCTTAAATAAGATGCAACAATGGATCATATATATATTAAAATGCAGTACGTGTCACTTATTACTAATATTGCACTATTCTTGGTTTTAAGTAAGATTTGACGGCCCTCAATAAGGATTTTTTCAGCAAGTTGGGTATAAGAAGCTTGTTATGCACTAATAACTCATTGGCTGATCAGGACAAACAAATTATTAATAACAACATGTTGTACTATGATATTAATTAGTTTATTATCTTTTCAGAGATATAAAATTTAATTTAGGTATTTTCAAAGCTTGTTATAAAGAAAAACAAAGCGAACTAAGGCTCTTCTCCTCATCCGAGGCCAATGGCAACGCTTTTGGTTTTTCATATGTGAGATTGACTGTTGGTTAAATGGTTAACCGTGGTTAAACCGAAACCCGACGGGGATGGGGATGATTTTGATTTTTCCATACCCGAGCGGTTATGGTGCGGGTATGGTTTTGATATGTCTCGAGACGGATAGGGTATGGTAATGCCACTAACCGCCCCGAACCCGCCCCATTGCCATCCCTAGGTATAATTTGTTGTATTATTGCTTGATTGTTGTGTTAATTTATTTATTTATGCTTTGTTCATGCTTAGTTTGAGCTTAATTATTATAGAGATTACGCTTTGTTCATTCTTTAATTGCGGACATTAGTTTGAGCTAAATTATTTATTCACTTCTTGCGCCAAAGGTATCTTAAAACTAAACATTTTGTGTAGAAACATCTCAATAAAATTGTAAGGCAAAGAAAAAAAAAGACATTTCTTATAACTAGCTAGAACATTGAAATTTCAAACATCTTTTCCCTATAATGTTTTTGGGATAATGCGTTCTCACTGCAATCTACTTGATAAACAGACTATCGACCAAAACATTGCAGAATGAAAGTCCATTTGAGAAACCTTTAAAGCATCTCCAACTTTTAGATGTTTTTCTAATGCATTTTCTTTAAAATCTCAAAAGAACAAATTTTCTACTAGGTCTATTGAAGGTATTTTCTTGATTATCTTTTTGAGAAGAAGTGATAAAATACTTCTTTGATTTGGAGGATAACATTGGATTTTATAATAAATGTGTCTTCTTTCTTGAACATATTTTTCTCTTCCACAAAGCTACACATTCACTTCCTCATTCTAATTCTCCATCCACTTCAAAATGTTTCTATTGTCTTTATGCTTCTTCTCATACAAGTGCATGATTGATTTACTTTGATAAATTTGTCTCAGTGTCCAAATTGACAATTGTTAGAATTTTTCTCATTGTCTCAGTAATTAAAGATTGGTCATTAACTCAGCTAGATATTATCAATGTATTTTTACAAGGTGATTTACTAGAAGAAATTTACATGAAGATATCACATGACTATGTTTTCAAAGTCGAGTCCTCATTCCTTCGGCTAGTGTATAAACTTCAAAAGTCTTTATATAAACTTAAGAAAGCTCTAAGACAGCGGCTCCATAAGTTTTTCTCAGCTCTCACACCTTATGGATCCATTCAAAGTACTAATGATCACTTTTTGCTTACATGCTCATCTAATCATTAGTTCACAACTTTACTTTTCTATTTTGATTTTGTACATGTGACACAAAATTCTTCTACTATTATTGATGCTCTCGAATCATATTTGGCTTCTCAATCATGATTAAAGATCTATGTCTTCTTCATTATTTTCTTAATTAGCATTGAAGTCACTCATTCTCATACAGATATATCTCTTTATTAATAAATATCTACTCAAGAGATTCTAAGTGACAAAAATCTCTTATCCTGCAATCTCATATAGTTCCAATGAACTCAATGTCAAGTTCACTAAATTTTCAAGTTCCATTGTGGAAAGAACCTAATAAATGTCGACATCTGATTTAACATAAGTAGAAATAACATTTCATTTACAATGCATTGCCTCAGTTAAGCTCATTCATTTCACATCACATGATTGATTCTCTCAAAAAAATTTGTTGTTTGAAAGGTGCACCAAGCCAAGGGCTACACTATTTGCCAAGCTCTCCTTCCACTCCCGGACCTTGTTTAGATGTCGGTTGGAATTCTAACCAAATTATCAATCTTATGATTTTATGTCTTTTTTAGGACATAGTTAGTGTTTTGGAAAAATGGCCTATTGTGTCATGGTCATCACATGAAGCTGAATATCACTCTCTACAAGTTCCGCAGCTCACTCCAGTTCCAGTTTTTCTTGAATAACAAGTCGGCTATAGCTATAGTTCATAACCATGTGATCACCCATTTGCTGCGATTAGCAATTATTTATAATATATATGCAAACAACTTAAATATAAAAAATTATAAGTAGAAAGTCTATTTACATGATTATTGTCCAAATTTTCATTTGTAGTAAATATACACATTATAATTTATTTTTAAAATTAAAAAATAAGCCTCAAAATTCATTTTCCCATAAGACCCTGATTATAGCAAAACGTCCCTGCAAATTAGTTATTGTTTAAGAATAATAGAGAGTTTATCTGCGATTCATTACAATTTGTATGTTATCTGATTTGCTTTTCGGCTATGATTTTTGTCTGTGCTTACAAAATTAGAAGAGTGTGTTTATATGATGGTTTACGTTTTTTTTTTCCTATGTTGACGTTTTGTTCTGATTTTCTTTTTCTTTTTTCATATAAGGGTATGTTTTATTTTAAAAATTATATCTCTGACAACAAAACAAGATACAGCCACAATGAATATAATTTTGATAATCAATCACTATCTGATAAGTATATAAATAAAATAAATTAAAGAAAATAATTTATTTACATATATCCCTTAATAATTGGTTATAAAGTTCAAAATTGCATCATTTTTATCTTTTCAATAAGTTATTTGACAATTTGAGATAAAGACCATTATTCAAATTAGAAAATATAAAAAATTTAAAGCAAAAATGCATACACGGAGAAAAGAAGAAAAAATATGGAGTGACACCCTATATAAATTACGTAAGGGGTCAAACAAAAACAAATTTTTGCTATTTGTTCTTTTTGTTGTAGAAGTTATAAATATCTATTGTTAAGCGTTAAGGTTTTAGAGTTTTCAGTTTTAAAGTTTGGGGGTTAGTGGATATAGGGTGACACCTTACATACGTTATATGAGGGATCATCAAAATAGCATCATTTTACTTCTTCTTTTTTCATTCTAATGTTTTACGATGTTTAAGACATAATTCTAAATACTCTAAACCTTTAAATCCTAAATCCTATATTCTAAAAACCCTAAATCCAAGTGCCTATGATTCTAAAACCTCTTAAAATCATAAAATCTTAAAACTCTAAAACCTAAAACTGAAAAAACTAACATATTAGAATCCTTATTTAACTTATTTAAGGTGACACCTCATATCTCATTTTCTCTTAAAGTTTTATGTATTGTTAGGATTTCCGAACATTTGAGTTTAGAATTTTCAGAATTTAGGATTTAATTTTAGGAGTTTAAAGTTTTAGGCGACACCAATAACCAAACAAGTTACCAAAGCCAACTGTTCTATTGTTTACAATTTAAACCTTATACTTTAGATATTGTAAATATAATATGTAACTGAACCGATAATCAAACCGGTTTGAACCGCAGATTCAATCAAAAAACCAAAAACCAGGACTGTTACCGGTTCGATCTCCGGTCCAGTTAAGATAACTATGCTAAGTAATATGAGTCTTTGATATTGTACAAGTTTCAGGGATTAAATTGTAAATATAAAAACTGTGTTCGCTCCACAAACTGCAAGCCCTAATTTTCCTTTGCTCCGATTGCTTCTATGGCGCGACAAGGCCAGTTTCCGGTGCCGATTCCCAACCCAGCAGATCCGTACATTCTACTCCCTCCTCCGGCTGTTCCTGCCTCCATGACTGTCCATAACTCAGACATACCGCCGCCGCCGCAGCAGCAGTCGTCGTTGTACGTCACGGGGAAGAGGCAGCGCCACGATGGAGGTCACGAAACTTCGGGGCAAGGAGAGGAGCGGTGCTCGAAGCGGTTGGCGGCGCAGGACGTGATTTTTCGGATAGTGATGCCGTCGAATCTGATTGGGAAGGTAATAGGGAAAGAAGGAGCGAGAATTCGAAAGGTGAGGGAGGAGACTAGAGCTACCATCAAAATTGCTGATGCCATTTCGGTGAGTTTTTTTTAATGGAACTGAAGCTGAAGACTGCGCAGATTTTACTGGGGATGTAAATTAGATGAAATTAACTTAATGCTGGTTCTTAGGATTGTTGGGATCACTTCATAGCTAGCAAAGAGGCTGAAGCATTAGATTGTCAGTATTCATACTGCCGAAGTCATTTGCTTAGATGACATGTTCTTTTTCCGTGAATGATAAGATAGGTGATGTGTGTGTTCTATGGGCATTGCATCAATGGGTTGGGTCATGTAGTTGTTGCATGGTTTAATTACTTTTTTCCACGATGAAGCGACATGAAGAGCGTGTAATCATAATAAGCTCCAAAGAAAGGGATGATTCAGGCTCTGATGCTGAAATTGCACTGCAGCAAATAGCAAGTTTGATTCTGAAGGTAATTGTTTTTTCAACTCTTTTTTAGTCAGTTGATCACTTATTTGTCTCAGCTATCATTACATTATACTTTACTGATATACTGAATTTGACATTCTTTTCAACTGTTAAATTGTGATGCAAAATGATTATAAAATCAAAATATTCTTTTCCTTTGGATGTTGTACTTATTTTTTGAAATAATATTTTGATCTCCAAAGCAGTATGGTGATTGTCCTTAAACTAGCTGGCTAAACTTGATCTCTGTTTGAATATTTTTAGTTTTGAAACATGCAATGACAAACTATATGTTTTAGCATTCTCAGAAACGGGAACTTTGTGCTGCCTGTTTTCATGCCGAAAGTATAAAACTCCAGAAAAGCTTTAGTCAGATGATTCTTTGATGAACTGAACTATTTATACTTCATTAGGAAGACGAAAACAGCGAGGAGGTACTAAAAGGACATGTAGTTGCTAGTACCATAAGGCTACTTGTTGCTGGAACTCAAGCAGGTTCTTTGATTGGGGCGTCTGGCCAAAATATTGAAAAGATAAGAAATGCATCCGGTGCTACAATCATAGTTCTAACTCAGATACCGCTCTGTGCATCTGCTCATGAATCTGATAGAGTGGTACAGGTGAGTGCTAATTTATTTCAAACAAGGCATGTGTCCCTATGTATGAACAAAAAACGAATAGTCAGTTGAAGGCATTGCATGTATTTGGGGCACATTTCTCTAGCTTGTCTTGTCAGGTATTGCATCCAGTAATTATTCATATGAACCAAAACAGCATCTCAATATTTAGTCATGTCTTCAGTGATGATCAATTATATTGAAGATTTCAAGCACCTGTCAACATAGATTACATCTTCTATTTCTCCCATTGAAAAGTTGGATTTAGAAAGTATGGGAAACCATACGCTTAAGGACAGCATCTCAATAAATGGCTGTAACTTTTGTGTTGTAGGCGTCCTACTTATTTAATAGTTATATAGATCTTAATGCCTTGATCAACTCTTTTAATTGTGCCCGTTTATTTTCTTTTTTACGTCACCCTTGTTGACGGCCTGATTTCTGCCTGTAACGAGTGCAGATATCCGGTGAAGTCTCTGCAGTAATGAAAGCTTTGGAGGATATCAGTCGTGTACTTCGGTATATATTTGTCTAATCTAACTCTTGTTTTGAAATTTATTACCTCTCATGTAATATATATTAATTTAATTTAGGGAAAATCCTGCTCGACAAGTCATATCAATCAGCCCAGCATACAACCTTTGTGCATATAGAGCACCTCAACAATATATGAACCCTGTTACAGGTTATTGGTTGAATTTCAAGATGAAAGCCTTCATTTTCGACAACCACATTTTAGTCCAGAAACAATGTGATTAAGTTTAATTTTATAACCACTTTATCTTTAGGACAACCAATCTTGCAGCTGCTGATTATGTTACCATGGAGATGATGATTTCGGAGAGCAACATTGGAGGGTTCATTGGAAAGGGTGGATCTAACATATCTAGGATCAGAAATGAATCTGGAGCCACCATCAAGGTATCGGTTATGAACCATCCAGGTGGATCTAGTGTTAGAGACTCAGGAGTTATAGAAGTTGCGTCCCATTACACTGCATGTCCTTGGCAGTATTGCGCTGTTTGTTTTTATTGTCTTTTTCAATCTGATTCCCCAGCCGTACTTGTGATTTATAAAATCCAATTGCTTGTTTCTGTTCCTCACGAAGAGTCTGATGGTAAGATTTTGTTGTCAATTCAGGTATATGGCGGGAAAGGTGAACAGAAGCATAGGCAAATACACCTTGCCGGCAGTGTTCAACAAGTAAGCTGTTTCAGGGTCACACTGGAATCAAATAGGGATGACATTTCTTGGTCTGGCTAATAACTAAGAGAAGTGAAACTACTTTCAACCTTAGAAGCAGTGTTTTCTGGATTATCTGTTTTGCTTAGTTAGTTTTATTGTAGGTGGCATATGCGAAACAACTGGTGGATGAATATGTCTATTCTCAGCTGATGCAGCAAGCTGGTCCGCAACAATAGCGGAGGGGATACATACAGGTCCGTTTTCTACTGGTTTTGTGACAATATGTCGAAGCTAATGGCTGATTTTGATCTTCCATAAGGGACTTACTTGTGCTTCACGAATGGGGTGGGTGATCCGTAGGATGTTAGTTAACGCAAATTATTTGGCAGTGTTGTCGTATATTGACGCTTTGATTAGGACATGGTTTGTTGAGAGAGAGAGAAATCGTCGACAAATGTTCCTTTGTTATTATAAAATGATTGGCTTTCCAGGAGAAGGAAGCCACACGCTACATATTATTTTTATGCAGGCATGTCGGGACTTTATAGTATGTAACTTATTTTATCTTTTAAATAAATTACAATATTCACTCATTTGCCATGTCCGTCTGTCTGTCTGCCTCTTGTGTTCACATGTGTTTCAGTTGACGTTTCTATTGAAATAAATCTAATAATTATATTATGCCAAAGTAATTAGGAGTATGTAATTATGACACCAAATGGACCCCATAAATGTTGTTGCTGATAGGCTACTTCCGGTATTAAGAGATTTGATAAGGTAAAAAGTTAGTCTATTTTATTATTACTTCGTTTTATTTTCTGTTTTTCTTTTGATTTAATGTTTTTGGGTTGGCATTTTACTTAACTAGTAGTCGGTTGTTAACAGTGTTGATTTTAAATTAACAGAATTAATTATGTTAGCGTAAATCTGTATTTTTGTATTTCATGATCCCTTTTAATAAAATAATATTGTAAATATGTTAGTAAGAGGAGGAGTAGGAGGATACGATATGTACATGTTATGGGTAGTGAAAATGATGGGTAGAGGAGGAAATGTGGATTTTTGGAGATATGAAAAAGTATCCCAATGATTGTAGCAAAGTGGGGTTGTCGGTTCACCCGCAGACACACACGTGTGTTCTCTCTCTCTCTCCCACGTGAACATCACACCTTCTATCTCTCTCTCCCACGTGACACCCTCCCTCATTTCTTATCGTTTTCTACCAATTATTTTTTAAGAAATCCCCTTAACAAGAATCTAAACAGAGATTCGGCAAGGAATGTCATATCAGTTGGAAATTGTCCATTTGTCATGTTCTTAAATCTATTTTTTTACAAATTTATGAGAAAAAATTCAAAAATAATTTTGAACTACCATATTTATTCAATTGTGATTCGAATTACCGCGACGGAAAACTCGAATCCTTTAATGGACTGCTTGCGTCAGCGCCACTAACTCCAGACCTAACACCATTTAAAAGTCATCCATCGATTTATGTCCTTTAAATCGTTTGCCGGCGCGTCCGCCTCTACATCCTCGTTGCTGCATTCGATTTCGATTTCGATTTCGCTTTCTTCGCATATAATGTCACACAAATATCTTCAATCTTCTACCGATCTCACCTTTTTCCTCTGTGCCACAAAACTTTAGTTTCCTGTATTCAAGTCTCTTTCGTCTCATCATCTTTTTTTCCGACAAGGGCGTCTCAACTTGAAATTTGTTAGCTTGATGTCGGCGCAGATGGTGGATTTAGGTATGTGTGGGATCGATTTGAAAAGCAGGGATTTGTGGAGTTCTCAAAATCAACACAAGGTAGCCTCTACTAGAGGTGTAAATATGGATTGTGGGTCATATTTGAATTGAGTATTCATAATTCAAATTCACTTGTAATAAATTAATTCAACTCAAATCCAACCCAAATTCAAAACAATCAAACCCAAACCAATCCAAATTCAAAAGTCTTAATTTAGGTTGAATTCGGTTCAACCCATTTCCTTTCATTGATGATAAGAAAATAAAATTTAAAAAATAAAATTTTTATTTTTATTTTTTAGTTTTTAAAATATTAAAAAAAATTAAATTTTATTAATTTAAATATTTATTATTTTTATTTTTAGTTTTAAAATATTAAAAAAAATTAAATTTTATTAATTTAAATATTTATTATTTTTATTTTTAGTTTTAAAATATTTGTAATTTGGGTTGTGTTTTATAATTTAGATCAACCTGAATTCAATTTGTTCAATCCAATGACCAACCCAACCTTAAAAGTGTAACACAAAATCCAATTCAAATAAATTAGATCAATCCAAATTCAATTTAAATGAGTTTAATTGGGTTGAGCTTTGGGTAGGGTCACATTCTTACACCCCTAGCCTCCACTGCGCCTAGGGCAGAAGACGATGAGTCTTCCGTTTACCTTCCTGTCGAATGTTTTCTCCACTCCAATCGTCTTTAACAGATCTGCGAGCGTTTTGCATCTCTGCATGTTCAAAATTTCGGTCAAATTTAAGGAATGAGCAGCTATGGAGATTCGGCCTTCTCAGAGATGAGGATTTTGTTGATTTGCAGAACAAAAATGTACTAAGAAATTTCTTTGATGGTTTGATGAATTTGGCAATGAGTTTGCCGTCTTCGGTGCTAAACCACATTACCGGTTTTGAGATTGGTAATGTTGATGAAGTCAGAGGTGCCGGAGGTTTGGAGATTTTTGTTGATGGATTTTATCCTTTTTTAATTTATATTTAAATTATTTTTTAATTACGTTTAAACGGTGTTGGTCTTTTTTTAAACTTATAATTAAATTATTTGTTAATTACATTTAAACGGTGTTGGTCTTTTTTTTAACTTATAATTAAATTATTTATTAATTACGCAAACAGTGTTGGGTGAAGGTTAACAGCGCTAGGAATCTATTAATGGAGTTAAGTCATCCGTCAAAATTGATGGTCTACACACCTTATTTGAAAAACACGGTAGTTCGGATCACAATTGAGTAAGAGATGGTAGTTCGGGACCTATTTTGAAATTTTTCTCTAAATGTTTTTATCTAAATTAAATTACTTTTATATACAACTCTGCATATGGGGCGGTAATTTTTTCAACTACTATAAAATATTTTCTCAATATTTAAATATTTAATTATAATTAAAGATGGTTCTTGTAATTTTAAAGTGTCATAAAAGTCCAACCAAATTTCATTAAAAGTGTCTAATTAGTAGACGGTATTTATAAATAAAAAATATTTTCGCCAACAAGGTGTTCCTCCAATCGTTTGGGTGTTGTCTGACAATCTCTTGGTCATGAGTTCGAACCTTGGTAATATCACATTTACACTTTGATACGTTGGAGGTGTGCGTGAACTGACTCGTAGTGAATAAATGCATCACTATCATCGTGGAGGGTGTGCGAGCCCCTGACAAAAAATATGTTTTCTAAAGTGCTTGTGATAACATAAAACGACGCCTGTACTATAAAGTGTTAGAGCTACAAACAACATCTTATTCTCATGATCAACATCATCTAGGTGATATTTTGATATGTCAAAGACACATGAAGATGAATCTACCACATAAGATATAGTGATTTTATGATGTTGCACAAAGATTTCATTCTAATTATAGATGCTTAAAATGATAGCCGAATCGGTTGATGACTGATTAACTTAGAGAATCTTAAATCACATCAAATAATTAGGGAATATTTTTGCACGGGTCTGAGATTGCGTCCCTCGTCAGAGTTTTTTCAAAAGAAGTTATCCGAATTCTAAAAAATATATTCATACATATTGTTAAAAGTGTGGATAAAAATAACAATTTTGTTATGTTGTATTCTGTTCGACAAATATATTAGTTGTTTAAGATTAAATTAAATGTATAAAGGAGATATTATTATTAGTTGTTGAACAAATTTCATAGATATTTCTCATGTCCTTTTTTACTTGACACTTAACAAAATCTATTGTCCAATTTTACTTGTCACACAATAATTTCAATGCGTATTTAATATTTACAACTAACTTAAAAGTCAAATATTAGTTACTTCATCATCATAATCTATACAAAATTATTTCACATCATTAATACTATACCCTATTTTATCTTTTACACAATTTTAAAAATACATTAAATACCAATATATTAAATGCGGTCAACAATTAATATTAATATAATTTTAACCCACTCAGTTTAATCTTAAAGGAATATTATATCCGGATGGATGGAGTAAATATTTAATATATTCTTTTTATTTCATATAAAATGTAAAATATGTTGAATTATTATTAGTGTCCAATGTTTTTAAGTATTATGATAATAAAATAATTAATGTTTGACATTTAAATAAACATTGAAATTCACTAACAAAAGAAGTTGTTTATCGACCAAAAAGATTCTGGCTAAAAAACCGGACAAAAGATTTCCTGCCAACTTCTGGTCCCTTTACGGCTAGTTATCAGACAAATTTGATGTTTTGTAATGAAAATAATAAGTGAAAGAGAGTTGACAAAATATTGGTCTGAAACTACACGAAAAACCAACAAGGTGTTGGCCTAGTGGTCTTGAGTGTTGTCTAACAACCCCAAGGTCATGGGTTCAAGCCTTGTTGGTACCGCAATTACGCTTAGATACGCTGGAGATGCGCGTAAGCTGGCCCGCAGTGAGTATGGGCGTACACTATCAAGGTGGAGGGGGTATGCGGCCTCTGGCCACCAAGGGGGAAAGTGGGGAACCACTATCGATCCCCTTTTTTTTAAAAAAAAAAAAACTACCCGAAAATTTCGTTACATTTCCCAATAGATTTTGACCACTTTCAGACGTTTCGGTCAATAGATTTTCAGACTATTCTCTCCATTATATGTAAATTTTCCGGATGGATGGAGAAGAAGAAAAATTTACAACTTACGCTTCCCAAATTTTCATTGTACGGAAATGTTGTTACGAAGAAATATTCCTTCACATCATGTAAAACAGTTCAAGGCTATTCGGTCCATTATATGACGTTCATTTAAAATGTTTACATAAGTCAGTTGGACATCATGGAGGGAATACTGCAGTTGTGAGTCACTTCCATGTTCTTTTATGACATTTTGCATAATCTTTCCGTGAAAAATATTTACATGATGTAAAGGTGTATGTCTTATGATTTTTTGTCAATTAAAATTAGAATTTAAATGAAAATTCAATTAAAATATAACTGCTAAAATTTGATTAGAGTATATAAATTTCTATTATCATAACATTTATTCTAATACTTTACATAAAAATGACAAATCAAACCATCTTTTAGAAAAATTAACGCATCAAAAATTTTATGATAGGAAGAGTATATAACTTTCAGCCCGACATATTGAAGTTTGTTGTATAACAGTTAAAGTTTTTTTACAATAGATAAGATAAACAAAAAAAATGTATACACTCAACTACCAAAGAGGAGCCTCCACTGATACAAACATTATTTTTTATAATGTTTCTTATTATCACGCTTCCATATTTATCACTCTTCCCTTTATGAAACGTCATAAAAAAGCAGAAGAGGCATGATAAAAAGTTTAAACAGCAATTATCACGCTTCATAATAGAACTGTGATAAAACGCTTCCCAATAATACAACAAAACGACAAATAACCATTCATCACGCTTATAAATAAAGTGTTATATTATTTAATGGAATCTTATCCCATGTTGCTAAACAATCTGCTGTCAAGTGAAAACAACATAGTTTTTTGAGTTGTAATAACAAATTACCAACTGCCATGCGTAAATAGAACGGTTTTCTAATACTTTTTATATTGAAGTTTTCACATGTTCATTGTTGATTGATTATAAAAATAGAACTACCACTATGACATGTTGACTAGCTGTTTGGGATGAGAATCCTTATCTATTTTATTTTTAGAATTAATTACTACGCTTCATGTGAAGAAACGTAATAAAAGATTAATTTTTTTAAAAGATTGTCATGTCCAATAGATTATGATAATATGAGATAAAGAATCGTAAAAATACTATTTTCGCATGATAATTGTCACACACATTCAAAAAATTTGATTATATTGACTATTTTAATATCCAATCACATATCGAGCCACTAACTGCCAGCGCCTCATCGAAGAAGGTGTCGGTTTCGGCGTCATGCGGCTGGTGGTAAAGGCATCTATATCTACATTGTCACCGACTCCGCCAACCTGTTAAAGATGATACAAACACAAGAAGACAAGAAGTGGGCCCTGCGTGTTGATTTTTCAACGTAATTATGACTTTCCTTCATCTCCCGCATTGTCTGTTTCATCTCTGTCACACGTCTTCCCCTGTCACACATCTTATTCCTACAACACGAAACAATTAAGACGATACAACAATGGTTATTGCTTTGTGTTGTTTCTCAGCTATAAAAGGAGAGGCAAGTAATGAAGAAAATCAATCCCTCAGCACCTCCTCTTCCCTTTGTATTCTTTCGAGAATTTATCTCTCTAATACTTTCAGTGTTACTATAACGGTTTTATATCGTAAGAATATAAATCAATATTTTTTTCTTCCTCCAGAATTCACCAAATTTCATATACACACTAAGTTGAGCACCGAGATTATTTATAGATCCTAACATTTGGTATCAGAGCCCGATTCATCGTACAAATATCAGGAGTGATATTTGAGTGTTATATTATAGTTGAATCATGTCCAACTCGATTTCACCACATTTGCCACAATTCGACGGTGCAGACTTCGATGAATTTTTTATCTGTATGAAGGCATTTTTTCGGTCTCAAGATTTATAGAATCTGATAGAGATGGACTGCACCGAAGTAGTCAGAGAGGCATTTGATGCCCTCAAAAGGAAGAAATAGATTCATTGGCGGATACAAGAAGGAAAGATCAGAAGGCCTTGTATGCCATCTTTTAAGCCATGGAGAAACCGGTATTAAAAAAATATTGAAGAAATAAATATCTCACGATATGTGAACTATCCTATAGAAGAATTACAAAGGACAAGAATGAGTTATGCGGATGCGCTTGCAAACGCTAAGGAGAGAGTTCGAGCCACAACGAATGACTGACTCAGAAAATGTATCGACATTTTTTGATCGCGTCCAAATTGTCGTTAACGATATGATGGTTAGCGGAGAGGCGTTGGAGGAGCAACGAGTCGTTGAGAAGGTGCTTCGATCGTTGCCAATAAGATTTAAATATGTTGTAGTCGCTATCGAAGAGGGGCACAACATTTCAAAAATGTCGACGGAAATGTTGCTGAGTTCATTTTGTTCATACGAGCAACGTATGAACATAAAAGTTAACGAATCAAGCCAGGAGCAAACGTTGCAAAGCCAGGTCGATATGGGAAACTGTGCAAGTCACCGTGGAGGCCGCGGTCGTGGGAAAGACCAAGATAGATGCCAAAATAACAACACATGATGAGATCGGGCCAATAGAAGTAATTCTCAGAGAGCTCGTGGAGGTCATATTGGAGAATGCGACAAAGTCCGGAATCAGATGCTACCGGTGTCAACAGTTCGGAAACTATAAATTCGAATGTCGAGCAAAGATAGAGAATGAGTTAGTGGAACAGGCATGCGCTACCGAAGTACACTAAAATATGTTACTAGCATGCAAAACCACTGAAGGTTGTGAAAACTATTCACATATGTGTTATCTTGATTCAGGATGCAGCAACCACATGAGTGGAAGAAAGGAGCTTTTTCTCTCGGTTAAATGAATCCACTCATAATGAAGTCTGCTTCAAAAATAAATTAAAAATCCAAATTAAGGAAAAAGGTGATATCCGGATCTAGAAAAATAACAGTACATTTATAACTATCACTGATGTATATTATGTAGCGGACTTGTGCTGGAACCTTTTGAGTTTAGGACAGTTGTCGGAGAAAAGTTATACTATCTCTATCCAAGACAAAATTTGTATTACTAAAGACAAAGATAGGAGGATGATTGCTGGCGTCCAAATGATGAAGAACCGGATGTTCCCATGGATTCTTTCAAAGAAAGCGTATATGAACTTTCAGGTGATGATCGAAGACAACAGTTGGTTCTGGCATCTGAGATTTGGCCACCTAAATTTTCAAGTGTTGAAGCTATTGGTTTGAAGAGTCAGCCATGTGAGGCGTGTTTGCTTGGGAAGCAACACAGACAACCGTTTTTAGTTGGAAAGCCAACACGAGCAAACCATCCATTAAAGTTGGTTCATATAGACCTCTGTGGACTACTAGAGGTAGAGTTGCTTGGAGGAAACAGGTACATGATGACCCTAGTTGATAATTTTTTTTAGAAAAACTTGAGTTTATTTCTTGAAAGAAAAGTTGGAGGCTTTCCAAAAATTCATAGAGTTTAAGACCTTTGTGAAAAACAAAGCGGCTATGCTCTGAAGATGCTAAGATCATATCTAAGAGGATAATTCACTTCTAATGAGTTCTTAGACTATTGTAAAACTGAAGAAATCAAGAGACAGTTGGCCGCCAGTTACACACCTCAGCAGAATGACATAACAGAGAGGAAGAATCGAACAATCTTCGAGATGGCATGAAGCATGTTGAAGGCCAAGAAGCTACCAAAACCATTTTGGGTCGAAGTTGTAGCTTGTGCGGTGTTCTTTTGAACCGGTGTCCAACGAAGGCGGTTCATGGAAAGACACCATGTGAGGAATGGAGTGGTGAGTATTTGGTTGTGTGGTGTGTGGCATATCCTCATGTACCAGACCAGCAGCGGAGGAAACTTGGTGACAAGAGCAGAAGATGTATCTTCATTGGATATAGTGCTGATATTATGAGGTACAAGTTGTATGATCCGACCACTAAAGATTTGATTAATAGCCGGGATGTCCAGTTCGCTAAAGATGAGGCTTGGGATTGGTCACAAAAGGATGCTAGACAGCCTGCAAGTATCTTCATTGAGGAGGAGTCAGTGGAAAACACAAGCGCATCAATTGATCACCTGACCAACCAGTTGACCCAAACTCCACTAGACGTCCAAGCTAAACCAGAGTTCCATCAGTCCTTTTGAGAGACAATGAAATCACTTGTGACTATGAGGAAGATAGTGCTGATGAGACTATGATTAATTTTTCTCTGTCCTGTACATTCGAGGAGGTAGCAAAAGATAAAATATGGATTCAGACCATGAATACAGAGATTGGATCCATATAGAAGAACGACACATGGGAGCTGATGCCTTTGCCAGCTGGAAAAAAAAACAATCGCAGTGAAATGAGTGTACAAGACAAAGTACAACCTTGATGGTCAAGTTGATCTTTGGAAGACGAGACTAGAAGTGAAAGACTAAAGGCAAAAGCCTGGAATTGACTACTTTGAAATATTTGCTTCAGTTACTAGAATGGATAATATTCAAATGCAACCCAGATACACCAAATGGGCGTAAAGTCGGCATTTCTGAATGGAATTATGGAAGAAAAGATGTACGTTGAACAACCACCAAGGTACGTTCAGAAAAGGTAAGAGAGCAATGTTTACAGACTGAAGAAAGCATTATATAGACTAAAGGAAGCTCTGCGAGCATGGTACGCGAGGATTTATATGTATATGCTAGAGAATGATTTTCATAAGTGCCCTTATGAGCACATGTTGTAAATCAAGACAGATGCAGATACTGAAATGCTGATAGTATGCTTGTAAGTAGATGATCTCATATTCATTGGGAGTTCAGAGGCGATGTTTATCGAGTTCAAGAAGGCGATGACTCATTAATTTGAGATGATTGATATAGGATTGATGTTCTACTTCTTAGGCATCAAGGTTGAATAAACTGATTAAGGACTCTTCATTTCTCAGAAGAAGTACACTGAAGATACTTTGAAGAAATTCAAATTTGAGGCAGTGAAGCCAATGCGTACTCTAATTGCTGAGAGACTTGAGATGAAGAAGGATGGAGCAGGTGAGCTAGTAAACTCCACCTACTGTAATAACATAGTTGGAAGTGTTTGCTACTTAACTTTAACTAGGCCGAACAATATGTAAGGAGTGGGACTCATCAGTCAGTTCATGGAGCAACCTCAGCAGTCATACTTGCTACCGGTAAATCGGATACTCCGGTATATAAGTGGAACACGAGATTACGATATTTTATATTCTCATACAAATGATTTTTATCTGACAGGCTATTCAGACAATGATTGGGATGGTGATGTGGATATCTTGGAGATGAAGTGATTTCATATTTTTCGGAGAAGCATCAGATTGTTGCTTTGTCTACAGTTGAAACAGAGTACATAGTTGTAAATTTCGTAGTTTATCAAACAGTTTGACTTCAACGGATATTGGAAGACCTGAAACACAAGCATGAGGAGCTCACATTGATTATGTGTGATACAAGTCGGCTATTGCATTAGCTAAGAATTTTGTATTTCATGGCAGGAGCAAGCATTTTGAAATCATGTATCACTATATTTGAGAGTTGGTCAAATATAGCGAGATTGAGCTAGAGTTCTACAGAACTGCGGAGCAAGTTGTGGATATTTTTACCAAGGATTTCTCAAGTGATAAATTTGAAATATTTTGACAAATGTTTGAAGTTGTAAGTTTTTGTATCGAGGAGTGTTAAAGATGATACAAACACAAGACAACAAGTGATGGGGCCTGCACGATGATTTTAAACGCGATTATAACTTTCCTCCATCCCCTGCATTGTCTGTTTTACCTCTGTCACACGTCTTCCCCTGACACACGTTTTCTTCCTGCAACACGAAATAATTAAGACGATACAACAACATTTATTTCTTTGTGTCGTTCTTCAGCTATAAAAGGAGAGACGAGTAACGAGGAAAATCAATCTCTCAGTACCTCCTCTTCCCTTTCTAATTCTCTTTCTTTCGAGAATTTATCTCTAAAATATTTTCAGTGTATTATCGTAACGGTTTTATACCGTAAGAAAATAAATCACTATTGTTTTCTTCCTCCATAATTCACCAAATTTCTTATACACATTTAGTTAAGTACCGAGATTATTAGTAAATCCTAACAAAACCATAACTCAATCAACCCAACACCTGCCACTCTCCGTTAGTCGTCGTGCAAGAGCAGTCCCTTTGGATCTTGTTTGCCGTCAACATGACCATTAATCTTAAGCATTAGCTCATCCTCTCCAGTTGCAAGATCATCTACGGTTGTGCCCAACAAATCCACTTCACTGACGGCGACTACTTAACAATTCATCATATCTCCCATAGTGGCGGAATTAAAAATTTTAATTTGGAGTACGGAAAAAAATGTTTAAACTCAATGAGGTTCAAAAATGAAAAATATAATATTTTTAAGCTTAATTGAGGGTATAAAATTTTTTTAAGCTGACCGGGGGTACAAAATTAAGAGATATCATATTTTTAGACTTAATTAGAGGTACAAAATTAAAAATATATTATTTTTACACTAAAATAAAAATATTTGGTTGGAACCTGGGTGAACAGCTGTCCCCGCTATCCACCCAATGATACCGCCACTGATCTCCCATGTCATCATTCACAACATCCACCACCACAAATCCACAGGCAACATTGCATCTGATTGTCGGCCTCCCACATCGGCTACGAAGGCAGATTGGGCAGGGATGAAATCTCCATCTAAGGCTCGCACGTTATAAAACATATCTTATAAAAAATTTATTAACATGTCATAAAGTGAATCATGGAAATAGATTATCATTTATTATCACATTTTTTATTTTAAAGTTTATAACACTTTGATAAAAACTAACGCATATAATACCATGTTTAATACTAATACTCTCTCTGTCCTCTTTCACATGTTCATTAACTGAATTTTTTGTCCATTTTTATTTGTCACTTAATAATTTTCGATACGTATTTAATATCAACAACTACCTTAAAATGTCAAACATTAATCACTTCATTATCATAATTAATAAAAAATTCATCTCTCACCAGTAATCATATATCAATTTTATTTGTTGTAAGATTTTTTTAAAATATATTAACCACATACTTATTAAATATGTTCAACCACTTGCATTAAGTTCATCTTAATCTACTCAAATCTATATATATATATATATATATATATATATATATATATATATTAAAGCAGAAGCGGAGCGCCCAGACTGCTCTATTTAATAGAAGTCCTACGTGGCGAGCTCTTCTTAATTCTATACTATTTATTTTAATTAATTATATATCTTAATCAAAATATAAATTGAAATTTAATCAAAATCAAATTATATGGATAAGTAAAGCTCGGTTTTTTAAAAAGATAAATAAAATAAAAATTATCATAATTATCTGCAAATATAACTTGAAATTCGAAATTACTCTAATTTTATTTTACTGATTTTAAATGACATTAATTTTAAAAAAAATTCTAATATTAATTTAAAATTCCAGCTAAATTCATAATACAATATTTTTTTTTACAAAATATCAGTATTTATCTACTTACCAAATAGGCAATTTCACATATAATTTTTTATCTACTTTTCTAATTTTTGCTTATACGATAGACTAATAATAATTTATTGATTGCAACAACAACAAAAATCCGTAAATCATGACCTCCACTATACATAAAAAGAGATACATTCACAACCTTTTTAAAATAATATATAGTTTCACAAAATATAGTTTCTCTAAATTATTAATAATATGCTTAAATGAAAAATAAAATGCATGTATCTTT
>NQLW01000079.1:296746-323772 GCA_002312845.1 Kalanchoe fedtschenkoi
AAAGCAAGAAAATGAATGATAATCAAACCCAACACCGTGTATTCAATTTTTTTTGAAATTAATATGATATTAAATCTATATTTCACACAGTAATATATTATAAAATAACTAACAGTTTATTGAGAGAATTTTTCATGAGTGTCATTCCTACAAAAAATAAAAATTTAATCTTATGAGGAGCATTTATATTGGCAGTGTCATTTTAGTAATAGTTAGAATAAAAAATTTTGGTACAACAAAGTCTCATTTTATTAAAATAATTTTAACGATACATAAATAACTAAATTTCATTCATCAATATTTATATGGGGTAAATATACGAAGTGTACCTATTAAACTGAGAACTATTATCAACTATAAAATCTAAATTTTTTAATTATTTAAACTAATTCATTATAAGAAAATGTTAAGCACATGCCTTTGCACAAGTCATGTTGTATCGATACTTTTGCTAAAGGGCAATTATATTCAAATTATTTATTAATATTTTAGAAAATGATTTATGACAGTGGTACATATTTTGATTGGTGGTTATTCCAATAATTTGAATCTACATTCAAACTATCAGTGATTGACTATAAAAATACTTCATAAGACCGAAATTAACTTATAAAGTTATTTTAATGTGAACGTATTATATATATAAAGATAATTATTATAACTTTATTTATTCTAATAAAATAACATGGATAATGGATACATGTCACACAAATCATAAATTAAAACAACTAAAACTGGACCAGTTTGAAAATATGATGAAAAATCAACGACGGACTAACTAAGGTATTATCAAATTTCACCACAGAAGTTTGATATTAATTTAATGACAATATATATAATTACTGATAAAATTATTTTTATTTTTATTTCTTTTACCGCATGAAAACAATGAAATAGTAGTTTTATCAATTTAAACAAAATAAGATTATCTATGATGAATTATGTTATGATAATTTCAGTATGCAATAAGAGCATAAACAATTACTTTGTCTTTAATACAGTATGTGGATATGGCGATATAGTAAATACCTATATTTAGAGAACTTTGTCTTTAATTATTATATTCAAAGAAAAAATCATACTTAATATTGCATTCAATCGAATCGTGTCACTTTTCCTTTTTGAAATAAAAATAAGTACTTGGATCTGCAATACTGGTTAATAATTCAAATGAATATTACACATGTACCATTAACAAATCTAGCAGAGCTTATAACAAAGAAATCACTTATAGTATAAGATGAAGAAGGATTGTGTTAGAGTGTTTGACAAGATGTTAAGAAATATTCATAGATTTCTTAATTCAAGTATGGATGAATCATTTGGGGTTGGAGGAAGGGTTAGGTTGCTTAGAAATATAAATTTTTAGATTATGAAACACTGTCAACGGTACTCGCTTAAAATCATATGATTCAAATAAAAACTATATTTAAAAGTAAAATATTTGATAAAAAATATTCATTCCGCGCGTGGTTGTATTTCTGGCACCATATGATTCTAATTTATATTCAAGTTTCACATAATACAACATTGTATAATTCGATAAAAAATCATCTCTTTTGCGATTATGGTTTATAAGAGTAATGATTGATTTTTTTCTATCATGAGGTCATATTAAGCGAAATCAGTTTTCGTTTACGCTCAACTATACAACACAATATTCAAAATCAAAACTAGAGCGAGATTGAAAATTATGTTATGCATGATCATCTAAAAATTTACAAGTTGTAAATATAGAAATTGTTTATTTTAATTTTTGTAATGATAACCTAAAATATTTGAAATAAATGACATATTCAAAATAAATGACATAACATATGATAATAATGTTTATATTCAAATTTATGAAATAATAAGCCCGTGCGTCTGCACGGGCATTAATACTTAGTTAATCTTAAACAACATGTATTAGAGAACGAAGAGAGTACCAATTAGTTCATCAAATGTGATAAATGATCCAATAAAATTTGGTAATTGGCTTCATGGTGTAATATTGTTGTAACCCAAGACTTTACCATTACTTTATAAAATAGAATAAACAGATCATTATATAAAAGGCTCAGATTAAAGACGTACTGTATCAATAATGACCTCACCACAAAGATCATTCTTCTTAATAGCACAACCATAATTACTTTTGAATACATGTGAATAAATGTCGCCATTGAAATTCAAAACTATACGTAACTGTTAAAGTTTTACTTGGAATTTAGAGATAAAATACTGTAATACTTAATACAAGTCCACTGGTAAGTAAATGATGGGAACATGGAAATCACAGTTGCATCGTAAGTTGAGGTCAAATGGGGTAATTAATTACCTGCGTGTGCGACGAGAACCTTCGGATTGGACCCCAAAATCCAAATCAGGCATCGAATGCAACGGGCACCCAATCCTATAACCGCATTTATTCAACCATCGCATGCTGATGGGGCTAATGATAATGAAAAACACATTTTAAAACACACCTATAAAAATATTCATAAAAAAAATCAGTAAAAATTCATAAATTACTTTATGGATGTCTGTGTCAAAGCCTATGCCTATCTGCTCCGCTCACCATCATTAAAGGATGATATTGCAGCAGCATACTAGTGTAATAATGAAATTATGATAGAAGACCAGCAGCATGTGTCATTATTATTCTATCAATTTGACTTGTCTCGTAACCATCATATTTATTTTTATTCAAAGGCTTTGAAATAAAGAAAAGAAAGTTAATAAGAGAGAGAGAAGTAAAATCAATACAAAAACAAAATAGAAGCACGCGCGAAAGGACCCTACCTACCTGTGACTGTGAAACTGAAAAACATCCGACCTCTCTTCCCTCGTGATCTCATGCGGGCCCCGCAACCCCGCTCCACCCGCTTCGGCCCCACTCCCTCCGATTGTCTCATCATCATTTCCATGATTGCCCACCTCTCCCAAAACTAATCAAAACTAATTAAACAATTCACTCCGTCAATTAGCAAATTATATAAGCAGCAGGTCACGTGACATTTTACTCTATGTTCTGGAATAAATCAACACAAATCAATACGTCATGTGATACAAAATATCCGTCTAAAAATTTATAAAACAGTAATGTAATTTACATCTCGTGTTCATTTTAAGCAAAATGTTACACGAGATGTTCACCACCGCTTTTACATTAACTTATTAACTGTCTTTGTTATTTATCATAAGATTTTGTAAATTGTAAAATCTAAATGCTATAAAATAATAACATAAAAATCAACACTAGTATATTTAATATCCACAATCATCATGTAATATTTTATATAAAAATAAATTATATCATCACTCAAGAGAATCTAATTGACAAATATATAAGGGATAAAACCTAAAAGGAATTTGAACTACCACCACTTATCGAATTACGATTTGAACTACCACAATATCTAAAAAATGTGCGATGAAAAAAACTTAAACTGAATTTGTAAATAAAATTTACCATCACATTCATAAACTAATATTATTATGAGACTTAAATTTATATGCAAAAATTACATCGTTTGATTGTCAAAATAAATAATATCATTTTGCGTACATAAAGAAAACAATGTCTTTTCATACTCAATCATCCATAATTTTTAACAAATTTAATGAAATTAATTATATTTAAGAAATTAAACAAACTGATCTTAAACATCATCCAAAATTAATCCTTTTTTCATCCCATCTTTTTTGAAAATCGTAATTATTCAGCTCGCAATTGGATAAGCGGTGATAGCTCAAAAATCTTTTTAATTTTTTCCCTATACTCCCTCTGTCCTATTTAAATGTCACTTAACCGAATTTTTTTGTCAACATTTACTTGTCACTTAACAATTTTCGATGCATATTTAATAACAATAACTACCTTAAAACATAAAATATTAATCAATTCTTTATCATAATCAATAAAAAAATCATTCATCACCAGTAATAATCTATCAATTTCACTTTTTGCACGATTTTTTAAAAACAAACACCAATCACCCACTCATTAAATTTGTTCAACCGCTAGCATTAATTTCACCTTAATCTATATAAATTAATCTTAAATGACATGTATCAGAGGAAAGAGGGAGTACTTAAATCATACTACTTGTTTGGATAAAGGATGTAGTTGAGAATTTTGTGAAATTTTTCTCTAGTTAACTGTAGCCATGACTAGTTGATGGGGTTGCTACAGTAAATGGTCAACGGTGACATTTAAGGCCCTCGTTTACAGAAAAAGATAACCTAAAAACAACACGAAAACAAGATAAACTCAAGCGGACTGGAGAGGGAGAAGGGTGTGGTAATTTCAACTCTGGTTAAGTTTTGGACCGGGGTTAATATAGAAACGCAACTAGGGTTAATGATATGCAGACAGAGTGGTGATGATTGAGCCAATGGGAGAAGAGGGAGACACAAGGCAAACAGAAGTCATGATTGAAAACGTACGCATCATCCATCGCCATCTTTAGTCTCTCTCTGTCGATATGGGATTATAAATTGGTGCCGCTGGCCTGGTTGATACTCTGAATCACATCCGCAACCCCCCTCTTCAATTCCCATCTTTTTCCAGCCAGCAGCTGCAGCAGCAGCAGAGCCTCTGCGTGCAGAAAAGATGGATGACTGAGAAAGAACAAGGGAAAGAAAAAGCTGTGCACAGTTCACACACAAACCCACCACCACCACCTTTCTCTCTATCTCCATCAACCCTTTCCCTTTCTCTCTCTCTTTCTCTTTCTCTTCTGCTCCTGCATATGCTATAAGCTATTCACTACCCTGCTACTGCTACTGTCTGTTGTGTTTTCATTTCACTGTCCTCTCTATCCACTTTCTCTCTCACGCTCACTCGCTGCTTTTCTCGCTTTCTCGGATTCCAAATAGTGTCAAAAACCACACACCAAAAGCAGGAGAGATCCTCATATAACACAGAAAGCGGGTTGCTTCATAAAGGTTGGAAGAGTATGGCGGGAGACGACGGACTCGAGCTGAGTCTCACTCTCAAATGTCCTGGGAGCCAATCAAACCACTCACCGCCGCCGCCTCAGCAACAGACCCCATGGCACGAACTCTTTCAACCGATCGGTACGTTATCCTTAATTTCACGCATGCACCGACATATTGAACGAATTTGTTGCCTGAATTGAAACCCTAGGAATAATTGGGAATGGAATTATGGTGATTCTGTGCGCAGATCGGAGTGCGTACCTGAGGAGAGGAGTGGCGTTGGTGGCGGCGATTCCGGTGGTGGATCTGGCGGACGACGAGATCGACGTGTCGTCTCCTAACGACAGCACGGTGTCGAGTTTGAGCGGGAAGAGGAGCGACCGGGAGGCCAACAATGTGAACGTGAACGGAGATGAGAACGAGGCGGAGAGAGCTTCGAGTTCGGGGAAGATGAGCGACGAGGAAGACGGTGGGAGGAAGAAGCTGAGGCTGACCAGGGAGCAGTCGGCGGTGCTGGAGGAGATGTTCAAGGAGCACAACACTCTCAATCCCGTGAGTCAGGGGTCTTTTCGTAATTGCCAAGACTTTGAGGACTCAAATGGGTTTATTATTTTGTTGATTTGTGTTGTGCGGCTGATTTGCAGAAACAAAAAGTGGCTTTGGCTAAGCAGTTGGATCTCAGGACGAGACAGGTTGAGGTTTGGTTCCAGAACCGGAGGGCAAGGTTGGTTCGTTGAATCAGTCCGAACCGGAATAATCTCTGGTTGAACCGTGAGACTAATTTTAGGTAATTTTGTTGCTGAAACGCAGGACAAAGCTGAAGCAGACTGAGGTGGACTGTGAGTATCTGAAGAGGTGTTGCGAGAATCTGACGGAGGAGAATCGCAGATTGCAGAAGGAAGTGCAGGAGCTACGAGCGCTCAAGTTGTCACCCCAAATGTACATGCAGATTAACCCTGCCACCACCCTCACAATGTGCCCTTCCTGTGAACGTGTTTCATCTTCAGCTGCATCTGCTGGGGCTGGTAGTGGACATGTTGCTGTTGGTGCAGGTGCTAATGGCGTTCGAGTCAACAATGCCGTTGGCTCACAAGTGCAGCAGCCGACCATCCAGCTGAATAGTCCATGGGCTCCCTTACCTGTGCACCATAGGAAGCTGTAGTGCGGTTTTTACTTTTTTTAGGATGAATGGACGATGAAGCTGCTTGTGATGGTGACCTCGTGGCACTAAGCCTTGATGTTAGTTGTTACCCCTTAGGATAAGGGGTTGATGAAGTTGTTTGAGACTGGTTTTTTGGATTCATGCAACTCCCTGGGGTGGATGATTATAAGTATAAGTTGGAAGGTTAATAGAATTGAGGTTATGGATTTTGCTTTCACAATCGCTACCCTAGTACCTGCATCACGCATCTAGCTTGCAATTGCGATTGTCATCTTAGATGGTCTTGAACTTTTGCGTTTTTGAAAGATGATTCAGAAATGGCCTTCTAGAGTATGGGCATCCTACACACCCAATTTAATTTAATACTTCATAAGCACCCACGTGCCTTTTGAGATAGGTGTTGGCAACAGGATTTTCAGTAATGAGTAATCTCAATAATCTGCAATTTGAGTGATCAAACAGTGTTGGTTGTGTCGGCAAGGGCACGCAGTATACAGCCAAGTCCAGCTCTCTCGGTGAGCTTTTCATGAATCCTGAGGCACTGGTCACATGTGGGGCGATCACCTGTGGATAATCCTCTGTACAAGTACCTGCCGGTTATTCAATGATGTAGTCAGTCGCTGCTAGATGTAAGGAACTTGCTATATGATATGGTGGTTGATATTCAAGTCCCACATGCTAAAAATGATATGGACAAGATGCATCTGGCACGTGTGCTCCCTAAATTTCGTCCTAATATACAAGGGGAAGAAATGAAATAAGATGAGATGTGAATGGCCTTGAGTGAGCGAGCGGTGAAGTTGTATAACCATGACTGTCATATCAGTTTCTAGCTCCCCAGGAAAAGTATGGAGAAACTTTTCTAATTCAGGGTGATAAGTTGGTGGCCTCTGGAGCCTGGAGGACAGCAACTAACCCTTTTGCTGAGCCACAAATTCTAGAAGCCATTAATACACACACTCATTCGAGATGATATTGGACCCTTACCCCTCTAATGGCTACAGAGATAAAAACTCCTTTTCATCTTGTTATCCAAAAGTTGTTTATGGATCTAGAAAAAGAGAACAGAAGTAGCACAGCTCATTTACTCGAACCTACTACAGCAGGAGGGCAAATAATGCAACGATTTCATTTACATTAGTAAAAGCTCAAACAATAGCACCACAGAAATCATTTCCAGGGCAAACACAGTGAAACAAGGGCGGCATGGGCTAAAGTTCCTGGGTTGAGCTTCTCTATCATAATTATAAGCGCTCTTCATGCTATTCACAAAGCAGTATCTGTATTAAAAGCATTCCTTTGACCCATTTCCTTCATACAGCAAGGGGGTATGATATTCATTTAAGTTATGAATAGGGTCTATCTTAGACGCATAAAGATCAGATGCAGCTACCACCGAATCACAGCATGAGGGAACAGCACATACTAGTGATTTATGCTCTTCATCTAAGCCATGGCCGCAGAAAACTACTTATCACTGTATGATGTAACAGTCACATCCATACCTAGACAATATGAAATCTGAGTCTTTTTACAGTACTACTTACTGATTGCATCCATAATGAATTTACCCACAACAGACTTCATTCATACAAAACGAACCCGAAGTCCATAACGGATTGGAGTCTTCACATAAAACTTTCTTTCTTAAGTTTCTTTTTCCCAAATTCATTATACCAATTCACACTCAAAAAACGCACTGGAAACACCCTACGCATCTATATAATTATCTCAAAAATGATGGTGTAAAAAACATACCAAAGATTTATGCAAATTTAAATAGCAGAGACTGAGCCTTTCATATGTTGAAAATGCTAATTCATGTCGAACAAGAAGAGTGAAGCCTGCAAGTTTTGTCACACTATCGATGAATCTAATCACGAGAGCAGGAGTGAAAAAAACAGTCTAACTTAACTTACTTCATCAGGATATCATAATACTCAGGATCCAGAGAAGAGAACATTCCATCCACATCCTTAATCGTCATTAGAGCTCTATGCACCACTATCCAATTGGCAGACTGCAAAATCCCAAACCAACTTCAACAAAAATAAATCCACCAATTCCATCAATCATCAGTACGCAATTACCTTACACCGCTCATCTCTAGTATTAGGCGGCGAACCCTCCAGCGCAGTTTTCAGCGCCTCCACCGGCTTCGACCTGTCCGTTGACAAATCAGTCACCAACCGAAACCGATTTACACAAATTTTTTGAAATGGATGAATACCGGAAATGGAGAGAAAAGGAGAGAGAGAGAGTCGGAGTTTAACCGTTTCAGCAAGCTTTCGATTTTCTGAGACTTGTGCTCGATTCGGGCGATAATAGCTTCAGCATTATCAGCATCGACAAATTCCGCCATCTCCGATTCGATATCTCACCGGCGAGGATCGGAGCTTCGCAGGAGCATCACCGTCTCGTCGTACGGCTGATTTTCTCTGATACCTTCCCCCTCGCAATCGCAGATCGAGGAGAGCGCGTCAGGATACGCGGAATGACGTCATGTTCAAAACGCAGCGTTTAGCCATTTGGCGACACTGCCTTTATTAAACTCCGCGTTTAGATTCAAACGGTCAACTATTCAAAATTTTGAAGAGGCATTCAAGGGATGACAACGGTGCGGGTTTGGGGCGGTTAGTGGTATTATCATATTTTATCAGTCTCGAAATATATTAAAATCATACTGCACTATAACCGTTCAGGTATGGAAAAATCAAGACCATCCTCATCCCTGTCGGATTTCGGTTTAATCACGGTTAACCATTTAACCAACAGTTGATCTCACATATGAAAAACCAAAAATATTGTTTTTGGCCTCGGATGAGAAGAATAGTCTTAGCTCGCTTAATTTTTCTTTACAAGAAGATATGGAAATACCTAAATTAAATTTTATATCTCTAAAAAGACAATGATACTAATTAATATCCTAGTATAACATGTCGTTATTAATAATTTGCTCATTCTGATCAGCCAACGAGTTAATAGTGCATAACAAGCTTCTTATCCACAATTTTGTGAAGAAATCATTGTCGAATCTCGTCACATCTTACTTAAAATCAGGAGTAGTGCGATATTATTAATAAGTGACACGTACCGCATCTTAATATATACTTGATCCATTGTTGCATCTTATTTAAGACCAAAGAGAAAATGAGTAGTTCTTAAACCCAACATGGTCGAAAATTGAAAGAGGATATTCATGAGCTATGATCATTCAAACTAATTTCTTCCTAAACCTTTGCTGATCAAAAGCTTAAGATTTTACTTTGTCCTAATTATTCACATCAAGAAAGGATTGTCTTACAACTTGATTTTTTCTCATTCATCAAATTTACTCTAATAAGGCATTTACAGTGTACACATCTTGCTTTTTTTTACATCAAAAACTGTAACCGTCTCAAAATAATTTCAAACAATGGTCTTTGCTACACTGTCTGAAGAAATAGAGAGTGAATCCCTCATTAGTGAAGTTATGTCATCCTCATCACTTGTCATGACCTTCATAAAAATAAACAGAATGTAAAACAAATTACTAACTATATAAGTCTTTATAAAGATACAAATTGTAGACAAAATATAAAAGAAATCATATGTTTAATATAGATGAGAGATGAGAGACTACATATTGGCTAAGATTTTGCTTTTACAAATCGTGTCGTGAATAGAAGAGAAATAAAGACCGATGACAAAAAAGTCATACTTGACTATTCGCAGTTTCAGCCAAGCCTTCACCCGATGATAAAAAAATAACTAATTCGTCGCTTCACAAGGTGATAAAATGAAATAAAATTCGCTGTGTAGCTTCAGACATGAATGTTTTGATGTTGTCTATGGTTTCATTTAGATAATTCGCTTCAGTTGATGACAAAATCAAAGAAAACACGCCACAAAGCTTGAGACCAAGATTTTTTTTTATTACTATCTATGATTTTTTTTATCTTAGACAAGAAATTTAGCAAATGTAGATGATGGAAAGTAATAGTCCTAGCAAAATAAAATAAGCGCAATCTGATAAAGCTACCTCAATGAATCACAATACTATATTGTGATTACAAATTTGGCATTTTATTTAAATTTTTTAATAAATGTATTATAAAATTAAATGTATTACGTATTTAAATAGTTATATACCTATTACGGGGCGCTCAGATCGATTTATAGATGGTTAACTAAAGTCAAGTCGGGTCGGGGCGGATATGGCAAATACCATACCCTTAACCTACCCATCCAATTTTTTCTTATCCGGTTTCAGTTTTACCGCGGACGTGGTCAACTCGATTATTATCCATGTTGACCGGGACGAGGGATGGTTCGGTTACGGTTACAGTTCGATTTAATTGTCATCCTTAGATTCAACTGTGAGAAGCTCTGAGTTTGAAGCCCTTAAATTCTCAGATGCGTAGTGTGAAACTCAAGGATTAGACAGTCGGAAGTTCACCCGGAACCTTTCCGGAGTTCTCCCTGAATCTGCAGAGAAACGAGAATAGGAGAAAGCAAAAACGCAGTGTATTACTTCTTCCAGGAAAATAGTTACAATAGTATGCTTTTATACATGTCACAACTCTCAATCTAGTCTCTAGACTTTCGGATTGTAACACAACAACCCAAATAATTACACATTGTACCCTATAGTTTCATTACCCCCCTCAAACGCAGCATGAAGAAAATTTGACATGCAGAGTTTGGGACAAAGATGAGCAAGAGAGATAGCACCCAGAGGCTTGGTAAACACATCAGTCGGCTGCTCAGAAGTGGATATATGCTGCGGAGCAATAAAATCAGAGACAACATGTTGGCGAATAAGGTGAAAATCAAGCTCAATGTGCTTGTTCGTTCATGAAAAACCGGATTACGAGCAATAAGAATTGCAGCCTTATTGTCACAATGAAGCCGAATGGGACTGGAAATAGGAATGCGATGATCAACAAGGAGATAGGCAATCCAGACAAGCTCACAACAAACTTGAGCCATTGATCTGTATTCAGATTCAGCAGAGGACCTCGCGATGGTAGGATGCTTCTTTGTGCGCTAAGAAATGGCTCCATCTCCTAGTAAAATACAAAAACTAGTAAGAGATCTTCTGGAAATTAGACAAGAAGCCCAATCAGCATCACAGTATGCTGAGAGCTGTAATGAGGAAGAAGCTGAGAAAAAAGGCCTTGAGCAGGAGTATTTTTGACATATCTGAGAACACGGTGCGCAGCCTGGAGATGTTCAGTAGTGGGGTTGTGCATAAACTGACTCAGAATGTGAACTGAGTAAGCCAAATCTGGCCTAGTCACGGTAAGGTAAATCAATCGACCAATAAGGCACCTGTAAGTCGTTGGATCAACCAACAAAGGAGCAGAAGAGACGCCCAACTTGTGTTTGGTATCTCCATGGGAAAGGAAACAGGCTTGCAAGCCAATAGACCAGAATCAGCCAATAGATCTAAAGCATACTTGTGCTAATTAATGAATAAACCATTGTCAGAACATGCTACTTCAATACCAAGGAAGTATTTGACATAACCAAGATCCTTGATGCTGAATTTCTGATCAATGAACATTTTGACAGCTTCAATGAGTGAATTAGAAGTTCCTGTGATGAGTAAATCATCAACATACACCAACATAACTAGAAAATCAGTTCCAAAGCTCAAAGGGAACATTAAATAGTCATTTAAACTCTGAACAAAACCATAACCCAAAAGAGCATCAGTGAGTTTGACATTCCATTGCCTAGAAGCTTGTTTTAAACCATAAAGACTCTTGGTAAGCTTGCAAACTTTCTTTTATTTTCTTTCTTTTTGGTAAAAACAGTAGGCAACTGCATATAAACATCTTCCATCAAATCTCCATGAAGAAAGGCATTATTCACATCCATTTGATAGATAGGCCAATTCTTAGATGCAGCCAAGGCAAGAACAAGTCTAATAGTGGTCATTTTAACTACTGGAGGAAAGATTTCTGTATAATCTAACCCCTCTTGTTGAGTATAACTCTTGGCCACTAAACGAACTTTGCATCTTTCAATAGAACCATCTGATTTGTACTTGATTTTTTAAACCCATTTGCATCCTATAACATCTTTGTTAATGGGCAAGTCAGTGATCTTCCACGTGTAATTGGCTCCAAAACAATAATTTCAGCTTGCATAGCTTTGTTCCAGTTTATGTCCTGTGAAGATTCTATGTAAGATCTTGGCTCTATAAGAGTAGATACTTGTAGGCTGAAATGTTTATGATGTGTAGAACATTTGGTATAATGAACATAATCAGAGATAGGATAAGCAGCTGAGAACTGAGTTAAACCACACACATAATCTGAGTTCTAAGCTGGTTGTTTAACAGGTCTCTGTGATCTTCTTGTGCTGAGAGGAAGAGAAGTTGTGGTCCCTATATTAGTTGTAGCATGTACTACATCTTTATAAAGAAAATCCTCATCATCATCGTGTGAAATAGGAGGAACAGGCTTGGCCAATGATGGAGAGAAAGAATGGAAAGATTCTTGAAAAGGAAAAATCTTTTCCATAAATTTGACTTGACGACTGACCACATACTGATGTGTTTTTAAACAAAATAGTTTGTGGCCTTTTGCCCATAAGGATACCCCACAAATATGCAAGGCGATGCTTGAGTATCAAACTTGTCACTGCCCACCAAATTATGAGTAACAAAACTAAGGCATCCAAAAACCTTTAAGTGGCATAAATCTGGCTTCTGTCCAAATAAAACTTCAAATGGGCTCTTATGTTGTAAAAGTTTAGATGACATTCTGTTTATCAAATGAGCAGCAGCAAGCACACAATCACCCCAAAAACATAGGAACATTGGAGTGTAGCTTTAATGCCCTGGCAACTTTAAGGAGGTGCCTATGTTTCTTTCAACTACACCATTTTGTTCTGGTGTATAAGGACAGCTACTTTGGTGAACACATCCCTGAGAAGCCAAGAAAAAATTCATCTTGTTGTTGAAAAATTATTTACCATTATCACTGCGCAAAACCTTGATTTTTCCTTGAAACTGACTCTGCACCAGATGGAAGAAATTTTCTATCAGTTGTGGTACTTCAGCCTTGGATTTCATCAAATAGATCCACGTGTTTCTAGAGTGATCATCCACAAGAGTTAAGAAGTATTTAGCACCACCAATTGTAGGTATTGTAAAGGCCCCCAAACATTTGTGTGTATCATCTCAAACCAACGTTCTGCTATAGTATTGCTCAAAGGAAAAGTAAGTTTTGTTTGTCTTGCTAACGGACATGTTGTACATTGTAACTTAACACCATGTGATGTAGACAACTCAGGCAGTAAACAACATTTTGGAAAAAGATAAATGTCCTAACCCATGATGCCAAAGTTGTATGCTTTTATCTCTACTGAATAAAGTTGTTGTATGTGACCTTGTATCCTCAACAATGTACTTGTGCTTGATGACTTGGTATAAATTGTCTTTCAGATCACCAGACCCTAGGATGTTCTTGAGCACTAGGTCCTGAACAATACATCCATTAGATTGAATATCACACTGCATTTGACATCATTAACGAATCTTCGAACAGATAACAAATTGAATTTGAAGTCAGGTATATACAGGACATTCTTCAGTAAAATGTGATCATTTAATCTACATTCTCCTTTCTATGAAACCATTGCTACTGAACCAGTAGAAAGAACCACTTGACATTTGTGTTTTAAATCAGTCAATGATTCAAACAAATTCAAATTGCAAGCAATATGATCTGTAGCACCACTGTCAACAACCTAACTGTAAGGTGAATCACAAATGCTTGAAAGACAAATTATACCTGCCATTTGCAGTTGTTTATCATTGTTAAAAGAAGGCTGTTGTGAGGACTGTTGAAGAAGATTAACCAATTGTTGTATTTGTTCTGTAGAAAACTGAGGCAAGTTGTTACAAGAATTCATTCCTTCAGTTGTTGGATCCATATTGTTGACTTGCACATTGGCTGCAATTTTCTGCCCTTGAACTTTTACTGTAGTGAGCATTCTGTTGCACTCCCCCTTTGTAGAATTTTATGTCCATGTGGATAGCCATGTAGTTTATAACAGGTATCTCTCGTATGTCCAGTCATTCTACAATAATTACAATAAAGGTTCTTCTTGTCTTTGTTGTTGTTAATCTGTCCTTTGTTTGAACCATTATAAGTAGTGGACTTATATGTGCTTGATACATTCTGAATTGCCATAGCTGATGCATCTGATACAAGTGTCTGCTAATAAATCTGTGCTTCATCTTGCAATGTCATTGCATAGATCACATGAAGACCGGGCAATGGTTTCATAGCTAGAATGTGTGTTCTTAGCGGCATAAATGAGTCATTTATCCCCATCAGAAACTGCACTATCTCCCTCTTGTTTTGCTTAGCCAGCAAATAACCAAAACATACACAATTTACTCCATGTGTACAGCTAGGTAATTCCTCCATAGATGTATATTCTTCTCACATTTCAATTGATTTTTGATAAAAAAAATAGCTACTGTTAACTCACCTTGGGCAAAGGTTGTCAGATCTTTCTCAAGATTAAAAATCCTCGTCTCTATCATGCCCCCTAGTTGTATGTACAAAGTACTCCAAGCTGTCGCTGCATTCGGAGCATGCAAAATCGATCCTATAATTTCTTTTGAAACTGAACTAATCAGCCAAGACATTACCACATCATTACATTTCTGCCATTTCAAGTGCAGACTCTGATCAGAAGGCTTGGGATAATCTCCTCTAACGAAACCAAGCTTTGACCTAGCCGACAGGGCAATTTCCATCGATCGCTTCCACTTAACATAGTTCTCCGGTCCAATTAGCACTTCGGTCACGATGCTATGGCCTGTAATCTCAGCGACATTTACCAGATAAGGATCATCTACAAGTTCAACCATCTAATAGCTACAACTTACAAAAAACGCGTGAAGATGCTTTTCAACCTTGAGACGAAATTGGCCGGCAAGAACCACAAGAATGTGCTCAGAATCTATGCGCGAACACAACTGAGGTATTTCGAGGCTCTGATACCATGTGAAACTCAAGGATTAGGTAGCTAGAAGTTCACCCGGAACCTTCCCGGAGTTCTCCCTAAATATGTAGAGAAACGAGAACAGGAGAAAGCAAAAATGCAGTGTATTACTTCTTCGAGGAAAACAGTTACAATAGTCTGCTTTTATACATATCACAACTCTTAATCTAGTCCCTAGACTTTCGGATTGTAACACAACAACCCAAATAATTACACATTGTAACCTACAGTTTCATTACGTAGAAATTGCCCCAGTCTCGGGTCATGGAGCCGGTCTCGTCAATTGGTATGAGCAGCAGTAAGTCACTTGCTTTCGTGTTTAGACATTTGATGCCTTTGTCCACAAGCTCATATCAATAGATGCACACATAATTATAGCTGGTGATTTGGAAGGTCGAACCAACGATATTAACTTTACATCTCTGCTTTGGTAATCTCCATTGCTTAGTTTCAATCAGTAGTGAAGAAGACTAGCAATCCAATATATTTGTGCAGTGATCATCAACACATATAGACACGTAGATAAGCAGTTATACTAAGACAGTTAGATTTGTTATAGCAATTATACAATCTTATCTCTAACACATATAGTTAGATTTGGATCCGCTCGAGTTGAGGGCTGAGGCGAGGGATTCAAGCATATCGAGGACCTGAATTGGAACTTAGTGCAGGGTACAAGAGGGCTAAAAGGTCAAGGCGCAGGCCGGGCTCATCATCCGGACAGATCTAGGGAGCATTCAAGGACCAGTTCGGCATATGAGGTGCATGTGAGCGATAACTTGGATTTTATAAGAATCTGACTAGAGAAAATCTAGGTTATATTAAAGTGTGATAAATAATGTATTAAATGTCTAAAGTTCAGTGAATATAGCCTAGGTCATGAGGATTTAAGTGTTGAAAATGTGTGGTGCCTTTTAAGAAACTTTTCATGCCATTTCGGTAGCGAAGGGGTGCGGGGGTTTGGCCCATATAAGGCCACACCCCTGCCTCATTTCTCATCCAATTTTACTTACAAATCATCCATAAACACTTGTTCTTATGTCCTTTTGTATTGTTAGTGCGCTTAAGGCATCAATGGTCAGTAAAAGTACGAAAATTTCCCTTATTCTCCATATTTTGCTAGTGTTCTTTGTTTATTTCTTGTCTGCAGCATTTTAACACTCTTGGTGTTGCTTAGTGGAGTCTTTGAGTGGAACCCCTACACCACAGGAGCCCTAAATATTTGATAAAAATTTAGGAGCCACATTCGACCTCATGACAATTGGTATCAGAGGGAAGTTATGTTGAGGCGAGGTTGATGGCGAACACAAGAGCAAGAATGGAAGAGAGGATTGAGATGTTGGAGAATCTATTCGGTGAGCGTTTGGTAGAGAATCTATCGGCCAGGGTGGCGAATCTCTCCCCTGAGATTTTTTATTTGAGGGATGTGGTGAAGTGGTTCCTGGACCACAATGAATCATTTGGGAGACCACGATGGAGAAGCTTCAGCGCATCGACACTGGCTTAGCCTTGGTGTAAAAGGCCGTGGAGTGGGATGAAGTCAGTAGCATGGCTGTTAGAGCGGCTTTCAAAGTGCCGGAAGTAAAACCATTTAACAAGGATAGAGACGGCAAGGACTTTGAGAACTTCCTATGGGATATGGAGCGTTATTTCCAGGCAGTCAGGGTTTCTAATGAGAACAAGGTGTTGTTTAGTAGCATGTACCTCGTGGATCGAGCAAATCTTTGATGGAGGACTAGGTACATTGCGACTAGCGAAGGAAGGATGGATTTGGAGATGTGGGAAGAGTTCAAGGATGAACTTAAGACCTAGTTTCTGCCCACAAACTTTTCATGGATCACAAGAGAGAAACTCAAAATGTGAAACAAACAAGTTTGGTGGCTGAATATGTGAGACAACTCGGCGTAATCATCCTTGATGTGGAGAATATAACCGATGCGGATATGCTCTTTAACTTGGTGTCGGAGTTGCAACCTTGTGCACAAATGGAGTTAAGGAAGCAAAATCTGAAGGACTTGGATGCGGCTATCACGGTGGCCAAAGGATTGGTGGACTTCTGAAATTCTGGAAATGCAAATTCTCAACGAAGTAGAGAAACTCCAAGCGAAAAAGGAAAGGAAGGCAGCGCTTCTGGGATGAGCGGGACCAATCTAAGGCGAATGACAACAAGGGAGCAGCAAGTTATTCTTCTACTGGAAGTACTAATCAAAATTTTAATTGCTTTATTTTTGGTGGAGAGCATAAGGCGAGAATTTATCTGAAGCGAAAGATGTTGGTAGCACTTATCACAAAGAATTTCGATAAGGGCACTAAGGAGGAGGCACGAGTGAGCGTTCTTCAGTTGGTGGACATAGAGGAGGAGTCATTCAAGGCTGGATAAAGGAGGATTCAGCAAAGTCCAATGTGGGCGTTGGACTCTTCTGGTGGGGGTGGTTTGTCACACCCCTAAAGGCTGAAGGCCTTGGGTCCCACATGTTTTGCTCATTGGGCACTCAAGGTGGCTAGATCCACGTCATTTGAGAGGATGAAGAGAATTAACAACAAGCATATCGGAGTAGACTTCATGGGTAATGCTAAAATAAAGGGGGACCAAGTTATTTGTCCAAGGAGAGATCAAAGAGGACCAAGGTGAAGCTTGCGGGAATGATTGTCCGGTGAATCGTAGTAGTAGTGGGCGTGATCTTGGGCATTCGAGGATCTTATAATGGATCAAAAAAGGTATTCAGAGCATGAAAATACGGAGGTGCGGACTCAAATCAAAGGAGAACTCAATGGGGATATTGGTTAAGGCGTGAGGCCTTAACCAGATAGATTTGGATCCGCTGGAGCGAGGCAACAGATCCAGACGCATTGAGAACCTGAATTGGAACTTAGTGCAAGGCATAAGAAGGCTAGAAGGTCAAGGCGCAGGCCGGGCTCATCATCCGGACAAATCTAGGGAGCATTCAAGGACTAGTTAGGCATATGCGGCGCACATGGGAGGTAACTTGGATTTTTGAAGAATGTGACCAGGGGAACTTTAGGTTATATTAAAGTGTGACAAATGATGTATTAAATGTAAGTTCAGTGAATATATTAAGTGTTGAAGAGGTGTGGTGTGCCTTCTTGGTAGCGAGGGGTGCGAGGGGTTTGGCCTACATAAGAACTACGCCCCTGCCTCATTTCTCATCCACTTTCACTCATAAAATCATCCATAAACACTTGTTCTCCTAGACTTTTGTATTGTGGGTGCATTTAAGGCATCAATGGTCAACAAAAGTACTAAAATTCCCATTTTTCTCCTTGTTTTGCTAGTGTTTTTTGCTTATTTCAATTCAGCTGCATTTTAACACTCTTAGTGTTGCTTAGTGGAGCCTTTGAGTGGCGCTACTGCACCACGGGAGCTCCAATTATTCAGTGAAAATTCGGGAACGAAAAGTATAGTTGGAGAATTGTTGGGAACCACTGCTGTAGATTTGGTGATTTGAGTCCTTGGAAATTGTTGGAGAAGTGTAATGCCTGTGGCGCTGTCATCGCCAATCACCCGGAGATGTCTCTGCACAGATTCAGGAAGAAGCTGGGAAGGGTATAGTTGTTCTGAAACCCAAGGGTATAGTTGTTGAAGCCTGCTCAATCAAAGACTAGTGGGTTTGCAGTTTTCATTTGTTTCAAGGGAGTTGTTCAAATCCAATAAGGAAGAGGATATCCCTGAAACGGAGTCAGAATTTGTTGCTCCCCAAAAGGCACATGTTGTGTTGATAAGGCGAATGCAACAATCTCTGCAAAGGATCTGAATGAGCCATATGAGATCCAGGGGAATGTGTCCACTGAATATGGCTTTAACATGGCCATTACCAATGACAGGGAACTGTCTTATAAAGCAGTAAAGGCAATCCTTTGATGACAGTGACAGGGAAGTCATGATCCAAGGGATTCTTGTGGGCAAGTGAAGGCTGCTGAGGAATACATGGAGTCCATGGTGATCCTTAATCGCAAAGTTGAGCTACTGGGATACTTAAACCTAAGGGACAAGGCTGCAATTTATAAGAGCCCGGGGTGTGATAATGTTAAGCCAAACCATAAAACATATTACGCAAACCAGCTTTCACAAAGAAAATAAAGGTACAAAAGAAACAATAAATAGGAATGTGATACTTTGTATCCCAGTCGAATGAGGGAGGGAAATGACAAGGGACAGAGTGCTTGGACTTCAAGGACATATGTCACACTAACACATGCAGACTGATAACAAAGAGATTGATAGAAAAGGTAGCTGATTTCATAGCCAAGTTCAGGGAGGAAATGGGCCTTCAAAAAGTTGTACTCTCAGAAGAAAAGTCAACTAAACGGCACGGATATCTTAGAGCTCGTAGGCTTTTTTATTTTGCACTTAACTATTAGTTTATCTTACCTTGAACTAGCAGCATATGTGCGTAGATTATAACCAGTAACACTTGATGCCTGCCCGTCATTAAGGGTTGATTTGCAAGGCAATCACTCTATCAAAAAGCATCTCTATCTGGAAGGTGACCTAGATACAAACAAACAGACATGCATACATACATATATTCATCTACACCATATTATCACCTTGTTTCTTCAAGTGAAATGGTGGCAAGAATTTATACCAAGCAGTGGATTGTGGAATTGGGAGCTTTGGGGCTAAAAAAATCAGCTGCTAAACATCATCACCAGGGGTTCTGTGGTACTGGGTTGTGTGCTTAGAGCTTATTGGTTTGGAATGGTATTGGCCGTAAGTGGCGTATATGCCAACTGAAACGACAGACAGGACCAAAAACCGCACCCATGCTTCTTCATGTAACTGCAAGATGAAAATTCAGAAACCAATTCTAGGCATCAGTTTTGAAACTGAAACTTGTCTAACATCTGATCATTCCTAAACTAATATGTAGTTGTCAGCCACGTTGGGTCCAGCTTAGACATACCTGAGCAAATAGAAACATATTGAACAAGATGCAAATGCATGGGATAAAGGGAACCCATGGACAGGAGAATCCTGGTGTCTCACCATAGACCTGAGCCACAATAAATGCATACACAAATGAGGAAGGATTGTTACACAGCAAAAAAGTAACACTCAAGAACTCATCAAGGCGTCTACTACTTTAAATTAGAAGAATTATGATAACGAAACATTAAGATATTATTGTTATTATTATTTTTTTAAGAACTTTTTTATTAAACGTAAATTACAACGCACACATCCGACCATCAGGAGATTCGAACTCTGGTCATAGGGATTGTCAAGATTCTCCTCTCACCCCTTTTATCACCACGCCACACCCCTGATAGCTAAACATTAAGATATTACCGATATTGGGTTTGTTACGTGCAAATAAACAAAATGGCTCCTTAGGTCCCACATTTATTGTTAAACAAAATTTACTCCAAAAAGAAGTGCAAATGATGCTACCTAGAAAAACATGAATCATGTTTTGTTCCCAGAAAAACATGAGTACAGGGGCGTCCTCTAACTAATGCATCACTAGGCCCCACATTTATTCAAATGCATAATTAAGAAATTTGACGGGCATCCTCTAACTAATGCATCACTAGGTCCCACATTTATTCCAATGCATAAGTGAGAAATTTGACACATACAGATATCAAGCACTTACTTGGCGCCAATATAAGGCTGACAAAGTAAATATTGCTACAACTCCTGCCACCAGCACAATTATGAATGATCCGTTATAGCGGTAGCAGACTCCAGCACCAAACCCACAAAGAGCAATTATGAGAAGGCAACATGTGCCTTCCCTCCAGGCTGCAGTTCCTCTTGCATAAAGGTCAGTTCCAGACTTATCTTTCCAACGGATTGCTACAACACATGCTGCAACGACAGAGTAGCCTGTCTACAAGAATGATAAATTCAAGTGAGATTACACAACTGAAACCACGGATCAACATCAGGTGATAAAGCATGATCTAGCACACTGTTGCATGGATCTAGTTACAATTTGTAGCACCTCATTGAACCCAGTAACATCAAATGAGAGGACAATGACATAACAAATCTTGGCTATATTTTCCAATTCTTTCAATTCAACGCATGATTAAGCTTACTTATTAGAACTCACCAGAAAGTGAAAAATTCATACGCAGCTTGTTTGATATGTGAAAAGAGTTAGAAGGGACTCAAAGGTGAAGAACACTTCCCAAATGCTCAATGGAAGAAACAATCTTAAAATGTCATTTCAAACATGCAAGTGAAGCTTGGAATAAATGAAGCCGCAACAGTCCAAATAAAGAAACTCGAATCAAGGAACAAACGTACCAAGGTTCCGACAGAAAGAATGTGGGAGAGCACATGCACATTGAATAACCCTGCTAAAATGCTAGCAACTAAACCAACCCAGATTTGAGAATGGATGGGGGTGCGGCATGTAGCGTTTACTTTGCCAAATATGGCAGGCAGCAAACCATCCCTTCCTAAGCCAAGGTACAGTCGTGACTGCAAAGTAGAAAACTGGGTCATTTGCAAATCCAATACCCAAAGACTGATAGTTTTCTTCTTAGTTAGCGGAATATTTCACCTGAACATAAAGACCAACAAGAAGCGTTGTAGTCAATCCAGAAACTGCGCCTATGCTAATTAGAATGGAAACATATTTCATTCCTTTAGCAGTAAAAGCTTCAGCCAATGGAGCATCCTCCCCGAGTAATTTATACGGTACCATCCCAGTAATTACTAAGCAAACTGCAATATAAAGTGAAGCACAGACCAGAAGGCTTCCCATGATGCCTATGGGTAGGTCCCGCTAAAATGTCAGTGGAAAAAGATAGACATTAGTGTAGTCCATTGTTCGTTAAACTTACAAAGCTGGAAGACATGACACTATCTCTAGTGTACCTGCGGTTTTTTAGATTCTTCAGCAGAATTAGCAACTGCATCAAAGCCCACATAAGCAAAAAACACTACTGTGGCACCGGTCAATACTGGTTTGACGCCATTTGGAAAGAATGGTGACCAATTTGCAACATCGACTTCAAATGAACCGGCAATGACAACAAAAATAACGATGACTACCTGAAAGAAAGATGTATACTAATTAGAGAAGAAACTGACTCGATCAGAACTTCAGACATGCATGTTCCTGCACATACCATGCAGGCAGTCAAAAAGGCATATATAACAGAAATGCGTAGCTTTAGGGAACTTTGATCTCGTATAGGCTCCTCTCTAATATTATCATTATGCCTTCGCCTGATTCAGCTTCCACGTTCTTACGAATAAACTCTACTATTTTCCCTGATTCAGTATCCTAATTATTATTTGTCGTCATATAATCCCAATTCCTGGAATTTGAGGCATCAATGTAAGACCAAAATACTAATGGTGTACCAGCATTCCTCGAGCAATAACAAAATAGAATAGTGGGAAAGTTTGATATTAACAATCTAGCTAAAATGAAAATAATATGCAGTGGAAGAAGATGTAACCTGGCTCATATGCATAGCAAAACATTTCCAAATCAGTGTAAGTCATGAAATGAAGGCTGAATCCATGAAAATTAATAATTCTGTCACTCAAACTTGCTCAACTTTGTCAAAAGCTCACATTAAATGCATCCACTGCACAAACTAACATTGCAATTCCATCCAAAAACTGTACTGATAATGCAAGCTCCCCTTTCTTTCAAGCTCTCAAGATTACTTTTGTATGACTTCGCAATTTAAAATAATGTTCCATGACTAGCATACCTTCAATGATGTCATGAAGGAGTTGAGAATAGATGATTCACCAACACCCCGACATAAAATTACGGTTAATATTACGAGCAGAATGGGAGCCAAGATGTTAATAGATAAAGTTCCACCTAAAAACTTCTGACCCCCTTGTCCGATCCAGTCAGGTATTTGGTCTTTAAAAATCGGAATCAGCTCCAACAGATTAACCAGATAGCTAGCTAAGCTGCGAGCTATGCTAGCTGCTCCAATATGATAGTCAAGCATCAGCTGCGCAAAAACCAGAAATGCTGTGATCTCATTGAACGCGGTGTATGAATACAAGTAAGCTCCCCCCACAACAGCAGGAAAGCGAGATGCCAGCTCAGCATAACATAGTGCATTCAGCACGCAAGACGCTCCAGCCAGTATAAAACTAATTGTGACTCCTGCATTGAAATCACAAGTAATCAAAAATAAAAACACTAAGACCGTGTTTGGTTTAGGAAAAATTAGAGGGAAAGCAAAATTTGAGGGAAAATAAGATGAAATCCGTTGTTTGGTTTAGGAAAAATGGGAGATGGAAAATTAGAGGGAAAGTTAAATGGAAAATTTGAAGGAAATTTTTAAAAAATGTTTTAGTACTTTCTATAAAATTTTCAACTTCAAACCAAACAAACGGAAAATAAAATGAATTTTATGAGGAGTTCATTTTCACTCGTATTTTCCTTTTCCTCTGACTTTCCTCAAACCAAACACAGCCTAAATATTTGCTGGAACCAGACTCAATCTTCTCAGCCACACTTCAATAGAAAAACAAAAATCCACGAACAACTGCAAATAGGAAACTCACCAGGACCAGCATCGCGAGCCACAGTACCAGTAACAACGAAAATCCCGGCGCCAATGGACGCGCCGATCCCGATGAGAATCAAATCAAACAATCCCAAGCGACGGACGAGCTCCTCGCCCGAATTCGACGGCGAAGAATCACCGGACGAGGAGGAGGAGGAGGAGGTGTACAAGGGCTTGGCGCGGAGAGCGGAGCTCCAGAAATTAGAGCAGAAGGAGGGCTGAGAGGCGGCAAGGGGCTTGTCGGGATCCATTTCTTCAGTGGAGAGAGACGAGAAGAATCTCACCATCGCATCTCATCACGAAGACATTGCGATACGAAAAACACACGCGAGAATCGTGCGGAAGAAAACCACTGGATGCGATGCATCTGGACGGAGTTTTGTTCATTAGATGCGCAGTAGAAATTGCACGCATCATTTTATCCGTACTCTAATAATAATTGTTTAATATTAAATTAAGTGACTTACACAAATTTATGTTGATTGCTAAACAAATCTAATATGTGTGTGATTAATGTATTTTTAAAAACTTTGAGTTAAATGTAAGATATTGTGTATTATAACTAATGTAAAATAATTTTTAATAGATTATACTGATGAAGTAATTAGTTTTTTATTTTTTAAAGTATGTGACAGTATTAAATGTGTATTGACATTGTTAAGTGACAAGTAAAAATAGACAAATAGATATTAGTTAAGTGAAGGTAAAAGAGGACTGAGAGAGTACGTGGCGATGAGGTGGGAGTGAAGGTTGAGATGAATCTGACTCGCAATGAATTTTTTATAAATGCTTCTAGTTAAGTAATGATTTCTTGTTTATGTCGTATCATATACACACAACCATATTTATGAAAAAATTCACCAAAAAGTACAGAAAATCATTTATGACCTTTGTACGTACATGTCTGCATACATCAACATGTATGACTTATATTGAGATTGTAGCTCGCCCATTGTGTCAAGTGAACAAACCTCTAGTAGTGTTGGCTGAAAATCGAAACTACGTACATAAATTAATTTCTTCAAAAGAAAATGAGTCTAAAAATTCTTTATGAATCTTCTCTTTTATATGGTCAAAAAGATAGTTCTAGAAATACAGGATCCAAATTGTTAGATGTAATCCTCTTAGTACTAATTTATTCATTAGAAACTTAAGGTTTAAAGCATAAAACTCATGTATAAAATGGTTGCTACCATAAAAATTTATAGAGATAAAAGAACAACATCTATTCTTAAAATTAAAAGTGAAATATTTATATGTCAAAAATAAAATGAATTGTAGCAGTTCCAAAACCAACTCTAAACACAGTCAAATGAAATGGTCCTACAACAACTATGATAACTTTTGATGCATTTCCTGTGCGTAGATCCATATCATCGTGTATTAATATTCTACTTTCTATTAGTCCTCTCATATTTGAATAAATTTGAGAACCATATTTAGAATTCATTACCTCGAAAGTAATATTTGAAGTAACACTACTTAACATTAATAACGGAAGGGGAAATCTTAATTACTTCCTGTATTTATTTTTTATAGTCAAGATATATAACATGTTTCCTCTTCTAATGCTTTGGTTCATTACAATAATGAAATGAATCCCCTCTTAGAGGTATAACTTATGATTAAGCATCGAGTCAGTTCCTGAAACAATACTTTCAAATATGTTATCATTTCATATGTATCCATATTTTCAAACTGCTTTTGTAAGTATTTGCTCATCATTACTAACATGAGATATATGACATTATTAAAATTATATTAATGCTTCTTTTAAGCGTCTTTCTCCTTATGGAGAGCATGAGAAACATGATCAACTTTAGAGATTGGAGAATCAAGAATAATTATTTCTTCTTGCGCTTGCGAATCTATCAATCAAAAAGTTAGTTACCGATCTATCATTCTCAAGGATGGGTCATAAAAATAGATGGAGCTAATTAACATATTTGAATCTATAATAATAATGTGTTGTAACAGTTCATAAATTTGTTAACATTAATAAATTATCTTACTATACTTCAAAAAAACTCTATAAAGTATAGTACGAAAAGATTCATGTTTCTAGCTTAAACCTTGCTTTAGCTTTAACGTCCCTGTAAGAGATTAATTATATAGGTTAGAAATAATTGCTAACTGCATCATATTTAACTCTTCGTTGTTGGATGACATCCAATTTCATTATTTACAAACCACATACCTCAAAATTCTAGACTATTTGGTGCCTTGTTAAGATAACCAAACCAAACGCGTGTACAATAATTGCTCACAATGTTTTACTGAGATGGTTTAGGAACACATAACTTTAATACTTCTCATTCACCAACAATCAAAGTCAATTTTGAAAAACGTATTAAATGCTTAATATTTCGGAGGGTATTGGTATTAATAATTACATTCATAATGCATGTGTATTTCAAACATTCGCAGCAAGAGCATTAACAAAATAAAAATACAAAAAAATTATTGACTTATTATGAACCATAAATTTGACATTGTAATATTCATAGCTTAGTTTTTGTAACTTTTAGATCGTCATCTGTCTTTGTAAATTTTGAAGCACCACCTTCGTTTGAACTACTTCAAAACATTATACGTTCAATCCTAACATAACAAAGAACATAATGGACTCATAGAACATATATAAGTTTGTACAAACATAGTCGACTAATATGTAGTATTTTAAAATATTATACTATACTACTGATAGTCACAATTATTCAACTTATTTTATAGTTAATTTATTTGATTCTTGACCGTTTTAGTTAATTTTCATATTTAAATCTATTTTAGACCTAATGAAAAAATACAGCTAAAATGAGAGTTTTAACGGTGAAGAACCGAATCGAAAAGAATGAAAAGCCAAAGTTGCCCACGCACTAGCCACACGCTAACTTGTTAGCCGTGTGCAGTGACATGGCAGTGATTGTACGTTTGTCAATAAATCAGAAGAAAGTCGAGAGCTGACTCAACACAGAAGTCATGCACAAGACTGAGCACATGGCCCACTTAAAGTTGTGTGTGACGCGTTGAATTTTTTAAATTCAGTCAATTCTGACATAACAATTTTCGAGACTCATAACTCACTTGTAGAAGTCTAATTCTGATAGTTCAAGTTGAGTTCGAAAGAACAAACAATTACCTACATCTTCCATGTTGAAGTTAAAGTCTGATTTGGACTAGATGGACAGTAAAGAATAAGATATTTATTGCCATCAAAGCTTTTTAATCCGACTCTAGTTCATCTTCTCAATTTCTAATCGATATAAAGATGAATCTATGGAGATATCCTATGAGTAAAAAAACTATGTTAAAACATATTAAGAAGCTTCCTAAGAGATTATATTCGAGTTCTATTAAGAGATTATATTCGAGTTCTATGAGGAATCTCTCTCTCTCTCTCTCT
>NQLW01000079.1:323804-425948 GCA_002312845.1 Kalanchoe fedtschenkoi
CTCTCTCTCTCTCTGAACACAATTCATCATATTCTCTACTTTTCTCTTTAAGTCTGAAATTATTGTTCTTTCATCCTAAAGTCTGTGAGGGTGAAGATACCACTCTGAAGAATTCAAGGTAGGTTCAAAAAAATTGTTTCTACCTATTTATTACTGTGTTTCTTCTATGGGCATGCATGACTAAATTCTCTTATACGGTTTGAATAATTAACTTATGAATTCAATGTTGTGAAATTGGTTTATTAATCAAATTTATAATTTGTATGTCTATTTGTGAGCTTTAATATTATGAATGAACGCGTTATTGGTTGATTTCTACCGCTAGCTTAGCTAGGAGAGTTTGGACTAAATAGCTAGGAACATTAGCAAGTAAACCATATGCTTTACATATTTATGAATGAGTATATTTTAGGTATGCAGAAGCTAAGTTGCCTAGTGAACACAATTCCATTGATCTTAATATGTATTGTCATCAGAGGTAAGATGTCCCCCTCCTTGGAACATACTGATAGATTGCTAGAAACTCATCAGTCTCCTACACATCGGTGTGGCTGCGCAGGTCCAACATCTCCCGCCATCCAATAGAGTGAGTGATCTCCCGCACCCTCTGGATCAGCCCAACACCTATAAAAAAAACTGTCTCTCCATAAATAAGCTGGTCATCTGGCGTCAGTTAACAACATCTGGATCTGGTTTTCAGTAGTGTATTCCATGGGTGCCATTGAAGCAAGTGAGTAAAAACTGCTGAGATTGATCCACAAAATATGACCTTTAGAGGGCGCTCGCATGGCTCATGTGTTGTGCGCAGAGCTTCTATGTGCTGTGACTCATGATCTGGGAAAATTTGAGTATGGGTTGTGACTACAGCTGTCAGGAGAATCGACTGAACTCTTATGGTTGAGCAATGGATGTATGAATGGATGGCGACTGCGATGACAAACAATGAGAGTGTGACGGCTATAAGCGATGGTAGAGGAGTTGGTAGACGCATAGTGCTATATAACTTTTCTGGTGAAAGTGATTCTTAAACGCGACTATATTTTTACTCCATATCTAGGGCTATGCGCTAGTTGCGCACGCGGCCCCTCTTCTTTCGCTGGTCTGTTCAATGATCAGCCATGCACTGATCAGTCTAGTTTTGCACGTGGTTCGTAGCTTATCGGGCTTTGGCACCTGACGTAGATAAGATTATTTTGCACAATCCCACACTTGAACATTGACCTAATTAAATCGTAAGTTAATTCAATAAAGACTCATAAATACTAGCTAGACTCAAATAAATGAAAAATAAAATTACATTTACTGAAATTGAGTGGCCTCTTTATAACACCCTTGTTTAACTTCTTAGGCTCGACGATACCTCGTATATCGGTTATGGTGACCTGCGCATTCGAACATCCTTAAACTCAGCATTGATCTTCCGACTTATGCTCTTGTGCTTGCATGAATGAAAATTCTTATATGGATTGTAAACTTTTGTCTTTATATGAAATTCCTTTTTATGATGTTTCTTAAACGTTGGGGGAGGATTCTTCTTGTTTGATGTGACGACATATGGGTAGTGTGAATTATTTATTGTGATTGTCTTCTTCGAGAATGCACTTTATATTTGGCTTTGAGGTATCCATGCCAACCATTTGTTGATAAGGCTACATTCCTTAGATGTCATGGGTCTGAATTCTGAATAGCCTGCACATGTGAATAGAACCACTTAAATTTTTTAAAGCATATTTACCAAACTCTCAAGCTTACCTGATGAAATTATGGCCATGTGTGACGGTTCTGCTCGAAATTCCTCAAACTCATCCTTCTCTAACTCTTTGAATAACAACTTGTTGATGTGATTCTCCATGTTAATGGAGCTCAATTTTCATAGTATGGTTGTCGTTTTGAAGTGTCGAAGATGCTCATGTATATGACCTCATAACCAAACTACATGGATAGCGCGCTACTAACCACATCAATCTTGCTCTTAATTGTAGCTCTAAATGGGCGTCCAAGAATGATGGACTATTGATAGAGAGATCTACCCTCCTCCATATTCACTATGTAGAAATCTGTAGGAAAAATCTAACTCTCGACCTGCACTAACACATCTTCCAAATGCCTAACAGATAAATGTCTGAGCGATTAAAAAGTGAGATGATAAAGTTATCCCGTTTAAAGGATCCTAGACTGAGATATTCATATATATTACAAGACATGACATTAATAGCAGCTCCCAGGTTTAACATACATACATTGAAATATGTTCTACATATAATGCATCATTTGGTAAACATATCTGGATCCTTACATTTGGGTGGTAGCATATCGGCGAATATGGATGACACAGTAACATTAAAGCTTATCTTTTATCTCCTTTCAGCCTATGACATTTTGTGTATAACTCTTTTAAGAACTTAGCATATTTTAGAATTTGTTATAGTGCTTTTAGTGAAATATTAATTTCCACTTTTCGAAACAAATCCGAAAATTTTGCTTCCTGCATCATCTTCTTGGGAGCCCTTATAGGAGATTAAAAGGAGAGAATAAGTTTAATATGATTATTAAATGAAACTGAGTCAAAATGAACTTATTTTTCCGTTGTCTGAGCCAGCTGAGGTAATGTAACACGCGTTAGAGAAGAGATCGCACTCACGGTAGTCTTCACTTATGGGCACGAAATCTATATTTCTGATGGAATTTGACTTGCCTTGGGCGGGGCTGCGCTCGGCCTCTGTCTGAAAATGATAGATTCGTTGTTTTTTGGCTGCTTGACTTCCTAGATCTAGTTCTCACTCACAAGAGCTAATGCACTAACGTTGCGGTGTGATTTTTTCTGTGTGAAGAAATTCAGTTTGTCATTGATCTGATCGTCAGATCGAGCTTTTTCTCACGTCCCGATATACTTCTCCAGCTTGTCTATTCATGAACTCAGTTCCTGATTGTTAGCAAATAAGGAAACTAATCTTGTAAGAGAAGGACCCTCATCTACCGGATCCTCACCTGAAAGACCTTAACATGCAAACCTCAATTTGCCAACCTTCATCTCTAAAGGCAGTCAAATCACGTAAAACTTCCTCAAAGGATTTTCGAGACAGGAAACCCTCCATAAACGAGCTCAATGTGATGATAATTGTTGGGGAAGCATGCGATCCTCATTTGAAGACACTCAACGAGAAACACACTTTAAAAGACAAGTAATGAAACAACTTCTTCGGAAGACTTTGTTCTAAAAATGTGTGACGCTTGTAAAGCAATGAATGCGATATATAAAAAATTTCCGTGTTAATTTACTATTTTAATAAATTTCATTTGATAACTATATTATTATTTCAATGCAACTAATAATTATTAGATTGTAAGCATTGGAATCAATTTCAAATTATATTCCACAAATGTCAAAAACTTAAAATTTTCTTTTCAACACGTAAAACATGAACATGTTATTAGTAGTAACATGATTATTTTTTTATGGTCCATCATCATCTTTGTTGTAATGTCTTTCAATGTAATGTTATGGTAGTATAAAATCATAAGCATACGTTCGAAGGAGTTTTGTAGAGTTTCAATCGAAAAAAGGGGAATGGGAATTACATTGAAGGAGGGGTTTCTCGTCTCTCATTTATGGACCTGAATTCTCTCCTACCCTCCTTCACCCTAGTCTCTTCTTCTCCTATTCCCAAATCCCTCTCTCTTTCCCCATCCAATAGATTCTTTGTCCACGACCTCGCAAGCTCCTTTTTTTTCATTGCAATCCCTACACACTTAAAGTCTGTGAATTTGCGTGTCTGGAACAAACCCCAGAAAGCATTAGCTGACTCTTTCAGGTTTGGGTTGCAAATTCAGTGTCTTTTTGTTATTTGTATTGGACTTTTGCTCCTCTTTTTTGATTTCTTGGAGCTGTTATTACTTTGTTTGATTGTTAGGTGTTTGCATCTGAATTGTCTTTGATTTGGATAAGTTTGGATTCTTGTTGCTGCTGTGTGAAGCTAGGGCATTTGAAGTTGCGCATTGAGTCCGTTTTGGATATTTGAGTTCTGAGCTTCAAAGGGTATTTGTGTTTTTGTAGAAGTGTTGTGGACATTTTGGTTGATCGCAGTTGGAGGGTGTTCAGATTTATATTGCTGTGCTCATCTCGGATTGGTTTGGTGATCCCGGTCTGTCAGGTTTTGGTGCATTGTGATCTGGCTGTGTTTTGGCTTGGCTGAGAGATGAATCGGAGAGTTCGGCGTAAGGTGGCGAGTAAGGGCAAGGAAAAAGTGGATTCGCTGCGTAAACTGGAGGTTGAGTATCATGAATCAGGCTTGGATCAATCGAGGGATGCGGATTGGACTAGTTTGCCCGATGATACTGTGATCCAGCTGTTCCATTGCTTGAATTATCGCGATAGGGCAAGTTTGTCGTCAGCTTGCAAGGCGTGGAGGGCATTAGGCAGATCACCATGCCTTTGGAGCTCACTGGATCTCCGCGCGCATAAATGTGATGCTGCTATAGCAGCTTCACTTGCTACTAGGTGTGCACATGTTAAGAAGCTTCGGTTTCGTGGGGTGGACAGTGCGGATGCTATTATTAATTTGCAGGCTAGAGGTCTACAAGAGGTCAGCGGGGACTACTGCAGGAAGATCACTGATTCCACCCTTTGTGTGATTGCCGCTCGACATGAGCTGTTGGAGTCACTTCAGCTAGGTCCGGATTTCTGTGAGAGGATCAGCAGTGATGCTATAAAACAGATCGCCTTTTGCTGTCCAAGATTGAAGAAACTTCGTCTTTCAGGGCTCCGAGATGTTGAAGCAGATGCTATCAATGCTTTGGCTGCAAATTGTCAAAACTTAACTGATATCGGATTTCTAGACTGTCTAGTAGTTGATTCCGCGGCTTTGGGAAATGTCAAATCTGTTCGTTTCCTCTCACTTGCAGGAACCTCAAATATCAAATGGAATGTGGCTCCACACGCTTGGAGCACCCTTCCAAATTTGGTTGGACTGGATGTTTCAAGAACTGATATTGGTCCAATGAGTGTTTCAAGTCTGTTTTCTGGAGCCAAGAGCTTAAAAGTCTTGTGTGCCTTACATTGTTCCGTCCTTGAGGAAGATGCCAACTTTGCAGCTAGTAACACCAAGGGCAAATTGTTGCTTGCTCTTTTCACAGATATATTCACGGGACTCAAGTCTTTATTTTCCGATATCACAAACAACGAAAAAACTATTTTTTCGGCTTGGAGAGAGTCTAAGCATAAGAACAGAAGTTCAGATGAGCTCATGATTTGGCTTGAGTGGACCCTATCCCATACACTGTTGCGAATTGCTGAGACCAACCCGCAACAGGGTCTCGACAGTTTTTGGCTCAAACAAGGTGCAGCCTTATTTCTTAGTTTAATGCAAAGCTCACAAGAGGACGTTCAGGAAAGAGCAGCCACTGGCCTTGCAACTTTTGTTGTCATCGATGATGAGCTTGCTACTGTTGATGGTGGAAGAGCTAAAGCAGTCATGCAGGATGGTGGCATTCGACAACTTCTAGATCTTGCAAAGTCCTCCCGAGAGGGACTCCAAGCAGAAGCAGCTAAGGTTAGAATTATTGAGAGAACAAATTAGACAAAATATCAAAATATTATGTCTCATGCAGCACACCTAACCTTACTCCACATACATTATCTTGCATTTCATGTCAATTATGGACTCATATTGATTTCCATATTGCAGGCTCTAGCAAATTTGTCTGTGAATAGCAGTGTTGCCAAAGCTGTTGCTGAAGAAGGAGGTATCACTCTGCTGGCCGGACTTGCCAGGTCCATGAACAGACTAGTTGCAGAAGAGGCAGCTGGTGGGCTTTGGAATCTTTCAGTGGGAGAAGAGCATAAGGTTGTTAAATGGCTGATAGTTCATCCTTGTCAATAACATGGAATCTCTTTTTTTTCTTAGCAGGACATTTTGTCTTTTCAACAGGGATCCATTGCAGAGGCTGGTGGCGTGAAGGCGCTAGTTGATCTGATTTTCAGATGGCCTACGGGGGGTGATGGTGTTCTGGTATACATCAAGCATGCTTTATGCATATCACTCTTTTCTTCTTTGCACTTCTTTTCTAGCTGTAACCATATAATTCTCACAGGAACGTGCGGCTGGTGCACTTGCAAACCTCGCAGCTGATGACGAATGTAGTATGGAGGTTGCACAAGTTGGTGGAGTACATGCCTTGGTGATGCTTGCTCGGAATTGTAAATTTGAAGGTGTTCAAGAGCAGGTAGCTCAATTAATAAATGCATGGTCATAATTAGTGGGCTTTCCCTGATCTTCGTGAGATATGTCAGCTTCCTACTTACATTTTGAATGGAAATGTGTTGACCAATTGGCCCCTCAATATTCAAACCACTTGATCATTAGATAGGAAGCTATTTGTGAAGAAGATCTTCTTGCTGTCCATTCCTATTTGATGATTTGAAAGTATCTGATGTCAGCCTCACTATTCCCTTATTGTGGTTGATTATGTTTGTAGCGCTTCTACAAAATCATCACATTATTGTTTTGACGGTGACGTCAGTTGCACATAGAGTTTTGCTACTTCAGATGATCAAAACATTCTTTAAATTCACAAGCTAGTTCTAATAAGAGTAGAGATTTGTTTTACTTGGAAAGAGCTTAAATACTGCTTCTTGCAGTCTAGTGAACAGTGCTATGAGTGTCTTATACACATTTCTTTCAGAATATGTGCCTATTCATATATTTGTGTCTAACCATACCTCAACTTACCTCCACATATTAAATGATGTTGCTTTTACCGCTTCTTTCAAAGAAGGCTCATTTATCTCTCTGTGGGTTTTCAAGTCTTTGAGAAGAGCTCACGACTTTGGTTTAAATAGTTGTCATGTGGCGTAAACAGCTATTTAATAGATTGACTACCATTTCTTGTAGCGTTGAAGGTTGGTAGGGAACTCACAGTTGACTCTTAAACACGTCGTTATCGAGTCTATCTGCAGCCTCTCCGACATGTTCGGTCTGTCATGTGTTTTTTCATACGAATAGCTTATGCTTGTCATACATTATCATACGATTTTCTGAGTTACTTAATTAAAGTGTTGCAATAAGACATCATAACAACATATGGCCTCTTCTCTTCATTCTTACTAATTGATGATACTGTTTTCTTTAGAAATCCAATTGGGAGCTCACAACCCACCACATTGAGTGTTATAATTCTGAGGATCTAGAAAGTTCACAAGCCTGGGCATTGAGATATCTTCTGCAGATAATCTGTCTCTGGGATAACAGCTTAATCTTTTGATGATGAGGGTTGAATAATGTGACATGACAAAATGGTTTTTCTACTCACAAACTAAAACCTATTGTTTTGATTGTTCAGGCTGCTCGTGCCTTGGCTAATTTGGCTGCTCATGGCGATAACAACAGTAACAATACAGCTGTCGGTCAAGAGGCAGGTGCTCTTGAAGCTCTTGTGCAGCTCACTAAATCAACTCATGAAGGTGTCAGGTATTCGCAATTAAGCTCTTTTGTTGCAAGGACTTCAAATCACTAATCGTAGTTGCAATGGTGAAGTCGGTGATATATAGCCCCATAACTCGTTCTCAACTGTTTAACTCAACATGCCGGTGCTTGTAAACAGACAAGAGGCAGCTGGTGCATTGTGGAATTTATCATTCGATGACAAAAACAGAGAAGCCATTGCTGCAGCTGGTGGAGTCGAAGCCTTGGTATGAAATTTGAATGCCTCACTTCTTTGAGTGTGAGTGGGTTTGTATGGTGATTATTGTGGAATGTGGGGTGTTTCCAAGTGACTTCATAACTATAGACTCCAAATATTTTAACTGCAAAAACTAAGATATTAATGCATAAAATCTGTCATTGAATAAATATCTCAACATGCCCATTTGTAAACCATCCTTAATTAGGATGTTGGTTTTTTAGACTAGAAGCATTCTAACTGTGCGCTTGGCACTGTGTAACATACTAGCTTCCTGTTTTTTCTCTGTAAAGAATATTTTACTCAACTATGCGTTATAGTTATAATAAAGGGTCTGTTGCTTTCTCGTACTATTGTTAGGTCGCACTTGCACAATCTTGTGCGAATGCTTCCCCAGGTCTGCAAGAAAGGGCAGCTGGTGCTCTCTGGGGATTGTCTGTGTCTGAAGTCAACAGGTGTACCCATTTTCCCTGAAATAACTTGTGATTTGGAATGTAAATGAGTCCCATTCTCGCACATTTTTTTGTTTGAAAAATATATTTTTATCCCACAAACGCAATCAGGAGTTAACGTGATGTCTCTTTTTCTTTTAAGCATTGCCATTGGCCGGGAAGGTGGAGTTGCTCCTCTTATTGCACTGGCACGATCTGAGACAGAAGTATGGATGATTTTGATAAACATGAAAATTTTGTTGGCTTACGCCACAACATATTCCAACACTCAAAAGTCTTTGCAGATCCTTTTCTTAATCGTCTATCTGATCTTTTACATGTGGCTTCTCTTACGGCTCAGGATGTTCACGAGACTGCTGCTGGTGCACTATGGAATCTTGCTTTCAACCCCGGCAACGCTCTTCGTATAGTGGAAGAAGGGGGAGTGCCAGCTCTTGTGTATCTTTGTGCTTCATCCGCATCTAAGATGGCACGTTTCATGGCTGCTTTGGCCTTGGCATATATGTTTGATGGGAGGTAATAAAGAAAGCTTTCCTATTTGTTAAGCCAAATTATCATCGTTCACCTTAGAAGTTTGTCGACCCGCGAACTCACATATAATACTACAATCAGGATGGATGAAGTTGCATTAATAGGAACATCATCAGAAAGTGGAGGCAAGGCTGCTACTCTGGACGCGGCAAGGAGAATGGCTTTGAAGCATATTGATGTTTTCATCCTCATGTTTTCTAATCCACAAGCATACACTGCTGCCTCTGCATCCTGCGCTCCGGCAGCACTTGTTCAGGTTACAGAAGCTGCACGCATACAAGAAGCTGGGCATTTGAGATGCAGGTGCATTGTCAGCCCCTTTCTATCTTCATATCGTATTAGTCAGAGACTTGAGACTCCGTTTCTTGGGGGTTTCAATATATTTTTACATGTATATATTCCAGAATGTTTTCTGTAAAACATCTTCAAAGTTTCTTAATCTTTATGTTGCATTTGCATTCAGTGGAGCTGAGATTGGAAGATTTGTGATCATGCTACGGAACCCCTCATCAATACTCAAGGCCTGCGCTGCTTTTGCTCTACTACAGGTTAGTTTGAAAATAATACCAGTCTACCACTCCCACTTTCTTGTTCATATCAGGTATTTGAGTGTTTTATTTGATGCCAAAACCTTGTACGAATATGGGCAGTTCACCATCCCAGGCAGTCGACATGCCATGCACCACTCTAGGCTATTACAGAATGCTGGGGCTGCGCGTATTTTACGTGCCACAGCTGCTGCAGCCAGTGCACCTCTTGAAGCCAAAATATTTGCGAGAATCGTGCTTCGCAATCTAGAGCACCATCACAAAGAAGTTTTAATTTGAAGACTCTGCAACAAGTTCGACCGCTACTAAACATATGTTCTCACCACAATTGGACTCATCCATGGAAGATCTGCCTAGCTGTGCTAGTACTTGAGACATTATACATACATGTGCATCATAGCAAACTCTTCACACTCAGAACCGAGCGATCCAAGACTGCCTGAGATTCCTGGAATACTTCATTTGTCCTTGAACATTCTCTGATACTGGAAGGATTTTGACATTTTTTGAGTGCTTTTAATTCCTTCTTTTATACTCAGTTGGTAGCACATTGTGTTAAAGACCCAGCTGGGGGGGAGTAGTTGTATGCCCAGATTGTGTTGCTACTGTCTCTTTATGATTTTGTATTAAAACTACCACAAGACTTTCATTATTAATATAATGTATATGAAATTGAGGGCTCCTAGTTTTCTTTCTGGTGTTGGACTCAACTTGAGATCAATCTTAGCTATACAAAAGAAAGAAGAAAGGTAAGAAATAAGAGCACAAGATTGATGTGGTTCAGCACAATTGTCTACTTCCACAGATGTACTAAACTATTATTTCTTTGTGTTGATGGATTGATTATGATTACATGGAACTCATTATTCATAGGATATAACTAAGCAAGTTCGAACTTCTATTCTATTAGGAAAACTATTCTATTTAATTTTCAACTTTTTAATATTCCTAGTTTTTCAATTTCTCCAATTAGATTCACACCTAACAATCTCCCACTTTGAAGCTAATCTCAACTCTTCTATGTAAAATCAAGTAATCAACTAGCACATGATCATAGTCTACACTAGTACAACAACTTCATTTGAGCAAATATGAAGGCCAACTGAAGCGATGCACAACTTATGTTTCTTTATGATCACAAATTTTATCAGCATGTCTACAAAACTTTTTTAATGTGACATCTCATTTTCCCGTCACCTATCGGATAAGGTGATATCGCAGTTAAATATGTTTACTCCTCGCATGAAACACTGAATTCTTTGCAAGATGTGCCATACTCTGATTGTCACTATGAAAGGCTTTATCTGTATGCTTCTTTCCTAACTCCTTTAAGAAAATTCCTCGACCAACTAATTTGTTAGGGGGGAGAGGCATATCCTCTCCATCCGGCACGCGCAGCGGAATGATGACACGAGACAGCCACATGAATAACAGCACCAACACACAATAATATGTATAAAGTATGAAAGAAACATAATACTTTTTTAACGTGATTCAACCTTCCAACAGAGCGTATGTCCACAATCTCCACTGTTTATAGATATGTATTACAAGAATGGACTCACCTCTCAACACTCTTGAATACAGACCTCGCAACTCTCTCATAGGTTTTCTCTAACCAAAAACCTACAAAAACCCTACACCACACTAAAAAAGAATCTCTCATGAATTCTCCTGGAGGACTCCCACTGAGTCTCTCAGTTATTCATACCGCTAGGACATCATATTTATAGGGTACTAATACTAAATCAAATAGGATTACTAATCCTACCAAAATAATAATTTAGTAACCTACCAATAATAGGATTCCTAATATTAATCAACTTTCGAATATATTGATTATCTCTTCCATCTTCATATTTAGAAATCTAGTCAATTTTCAATAAATCCTCCTTTGACTAGAATTTCTAAATATCTTCACCTCCGTGCCATCTTCTGATGCAGCTTTCAAATCTGAGGAGTTATCGACATTTTCTAGGTCTCCTCCCCCAACATGAATATTCTGCATCCTCCTCCCTTGAAGATAATTTTCCACAACATCCTCCTTGACATATTTTACATGAACACGATATCTTCAAGTATCTTCCAAGCTTTTCTTTTGTCTGCCAACTTCGTGTGCAGTGGTGGTTCTTTCCGGTCGTAGTGAGTGCTCTGCAAACCATCAGCTCTGATACCAATTTGTAGAATTTTCGGTCTGGCCCATATTGGATTGTATCCTCACTCTGAATCAAAAGTCTAGGCTTTTGAGTCATGTTCAATAATTCAATATAAATAACTTCATCTTCTCCTTACTAGCAGATGTGGGACATTTCTCAAGTGCTCTTCCTCAAAAATTCATTTGTAGAATTTTTGACCTGGCCCATATTGGATTGTATCCCCACTTTGAGTCGTGGTTCAATAATCCAATATAAGTCACTTCATCTTCTCCTCACTAGCCATTGTGGGATATTTGCCAAGTTCTCTTTCTCAAAAATCTCCCTCTCACTGGGGGAAATGTCACAGCTTCCCCTCAATCAATACTTTGTTGCCCAGGTCTTTGGCACCAGCTCAGTCGCGTCACATGCTCCCCTCGATCAATACTTTGCTGGCCCAGATCTTTGGCTCCACCAGCTCACTTGAGCAATTGTGAGCTAGTATCATCGCTCTGTGACATCCTTGATACTCGGGGTGTCAGTCTTTGACCTCCACACATCCCACGTCTCACATACTGATCCCATATCGAATCATAGGCTCTTATACCAGTTTGTTAGGGGGGAGAGGTCTCTCCTCTCCACCCAGCACGCGCAGCAGAATGATGAAATGAGACACCCACATGAATAACACGCACCAAACACACAATAATATTTACAAAGTACAAAAGAAACACAATATTTTTTAACATGGTTCAGCCTTCCAATAGAGCATACGTCCACAATCTCCACTGTTTATAGATTTGTATTACAAGAATGGACTCACCTATCAACACTCTTGAATACAGACATCTCAACTCTCTCATAGGTTTTTTCTAATAAAAAACCTACAAAAAACTCTACACCACACTCAAGAAGAATCTTTCATGAATTCTCCTAGAGGACTCCCACTGCGTCTCGCAATTATTCATACCACTAAGACATCCTATTTGTAGGGTACTAATACTAAATCAAATAGGATTCCTAATCCTACCAAAATAAGAATTTAGTAACCTACCAACAATATGATTCCTAATATTAATCAACTTCCAAATAAGTTGATTATCTCTTCCATCTTCATATTTAGAAATGCAGTAAATTTTCAACATAACTTGTTTACTAGCTTCAACTATGGCCGCATATTCTGCTTCTTTGGTAGAGAAAGCACACTCTTTTGGAGTAAAAACATTTAACTGACTATTGTATCTCCAAGAGTATAGACATAACATGCGGTACTCTTTTTTGAATCCAAACAAGCACCAAAATATGGATCATAGAAACCCTATAAGACTGCATAACATATTTTTAAATAAGGAGACACGTTGGATGTTCCTTTCATGTAGCGTAACAACCATTTTACTGCTTCCTAGTGCTCCTTCTCCAAATAAGACATGAACATGCTGACAACTTCCAATGCAAGTGTAATACCTGCCCTTGTACACATTTTTACAAAAGAAAAACAAATTTTATTAAAGAAAGTTGGAAAAGCCCCAACCAGGCAGATACAAAGCGACAAAGAGTACTGACAAACGTATTTTTGACCCTATATGTCTATCAATGTTATGTTTCAGGGATCAGTTGCAGTCAAATATATTCGGGAAGTCTGAATCGAACCCAAAAGAGCAAATAAGGATTGTCAGAGGCATTAAGATCCTAGTTAATGAATATTTAATCCTAAACGATTGGTTTTTGGTTGAATTAAGAACTACGCAAAACAAAAGCAACTGTGGAGGGAAGTTGTGTTCAGATTATGAAAACATTCTAGGAATTCTACTTCACCTAAGTTATATGTAAACTTTCATGTGATCCTTGAAACATAAATAATCATCCACAATGTATTGTACAAATTCAATAATACGACATACCACTCAATAAATAACATACACCAACTTCTGCGTGTTCTTACGCAGCAAATTATTGATTATAATTGATTTCGTATGTGTTGTTTCCCAATTCTGATATTCGTAACTCACAAATACTAGTCAAAAGGTGATACACTAATATTTCCTAAATATGCAGTAGGATAAATAAACTACTCAATATTCTTAGGCCAACTCCCGATTCTGGTATTCGGTTGACTAGGTTCATTGACTACAACTAAGTAAAATATTCAAATCAACTCGATTCTGATCTTCATGTATGGAATATCCTAGCCTATAGGGAAATAGATTTAACCCTAAACTAAGTTATTATAACATGCATATTTAAACTCTTAATAAACACGTTCCTAGGCGTACCTAGAATAATTGATGCAATATAAATTCGTCAATAAATCCTACACCAATAATACGTAGTATATTCAAAGAGCACGAACAAATATGCATGAAAATACGTTTAATTAAACAACATGAATCCGAGTTCACAACAACTTAGGATCCGTAAAATCCTAGAATAAATAGACTACTAACTACGCATCATAGTAATACAATCACAATAATAATAAAAGTAAAACTAAAGAGGTAGAAAAAGCTTAGTCTCGTGATGCTCCAACTCTGAAAGGTAGAATCCCCGAGCTCCTGTGTGTGCGAAGATGTATAGAATGAGCCCTAGAACTTTATATTTATAATTGATATCTGCCTTCTCTCGGCCTGCCACGTGTCAGCACGACCTAGGTCGAGTTATTGCAAAGACAACACGATCGCCGACATAAAAAATGATATGGGTCGTGCTCTTGAAAAGGCTGCACGACTTTGTTCGAGCGCCAGCATAAAAAACAACCTGGGTCGAGTCCTGATTCTGCATATTTACATATTAGCCCATGAAATTTCTTCTTTTGATAATTTGATCCCTGACCTTGACTTTTTATCCGATTTTAATCCATTTTGCACTGTTTTCATCTTTTTCTTCTCCTGAATCCAATATGCTTTATACTTTACCTATAAGAGACAAAATCAACTATAAATCACCAATAATAACTCAGAAACGACTCAAATATCTTAAGTATAAGTACCTAAAATAGGGTAATTTATTATCCCATCAAGCACTGATCAACAACAGCTCATCAACCAAAAGGGCACGAGCAGCTAAGCGTTCCATGCTATAGCTTCTAACCTTTTTGCATCTCGGAATGCCAATTTGATATTCTCTTAGAATATTTTTTTATAAGAATCAGGCAGTGATTCTCTACTAAGAAGATCTTAAAATCTACATTGTTGTTGATTATCGCTAGCTTACTTGCCTTATACACATCACTATTACATAAAGCTTGCAATTGCAGATTTGTAACGAACTCACTTCATGTAAGCTATGCCTTTTCTCTTTAGGTGCTTGGTCCTTCTTGAGATTGAATGATTTGCAGGGGAGTATTTCTAACTTTGACATATTTACATAAAACTTTTGAGAAAATATCAAGGTACTTCTCTCTTAATGCTCGTTCCAAGTATCTTATTCACTAGCCCTAAAACTTTCATCTCAAATTCCGAGAGTAATTGTTTCGTCGTCATATTTTTATTCTCCTTCATGTATGATCTTGCAACTAACACGTCATTAACATATAACAATAAGATACTAAAATAATTTGAAAATTAATACATTAAGCTAGAATGGTCCATTTGACATCTCCTGGAGCTGCTCCTCATCATGAAGTTGTTGAACTTCAAATACCATTGTCTCAGTGCTTGCTTTAATGCATACAAGCTATTTTCCAACTAGCACACCAAGTTCTCTTTTCCAATATTTTAAAAGCCTTCTAGTTGTACCATAGAAATGTCTTCTTTGAGATCTCCATGTAAGAAAGTTTTTCTCCACATCTAATTGCTTAAGATGTAAGCCTTTTACAACTAATACACTCAAGACTAGTCTGACAGTAGTCATTTTCACTACTAGAGGAAATATTTATTACAATCAATATCATTCTCCTGTTGGAAACCTTGACAACCAATCACTTCTATCACTATCGTTCATGACTCTAGAGACCAAGTTATGCTGTAAAATAATGATTTTACATGGAATTTACTTTGTTATACACCAAGTTTGATTATGCGTTAAGGAGCGCATCTCATCTTTCATTGCTGACTCCCACATAACTGAGTCATCCATCAATCCCCTTCTTCATTGCTCGCCATCCTCTGTAAGTAGTAAACAATATGCAGAAACGTGTTGTGAGTTTAAAATTCCATTAGATCTTCTCAATTCTTGCATTGGAGTAGTAGGCTCGATTCTTGCCTCCTACACTTCTTTGTTCGGGATACTCTCACTATATGAATTATAACTATCTGAACTTTCACCATTGCCTAAAAAGTGATTAGCAGAACTTTCACTCGTTTTGACAATATCATGATCTGTGATGTCATCTATCATGATTTTTGAATTCTCTTTTGATTCTCTTGTAGCTTTCAAGTTTACAGTTTCTATAGACTTTTGACGGTAGAAGTGACATCTCTATTTTTGATGACTTTTGACAATATCTGAACTTTTGTTTTCTGCTCATTTGCGTCATATCCAATAAAAAACACTCTTTCTCTCAAGCTTTTCCCAAGTTGAGCAGATGATCCTCTGTTTGTCAAATACGTTGTTGTGCTCACTACTTCTGTCCAAAGCATCTTTGGCAAATCTGCATGTAATCTCATACTGTTTGCCCTTTTATTTAGTGTTATGTTTATCATCTCTATTATAACATCCTTCTTAGGAGTTTGAGGGTTGTTTTCATCATTCAAATTCATGTTCACACCTCTCGACTGTTATACTCACCACCATTATCTGATCTTAGACACTTCACTTTCAGGCTGGTCTCGATCTCCATTAGAGGTGTACAAAATCCGGTCCGGACCGAAAAATGACCCGAAACCGGATCGGAATGGACCGAACCGGTCTGGACCAAAGGATTCTGGTCCGGTCTTCGGTCCATCAAATTTTGAGATTCCGGTTTCCGGTCCGGTCCGGTCCAAACTTAAAAAGTTCCGATCCGGAATGGACCGGTTTGTTAATTTTTTAGTAAAAACTTTTATTTTCATTATAATACTTATACATATCTTATTTAATATATAAATAAAATTATTTAAATTCACAATTTAATTAAAATTAATTAAGTTTTTTATTAATCCGGTCCGGTCCGGTCCAAACCTGAAATTTTTTGGTCCGATCCGGTCTTCGGTCCACATCATATTTTAATTCCGGTTCCGGTCCAAACCAGTTCCTGTCCGGTCAGTCCGATTTTGGACCGATGAACACTCCTAGTCTCCACGGTAGCTTTTCACTTAACGAATGTAATAAATACATTAGATTCATTTTTCAGAAAATAAATCCATACTTTTCTGTTGGCAATATTAATAAAGTGATGTAATAACAAGCTCCTTTGACTAATACAACCGATGCAGGTCCATAAACACCTGAATGAATTAATCTAACTTTTTCAGCTTTAGACTCTCTTATACTCTTTAAGAATGTAACTTTCTTTTGCTAGTCTAACACACACAACTCACATAACTCTAGCTTCACACTCTTCACCCATGAAATCATTCCTCGAGCAGCTAGCATCTTCATTCCTCTTTCACTCAAATGCCCAAATCTCTGGTGTCATGATGGTCTTATCTAATCAGCCAATGCATAAGCTCCATTTGATTGATCTAGCGTAAATAGTTTGCCAACTTTGTCTCCACAAACTACAACACCCATTTCTCCCTCACTACTTTCCATCGTCCGCATCTGAAATTAAATGATAATCTTCCTTATCTAACCAAATCACTGAAATTAAATGATAACCTTCCTTATCTAATCAACGTCCAAATAACACCCGGTAAGGTTCGCAGCATATCATCAAATTTACCTTTGATCTTCAATCATCGATCGTCTACAAGACGAACAATTATGAACTTCTCGGTTGTAATTGTTTACAAGAACATGAATGGAACCAAGCATATGAATCCATAATTCATGACTCAATAAGTCTCTCAAAGCAGCATAACAATGCACCATTTGACTTTGAATATTTTGTCACAGCATTGACTTAGTTGTTTTCCATATTATTTTTACCATGTGCGCAATAATTCTTAAAGTGACCAGTATTATTGCAGTTCCAGCTTGCAATGTAACTATGCACCTTTAACTGGTCTCTCTTCCTGGGCGTCGATCTACTAAGTTGATTATGTCCTTTATAATTGTCGACCTCTGCCCTTTGCACTCAAAGGTGATCTTTATGGAGATGACTTTGTCGAGTGTCACAAAGAATATCTTCACCAATAATCAAATTTTGGGATCGCTTCATAGATCATGTAAGTTGTACTCATTGAATTATTCATCGGGGTGACTATTCCTAACCAACTTTTAGGTAAGAAATTCAAGAGAACGAGTCTGTCCCTCATCATCAAAAATATAATCTTAACAGGCCCAAACATTAAATAAATTGAGCTAAATTCAATTTGACCTTCCTTCACACTGGCTCTTTTCTATTAAATTTGTACTATTCAACTTATCAATAACAAATATTTTATTGACACTGGATAGCTTCTTATATTGTTCAGTCAACTTCTAGAATACTTCGAGCATGGTTGACTCTTTGATGATGTTAAATACAATATTTTTCGGCAAACACCAACGCATTAGACCAAGGGCTTGATGATCTAGGAACTCCCAATCTTCTTTCTTCATCTTTTCCGGTCTGTATGCTGACAAAGGTTCGTGCAACTTCTTTAGATACAAATAAAACTTTACCTTCCAATATCTGAAATCTCTTTCATCAAATAAACTAGTATTCATCTCTATATAATGAGTTATTGTTCTCATTCATAACCAAGTTCTGATACCATTTGTTAGGAAATACATGTGAAAACAATCCTAACTATATGACAGAAAGAAGAAAAGCAAAAAATAAGAACACAAGTTTTACATGTTCGACAGAAATGTATACTTTTACAGTTGCACTTGACTATTATATTTTTATCTTTATAAATTGATTACAATTACATTGAAGCTCTATAGTTTTAGGATAAAACTAAGGGTGCATTTGGTGGCCAGTATAAATTATGGGGATTAATAATATCGGTATTATTAATACTTGTCCTATTTATACTAGTTATTATTTATACTTAAAACATGTTTGGTACATGAGAGGGATAAAATGTATTTTACACTATTACCCTTACAAAATCCAATGACTACTGAAACCTGCTTATCTCAAAGTTTTGAATACAACCACTACAGAAATCTGCTTATCTCAATATTGCAGCAGCCAAATTCAAACAATGTTGGACCAAGTGTATCTAGAGGTATGATCAGCACTTATTGAGGACCAACTAAGAAGTGGACAACTCACAAAAGACGTGGACGAGGAGTTCAAGCTTGGAGTTGTCAGTGAAACACACATTTCCATTCTGGACGTTGATATCACACGCTGCATAAGTTGGGCACATATAGCCCGTGATTGATTGTCGAGGACCAGCAGTCACGAGCAGAAGATATTGATCAGAGGGCAAGCAGGCTACTGAATTTTCTCAAAAAAATTTTGTAAAATGTGATGCTCAATCAGTTTTAAAAGTCAGCAATAAGCAACATGTTGTTAAAACAAAAATGAAATGGTGGGTGTGTGGGTCTGAGTTTGTCAAACAACTTATTTCTTGTTCAAGCAGCTTCATTTATGGTGAATCAAGCACGTTGAACCCTAGATGAAATGAAGACACACAACCACAAATACACACCAACTCTAAAATTAGACTTGAAATTGAACATAGCAGATATTGATATGCTTGATTACCAGGCGGTGACATTCCACCCAAATGTAGCAATGAAATGAGACTTTCTATGGTCGGACATCATCGCTGAGGTGGTCGCAGTTGCAATTTTCGACACTTGCCTCCCACTGCAAATTAAGGAGATTTTGATTCCTTCTAGCCATCTCTGATTCTATGAAATGGACGAAAAAATCAAGATCCATAGGCCGACTAAGCTCCCCAGATTGAATATTCTCAGCCTGACCGATCTGCTCTTTAATCAATTTCACATACTTTGACAACGCATTCGTCTCCGCCATACCTTGATCTGTGCGACGCGCAGCGGTCGATGATGAGGTGGCGCAAATCGACATCGTCGAGTCAGCCACGCATTGTATGTTGGGGGAGAAGGGTATATTAGGAATGTTAAATTATCATCTTTTCTTTTTTTGATTGAGATAAATAAACTCACCTAAAAAGGAGGGATAAATAATATGACTCTTAAAGATTAAATTTTAATCTTGTATTATTAATAATTTTCCAAATCTCCAACCAAACGCTTGATAAAATATTAATTATCCTATCCTGCTCCTTATCTTGCCTACCAAACGCAGCCTAAAGAAGTTAAGTCATCTATTCTATTAGGACAACTAATTAAAAAATCTAATTAAAATAGAATGTTTCATTCTATCTTATTGCTAACTTTCTAACATTTGTAATTTTCTAACTTCTTCAGTGAGCTTCACACCAATTATCTGGGAAGGCTATCTTAAGTTATACCATTAAAATAGCTTATTCTTCAAGCTTAAGCAATTAAAACGTATATATTTCCTTTCAAAAGGCGTCCGAGAGTCACTTTAGTTGAGAAAAACACTCAGATAAAAGAACTGTCTTGGCAGCAAGTAACCCTCAAGGACTTCATTTCAATAAAGCTGAAAATAATTTGATCCCACAAAGTTGACTAGATGATCTTCTAAAAATAAAATCTATTGCCAAAACCGCACCTGTATAGTCCTTGAGCCCGTTGTGTAGCTGAAGGAGTACAGTGTGTTTGAGATCTATTTTGAATATATTAGGCATTATTTCCAAATTTGGAGGGAATAGAAAAGATTCTGAAGAAAAAAAGAAAAATTTGAAGGGGAAAGAGAAATAAGTGATTCTGACTTTAGATTGAATTTGAAAGGATAAAAGAAAAAAAATATCAAAATTACTAAAATAATTTTGTAAATAAAATAAAAAATGAATAAGAATAAAAAGAGAAAGGTAAACTTGTCTTTTCAGCCTGAATCCTTTCCTTCCCCCTCCCCTCCAAATCCACCCAAATCGGGTAGAAAGAAAATGGAGAGTTTCATTCCTCAAATTCCCCGAATCCTTAAAACAACTTAGGAACGCCATTTTGCTCTCATCTCTTTCTCTCTAAAATCAAACTAATGAACACTACCTTATTTTCCAACATTGTGTAGCTGAAGTTACCAGTTGATACATCTTGCACAAGATTCAAATATTAAAAGGTTGCAGGACAAGATGAGCATATATTATACAAAGCCTCCATTGGATAGTCATATCACTTGAAATTAAAGCGGCGAGACTCCGTTGCCTTAAGTGTATTAGAGACAGACCACATTTCCCATGCCTTTGTATTTTTCTTCTATTTGGCTCAAGATTACAGCGCAAAGTCATTATTGATCATGTACCAGTCCACCGACACCGAGCTTGAATATTGGATCCTGAAGTGGCCAAATTTTATTTAATGACGATATTTCTGCTGCAGCCTTTGACGATGTTCCATCCGTCAGGTATGGGACTACATACTCCTGCATGCAGCTTTCAGATATTTCAAGATGATTTCCAGGCACGCTTACAAATTGGACCTTTCCTGCCTCGTCCAGCGTCTTTAAGCCAATCCAATCTTCTATATATAGTGCTGTCTATGTGCACATAGAACACAGCGATTAGACCGTTAAGATATCATGCAACAAGTAGCAAGCGCCAAAATGAAGTTCGTTTACCTCGTTCGCAGGCAAAATGGGGGTAAAAGCTCCATCAGGATAATAACCAAACCAAGCTGTTTCCTTAGGAATCAAGACAGTATCATGCTCGAACTGCTCGGAAAGAAATGAAGTCATAGTCAGTAACATGAGTAACTATTTAAATTTTCCAGTAACCGAACTCATAAGATTCAAATTACCATGATAAGAACCAGATTCTCTAAGCTGGAGAACCGTTCCTTGTATGTGGAATTTCTCTCACCAGCAATTTCATTGTTAAGCTTCGGAAGAAACCTACATCCTTTCTCATATGCAGCAATATCCTGAATATTTTTATGTCTTAGTTAAGAAACTAGAATTTGATTTTTACATATGCCACATTTGACCTCAATATATATTCTAAAACTCGAAATTTTTATACACACACAGTAACTGATGAAACAATAAACCTTCGACACGCAAAATGTCCACTGTAAAACTTCTCCAGTTAATTGCCAAGCGTATTAAAAAGAGTTCTAGAAATAAATCCTTAAGTTTAGTATCTCATATATGCATCAGGAAAATTTCTATAGTTGCATGCATATATGGTTCATATTCTGGTAGTTTTGGACTCTCCTAAATTTAACAAATCGCTAAGTTGATACCGAACTATATTGGAGGGGATCAACAGGCCTAAAGATAAGATACAAACTGCTGAGTAATCAAAGCTTATACTCACAGTGGGAATTTTAAGATAGCCGCTCGGAGCCAAGTGTTCCTGCAACACCAAAGGAATTAAATTGTTTAGTGCTGTAGATGTCAACATTGGAATAAAACTCCTAGCCTAAAAATTCTACAACTTATTGAGGATGTCTCTATAGGCCTCAGTTGAAGGCTCCCTAAAAATAATCTCCAACATAATAGTCAACTTCCACTTTGTTTTACACTTTCACCTCATTCCGCCGGGAATTTCTGCAAATCAGTATCTCCTACCAATATAAAGTAGAGATGAAATTGTTGACCTGCACATAGTCGCTGTAGATCTCTAACTTGATCAAAGAGTCCACAAGAATGCATACAATACCAGACTGCAACAATATCTGAAAATTAGTGCAGGTGACAAGATTTCCTCTCTCATATACTTACATCTTAACCATCCTTAGTATTGAGACTGTGCATTTACTTTTTTCTACAATAAAGTTAAGAAAAGCTGAGCAATGTTCAGAAGCAGAAAGTGCAAAGAGAACTAACACCACAAAAAGGAATTGAAGCTGTGCCGGCATGAGGTCCTCCAAGAGACACAAAGTTTTTTACCTGTTTCAAACAGTTGATAAAAGATGAAAAGAATTGTAAAACGTTTAGCTTATTATTAGATAAACAAATACAAACACTGAGTGTATATTTTTTGACAGGAGAACATACAGGAGGTCCTCCATCACAAAACTCTATGACTCCACGAGCAACCGCATTTCCCTAAAAATGAAATCCAACAATTCAGGGATAAGGATATTATTAACAAGAGCTGCAATTGAGAACAAAGGATGCACGAATGTGACATTGAACAAAAAGCTGTAACTGCCACTATGAAAGACCTCAACCCAGATCTTCTGAACAAAACAAACTGTACCTGAGAAAGTCCGACAATGTTGTAACCATCGCTGAGATCATCTATTTTCTTCACTTGTTCACAAACACTAGATGTCTGCAAAAACAAATAATACATTGCTGAAGTAAAACAATGCACGTGAGCACAAAATATAATGACATGCGTGATACGGAAGTTGCAAAATCTACCTGTTTAAGGAGGGGCATAACCCATGAATCCCATGATCCATCTCCAATTTCTCTGCAAAATAATAATTAAGTGAACATGTTAATCCTCAAATGATACTGACAGTGACTCATCAGTATTCATCAGTCATTAGAGAAAACTGCAGCTACGAAGAAATATCTCAAACGCCCTCAGGCCTTCAAGTAATTGATGAGTAATTCCTGATTGAAATAAATCTGACTTTGAACTCGAAAAGTTTCAAAGTTAAACATTCAACACAAGCACCAACAAAGTTGTTTCATATCTGGCACATACAGAATAATAACAGTAAGTATATACTCATGCTTACATGCAATATCCTGTGGAAGCAGACCAATTGCTTAAACGCTCAGTGAACCTCGTGATTCCTCTATTGGTGCATTTATCCCCAATGCCTGTATTTCACATACAGCCAATTACACCCAAAACACTTCACCAAACATACAGCGAATGTTAACCAAATCCTCACTAAAAAAATTGACTCTAAGATAATATTTGCTACATGTAAGAGTGCAATGAGAGAAAAATATTTACTTTCCCAAATACTGCCGGAAAGCGTCTTATGCACATCAACAACAAACCAAAAGAGGCACTGCTTTGCCAATCATGAATAACTGAGAAACACACTACTCAACACTGCATACTCCTAATTAACATTCCAAATCATATATGGTCTTGGAAGGGCAACTCCGAAAATCTTTCACTTCACAAATGATAAACAAAAAGAGTACAACTGTACGAATTCTGAAACCCAACAAAAGCCTACACATGTTTCAGAACACGAAAGAACACATGCTGAAGAGAGTGACAACGTAGTCAACAAAAATGTCAACATAGTGAAACATGTAAAGAGAATCAAATGGAAGGTACCATGTAAGACAATAAAAGGAACGGAATATGTTGTGGGTATGAGAGAAACCGCGATAACTGCAGCAAATAGGGCCGATAAAACAACATTCCTAGCCGGAAGGTGAAGAGCGGAAGCCATTGATGTCGTGTCAGCAACCCAAAAGCTTCAACCTTTCACCTCGTCACCGAATTCCGATTCAGCAGCGGAAATCTGGGCTTTACTAGAAGCAACAAACAACCGCCTAAAGTTGCCTCCTCAATTTTCAAGGCTTCGGATACACAGATGGCAGGTGAAAATCAGCAATAATGGATTATTATTATCTGACCGGATCAGCAAACAAAGCAAAGCCAGCCAGCTACCGGTCTTTCTCCGACCATCAAGGTAACATCTGACAACTTTGAGGGCTTTAGTTCAATTAATAGTTAGAATCAGGAACTATAGTAAATATTTCAGTGCTGACGCCTACAATTTAATTAGAAGTTAGATGGGGGAATCATTTGTAAATATTACCAGTCTCAGTAGAACAACGGCGTCGATCCGATGGCGGTCAGCTTTCCCGGTCACTGCAGTTGTTAGAATTTCGTGATGGCGGTCAGCTTTCATGGGCATGCCCGGTCACTGCTCCGAGGAGACATTCTGGACGAGGTTGTTCTTATATCCATTACTAATATGTTTCACTTTCTTTGTAAACTTTTGGTAGTGATCAATTTAATTACATTTTCTGGTCCCGTGGCTATGATTGTATTTTTGTTTCACTGAACTTATGTCACAATGTATATTCTTCTATGTTCTCAATAAAAAAAATTATCTTTCAAAAAAAAATTGATACACTTTCTATGATTATTTGAATAAACTTGTTTTATCCTTCAAAAGTCATTGATATTGTAACATCGTATAAAATATATATGTATATATAAAATCCCAAATTCAGAAATAAGTAAACATTAGAGCTCACGTTAGGATTAGAGTTTCGTCTCCTTATATAAACATCAAGAGGAAAAAAGAAAGAAAAAAAAGATGGAAGTTGTGATGTCAAGTACGTACACGAGAAGGATTAACATCAGCCATCACTTAGATTGTGAAGTACGTAGACAAGAGGGAGTGACATTAGTTATCGCTTGGATTTTGAGGTATGTGTCACAATTGTTATATATTATGGTGAACGTTGGTTGTCTTGTAGGTATACAATTCTAGGGTTTAACGTGAATGAAATTTTGATGATGAATTTTTTTCATGAGGATGGTGATGACAAGGAGGAGTACAGGAGTGATTATGAAAATCAGCAGGGGGAACGAGAATGTCGAGGTGGCGACGAAAGTGAAGGTTAAGTAGGACAAGAAGCCCAAGATAAGCTACGGTTTGGCTAAAAACAGTTTTAGTGACAAGTTTTGTGTGACTGTAAATTGAGTTCTTGTTACTATTTTGACAAGATTATTAACTCTAAGTTATTCTACATAAAAAGATATGTCAGTTTAGACGAATTTGCCAACTGATTTTGCCTACATGTTCTACGTGAACTTTAGTTTCTAAGTATATATTGCATGCTTTCTAATTCCACCTGATTAAAGAGAAATAGTGTTCTGAAGTTAAGAGTCTGAATCTGTCTGTTTGAATTTGACATCTCGAGCATCCAACTTCGAGGGTCTAAAATTATAATATCCGAATTAAGCGATTCTTGTATCTAAAATTATTTAGCTCGAAACAAGCTTTCTACCGATATAAAAATCGTAAGCTAGTTGTGTCTGGTTATGAAGTTATTAGCTTTCAAAGTTGGACTATTAAATCTATGTTATAAGGAGTTAACGATAAGATTTTAGGCTTCTTAGTTGTCCTTATAGAATGTAAAATTATAGGTCATAATGGAGCATTATTATTGTTCGAGTTCTTTAAAGATTGTTGGCTTCGCTCGAAAGAGGTGAGTAAATAATTTCTTCGTATTTTGTTTCGTACAAAACTAAAAATGTGATTATTAATGAAGCATATTAGGTATAATACGTACATGATATATACCTAAATGGAAAAGTGAAATTATCATACTGAATATTTATTCATGCATACGTGCTGCATCATGTCTGTGACGCTTGTTTCTCAAAAAGAGCGTATTTTGATTTATATGATTGATTTTACTATCTGCATCGGCAGTGACGATTGTCTGGCCAAAAAGAGTCTAGCCAAAAAGAACTTACATCACAGTTCATGCTTATTCACGCATTTGCGTTTGAATTTGACACATGCTATTTTGATGTGATGTAAAAGAAATATATGTGCCAACAAAATGATACATACACTATAAAAATATGAGCGGTGAGTGAGTCGTCCGTGATAAATAAAAGAATTCCCCTCTCGACTTGCCAAAATACGTAACGAGTTGTCTATTCACTGAGTCTTTTGACTCACTCCAATATTTAAATTTTCTCTTTTCAGATCAATAATAAGTTAGTAGTGGCAGTGTCTGGTTTAGAAACGAGCAAATTCTCTATACAGTGTCATCCAGACTTCAGTTACTAGTTATTTATATTTTGTTAATTTGTCATCTCTTTAGTTGTCTCTGCGATTCTTGAATTAGTGACAAACTAAAAGAAAAATGAAAACCTAGAAGGGGAATTTTGAGATTTAGGTTAAAAACCCTTGACATCATAAAGAAGAGAGAATAATAAGTAAGACAGATGCTTAGCTCGGGTGACTAACTTGTAATTATGTTGCTCATTGATTCTAAAGATAAATTCAACTAGTGAACCAAACTCAGAAAAATATACGACCTAATGTACTAGAATATTGTGTCAAGGCGTAAACAATTGCTCGTACTCTAATACCATCACACTCTTTTAACCAATGATACAAATTGTATGTCAATCATGTGAGACAGAAGCATAAAGAAAAGATATACGCATTAACGAACAATGATAGAGAGTTTAAAGGTAGTTGATATAGGCCTAAGACTTCACAGTTAGATCAACGGTAAGAAATCATGTGACCACGCTTTCATTCATTGAAGTTTTCTTGCAATATGCGCATCAATTAAGTTTGTTATGCAACAATGCAATCATCCAATTGAAGTTCAATAAACATAACATCAAAATATGAGCTTTATTAAGAATAATAATCTCACAACAAGAATCACAAGTTATTGCACCTGAATTATATAATAAGAATTAGCTATGAACAGCCAATGAAAGACACATAATAAGGTAAGTATGAATAACTTTTAAAAACCAACTAGCTTCTTCCTTAGGCAACATCCCTTGATGTCCCCCTCAGGTGGTCGTGGGTCAAAACCCTAAGAGAATCTCAAATTAAGAGAGAGTGTTGTTGTTGTGTTGCGATTCCCCATGAAAGAGAGGGGCAAAGACCTCTTTATATAGTATAATAGTAGTTCCAAACTTAGCAATAAGTATTTGCACGAGTTGCTAAGTATTTTTTATATAAAAGTCTTAGGAACCGCCGGAAAATCGGACTTGAAGATGATAGAAATCAGAAACTTAAAAGTGAGTCAACTTAGGAAAGTTTACTACACATCGACTTTATTTTCATTGCTGGCACAAATGCAACGAGAATTAGATTTGGACTCCTCTTAGGAAATTGAAGATCTTTTTTCTTCTTTCTGCAACCATTTGAATCATCAGAATCAGGCATCCGATGTGAAAGTTATGACTCATGAAATTTGCTTAGTTATGTTGACCTAATTTTAAGAAACTTCAGCGCATCGCGGGCCATTAAAGATCCACCACACGCTCGGCCGTGCGCGTGGCCTATATTGAGTTAGCGTTTTTGGCTTCTTTCTTATTCAGAACACGTGTTTGCTCCTCGCCACATCACCATGTGCGTTGTGCACTCGATCAGACAGTGACTTTTGAGCTTCGATCTAATTTTGTTCAACTTTTGCTCTAAATACTCTCTTTGTAGCACGTTTACATATTAAGTCCTAAAATCCCCCTGAAATACAAAAATTAGTTAAAACCATCACATAACACTCTCGAATTGTCAAGAATTAGGCGAGTTAAATATAAAATACATTGAATAATTTGATCTCATCAAATACTTTACACTAACTCTTGGTCGTTCTCAAATAAGCTATAAAATTTAAGGAGTATAACACGGCAAATAATGTATTACATCATGTATAGTTCAGTTTTAATGTATCCTTAGCTTGCAAGTCATCCACCATCCCAACCTGCAACTCAATTCATATGAAAAATATCCAACAATTAATCATGACAAAGTCCAATTCATGAGCACCAACCTTATTTAGTTGATTGTTACACATTTATCTTCCCATGCATCTTCCATTGTCATGAATAATGAATAATAATAATGTCAATAACATGAAGTTGGAAAAGACTACCTACTAGTCAATCAAAAATATTACCTACCCTTCATCTATTCAGTATACATAGAATTATCCAAACCGTGATTTCGCTCAACGTCAGTGGAATATCAATCAGAGGCTTAAGACATGACAAGGTATTTTTGACCCTATACACTTGTCAATTAACGTTTCAGGGATCACTACAGTCAAATCAAATCTGTAAGTACCGAGTCGAACCAAGAGGAGCAAAAGGCTTGCTTGGCGCTAGTAATCTAATTATTATCTATTTAAGTCTAGACGAGTGGGTGGAATTTGTTGGAAACTAATTAACTAAGACTTTAAACTGAAAGTAACGACACAGAGATAGAATCGAACAGAGAAGATAAGCATCCTAGGATTTCTACTTCACCTAGGTTGCATGCAAAACTAATTATGTGATTCATGCGCAAATTAATCATCCAAATCGTGCAATTTCAATAATACGGCGTATTACTCAATAATTTACATGCGAGTCCGACTTCTGGGTGTTCCTACGCAGTAAATTATTGACTACAATTGATTTCGTACTGTGTTATTTTTCGATTCTGGTCTTCGTAGCTCACAAATACTAGTCAAAGGATGATACACTAATATTTCTTAAACATGCAGCATGATAAATAAACTACTCAATATTCCTATGCCTACTCCCGATTATGGTCTTCAGTTGACTAGGGTCATTGACTACAACTAAGTAAAATATCCAACCCATTCTGATTCTGGTTTTGGTGAGATGGAATATCCTAACTTAGAGGGTAATAGATTATATCCTAAATATAAGTTCTTGAAGCGTGCATATTTGAACTCTGAGTAACTACGCATGGCAATATAAGGCGTCCCTAAAATAATGAACATACGCAATAACATTCAAAGAAGCACTAGCAACATGGATGAAAAATATTCTTAATTAATAAACATGAAAAGTTGAATTTACACACAACCTATGATCAGTAGGATCCTAGGGCAGAGACGACTACTCACTACGCATAATTGAAATAACAATCATAAAGTAATTATGAATGTAAACCAAGAATGGTAGAAGAAAGCTTAGTCTCTTGAAGCTTCAACTCTGAACGGAATTCGTCCCTTTGGCCTTTCTGGCAGGAAGATGTGGTGTATTGCCAGACTTGTTAGGGTTTGAGCAAAGACCTTCTATTTATAGTTGATTTATCTTCCTGTAGTAGTAATCATATATGCTTTATGAACATAATTGTGACCCAAATCAAAATAGGAAACGATGATTATTCACTAGTCAAAGTTGGTCGACTCGGTCAGACTGGTCAAAGTCGGTTCGGTCAACTCTGGTCAACTAACTTTTTGAAATTGCACTTTAGTCATTGACGTTCTATCAGTTGACAGATCAGCCCAAACTTTCAGAAATTACAATTCGGTCCCTCAAGTTTTTCATATTTATAATTTGGCCCCATAACGTTCTGGAAATTGAGATTGGGTCTCTAAAGTTTTCCTTAATTGCATATTTACCCCTGAAGCTTCTCTTAATTGCAGATGGACCCCTACATTTTGGTGGATTTGTAAATTGGTCCCTTGATTTGTATTTTTCTCCAACTTTGGCCTAATTTGCATCCTTTTCGTACTTTTCCTCCTTCGTATCTACTTTTCTTCATATTTAACCTACAAGAGACAAAATCAACTATAAATTATCTATAATCAATCAAAAACGACCCAAATATACTCAAAATAAGTATCTAAAATAGGGTAAATTATTATTCTATCAAGACATAAGGTCATATTCAGATGAGCATGACAATTTAAACTTTTATAAAGCGTGAGAATACAAGATTTTTTCTATGACTCTCAATATGATGTTTTCTTTTTCTGTTTTTATTTTTGAATCTTTTAGGTCGAGATTCTTTTCAGGAGACAATAGGTCACTCATACCACAGAATTTTGAAAAATAATTTTTAATGACATCAACTTGTAAGCAACTCTCAACCAAGCCATATAAAGATAAAGTTATTAAAGACTACCTCAATCCAAACATCAATATTGTCTAACAAAGACTTTTCGAAGCTCTCCAAGATTTCAAACCAAATCTTTTTTCACTATACAACAAAAATCCTTCAAAATCTGATAACTTTGTAACTGATAACTTAGTAAGGAAGAAGCGCGATAAATCATGTGATAACTTAGTATGTGAAGAAGAAGACAGATGCATACCAGATAAAAAAATAGATTTGAAATGGAATGAGGGAAGAAGTATGATTTGAAAAAACATTGAATTCGCCCTTGACAAAAGAAGTCAATTCAACAAACTGTCTTTTTTGTGACCACTATGAGGCTATGAGACTTGTATTCGGTTAATTAAGCTTTTTTTTAAAGATTAATTTATTGAAGGGGAAGATCTCGAGGACCTTTTGGCAAAAGCCTACAAGATTTGATTTTGCTCCATGAGCAATACATTAGAATTCCATGCAAAAGGAGCTAATCTTATTTTCCTACAGCCTTTCAAAGGGTGCCGAGCTAGGAGGTTATAGCTGCTCCGAGGTGTGCTTCGGGATCCAAGACACAGCAGCGCCTCAACATCTGCCTGACGCGGGACCCGGGGTGCTGCCTTCGAGGCTGTTCACACCACTCCTAAGGCACTCTCTATGCTGCGAAAAAAGGACGCCTACGTACCCTGCATGTTGCGGACGGCATGGGTCTAGACAGGCTGCAACAAGGCTCGGCTGGCGATGTCTGAAACCTAACACGCGACGCGACAGGACCTACGCCCAACGCGCTGGCTGAACCACGTCCCTGACCCACGACTGGCAGCCGCAGGTGGTGGTAGCAGGAACACGGCTCGCCGGAGGTCGTCTGACTGGAACGGAGCCGAGCCCGCCTCCTAAGACAAATTTGCTACAGCTCCGAGAGTAGATTCCGACTGACAAGCCCGAGACTCAGCACCCTCGGCAGGCACCGCCGCTCCCAATCACCAGCCTTTCCTTTGCGGCCTCGAGCTACACGACATTAACCCGGCGGAAACGGCACGTGGGGAGTCGACATCCAACTAACACCAGCATCCGCCCTTTGCTTGAGGCATCAGCGATGGGCGAAGATCTCATCAGAGGGCCCGGACCAAGGCTTCTAGAGAACCAAACGCCATGAGGTCGGACATCGCTAAACCTCCGCAGCTTGAGGTCCCTCGACCAGGCGACAGGAAGGTCCAACGGGAGATAAGAGGATCTTGAGGGACGTACAAACTCTTATGGAGCTAGGAAAACCGGCCAGGATGTCGGCAGCGGCCGGGCACGCGAGCCACCGCGTCGCAAGCTCGAGGAGGAGGTCAATCTCTTTCGGACTGAACGACGACAGCGAGGCGCAACATCCGGAGATCTCTCCGACCGCTATGGATCCAGAGCTAAAAAATATTCATTTGTAAGTAAAATTGGGTTTTAATTGTTATTTATTATCAATCACAAAATTAATAAAATATGAATTTACATTATTTTTATTATTCTCGCTATTAATGGATTTAGAGTCAAAACTTTTATCGCAAACAGTATATTGCAATGTAAATTTGTGTGCTTTTAAGTAAAACAATATAGTTTTAAAATCATAAGTACAATCATGTCAACTAAAATATAAATAATTATTTAATTTAAGGGACACATATCAAACGGAAAATAATTATTGAAAATTAAAACATAAACTATTTTATATATATATTCAATTAATTGGCTCAGTCTAAATTGTGCCTGTTATCATTCGGCCTCGAATGTGATTAGAGTGAGAATATACGGACTAATTCGCAAACAAATCTAGTCCGTGGCGAAACGACAATTATGTACGTCGTTGTTTAGTCTCGATTCACGTGTTTAGTTCAGTTTTTTATTTGGGGAAAGTTTCGTTACGTTATTAGCAAGTCAATTATTATATTTCTGGTTATTTTCTCTATTTCCTTTCTTTTTATAAAAAAATAAAAAAAAATAAAATCATCGATTCGAGTCCACAGCAGAGTCATCGAATGAAGGCATGGCAGTTTCGACTTGGTCGCATGATCCTGGTCGCCCGTGACTTTGATTCCGCTTGATGAGTTCAGCTCTGCCGGACAGCCGGCTAGGTATGGCTTTCACTTCCTTGCTTTTTGACTGGTATTTTAGTAGCCGGAGTCGAATCGGCCATTTTAGGCGGAGTCTGAGCCGTGGCGGCGGTGTTCAATTTGATTTGAAACGATTGTAGAATGGGATTATTCGTGATTGAATTTGAGGATGATGTGGTTCGGGAGTGATGGATTGTTGACTTTAGAACGTGGCTGGGAATTTGGGGTTTAGGGTTTACATGGTGGGATTTGTTCGTGTGAGTGATTGTAGGATTTCTGTAGTTGTGTTCTTCCTGTGGTTTTTTTTTCATTCTTGTTTTCGTTTTCAGTGTTGTGAGGTGTAATAAGTAAGATGATGACACGAGCTTCTGTGCTGATTGCGGAATTCATACATTGGCTTGTTTGTTAATTGACGGTCGAATCTTTAGGTGTCTCAATTTCCCCTCTTTCGGAGCTGTGTCTGAAGAATTGGCATCTGAAGGCGGTGAATTAATTGCTTCTCTTTATTAAGATGGTTCCAGAGACGGAACGAAAATCTGAGAGACCTGTAGTGGTTCAAGTGGCAAAGGAAAAAATGAATGTTCTCCAGAACATGGAAAGTACAGTTACGAGAGACGCCGAACGGAGTTTGACATCTCAGCCTAATGTTGTCCTGCCCAAACAAAGTGTGCCCCCATCTGACACGGAGAATCCTGAGATTAACATCACTGACGGTGTCAATCCTGGGGGAGGTGATGATGCAGATGTGACTGATGATCCGAGTGGGAGTTCAAGCTCTTTTGATGACACTTTTTCTGCAGCTGATGGTGCCTTAACATTGAGTGATGGTGAAATCGATTCTGAATTTTGTGGTAGCAGTCAGCAGCCATCGTGGGCATATCCAGGCTATGAGGAGGCATTTAGGATGAGGTTATTTTTAATACTTCTCAAACAACTCTCTTTATATGGTTTTGGCACTGATCAACTTTGTTCCATTTTTTAAGTTATTCTGTATGAACCCTTTTAACCCGTCCAGTGATTCGGTAAACTTCTGTAAATGGAAAGTGAGTTGCTGAATCGCCTTAGACATTTGGAATAATGTCATTAGAAAGTTTTCATTACACATGATTTTTAGTAGACCAACCTCTTCTCTTAATGTGCAAATATGATATCATTGTCTTTTAGGCAGGTATCTGAAACTAAGCCTTTCCTTAAATGTAATAGTTATGTTTATATGTGTGTCCATCCACTATGAGGGTTTATATGTCTGCAGATTTTCTTTTATTCTAAATACTTCTCAATAGAAATGAAGATTTTTTTGGGATTGACGAATAAACTGGCTATTATTTATTATAAAATTGATTTGTAACAAAAGGTCCCGATATGATATTAATTTAACTAACAATATCATTCCTAAGTCCCTGCTTGACTATTCCTGTAAAGCTCCCAAGTTATCAGGATATAATAGTGAGGGATCTTTTGTTTTCTGCTTAACGCAAGCTTAGATCATATATAGAAACTTATTCTTTTATCTGGAAGATATGAACAATACACCATCTTCTAAATGTAGCATTTGGGAGTCTTTAAGTCTTGGAAATAGCACGTAATGTGGGCTGTGACATTTGTATGTGATCATCACAGGCTCGGTGAGCCCTCCCTTACAACCTTTGTACGGAAGTTCATTGGGGATCAGGAGCTTCTGAGTATTCAATCCTGATCTCTAGTGTTTCTCCGTCAAATTGACATGACCAGAGAATATATTTACTTGTGACAAGTCTCATTTAACTAACTTTAAGATTGTGAGATACCTACTTATATCGATGAACTGATTATTAATGTGATTAAATTATATAAATGGTCAGGGAAGCTGTAAAGGAGCAATTAAATAGGTTATGAGGAGATGATGTAAACTTTATAATTATCTGGATTCTAATATTGTTTGGTTTGTCAACCTGATGTCTTCCCTATTTTAAGTTTATTTGAGAATGAAAACAACGATGTGCTACTTGGGGGTTTGGTACAATCACCATTCAGATTTGGTCTGTTCTATTTTTAGCTCTAGGGTAAACATCTACCCCGTGACATGATGATAATCATACCTTATGTATACACATTCTCATTGCCATTATCATCATTGTTATCACATCTTTCATTTCAGACCGAAGCTAATTCATTTTATATATTTCCAGGAAGAAAAAGCTGACAAGCCACTGGAGAAACTTCATACGTCCAGTCATGTGGAGATGCAAGTGGGCAGAATTGCAGATGAAGAAATTTCAGTCTCAGGCATCAATGTATAGCAGAATATTGTCAGAATACGATCAAGGAAGACAATGTCAACTAGAAAACTTCTCTGCAGAATCACTATGTTCTAGGTCCTTGCCATTTCCCCATCAAATCAAGCGTAAGACAATAATGCGGAGGAAGAAAAGAAAAAGAGTTGAAGACACTGTGGACATAACATCATATATGTTGCAGCATAACTTGTTTGGATTTTGTGGTATGTCCTCATTGAAGCGCTTGCCTAATCCTTTTTGTATCTGTTACGCCTGATGTGTTACATTTTGCAGAAAACAAGGGGACTTCCACAGACAATGCCCATTTGATCAATGGATATGTCAATCCAGGTAAGCGTTTTACAAGGCTCCATGTTGATTATTTGCTAAGGAATCTTTCCTTTTTCTTCTTATTCCGACAAGTATTCTGAACCTTGGGTCCCGTGCTTCGTCTTTTAGTAGCTACTGCTACTTTCCAACTTATATTATTGGTAGCCTCAATCGGTTTCATCTTGTTTCAGTCAGTTATATCCGGATTTCAATTACTGACCTCTTGTGTTGTTCTTGCTCTTAGTGGTTTAGTTTTATTTTTTGTTCATAGACTGTCACACAGACTCTGTGCAGTCAGAATATGAGATTTCATTTTTAATGTGAGACTGCTGCATGTTATTTATTGTTTGATTTGAAAGCTGATATCCCAGTCCCTCGCACGAGTAAAAACTAATGCAACTTATTTGTTGTTTTTTATTTATATTTTTTCGAAACTTTTACTTATCAGTCTTTTTTTTTGCTGTCTTTTTCAGCTTAGAATGTTGGAAGTCTCTCGAGCTATTCATATTGTTTGAGTAACTAATATTTTTATAGACTTTTTCCCTTTGATGTTTGGTATTTGGTGGTGGCTCTGGTATATTTTGGATTTTCATAATACTATTAATACTCGTGTTTGTTCTCCACTAGTGGTACTCGCAGTCAGAAATGGTGGCATCAGTCTTGTGGATAAGGATGACTTGTTCCAGGTTGGAGATGAAGAGACTAGTTCTGAACGTATTCTTGCAAAAATTGATTCAATGCAGTCACGAGTTCATAATCTGACATTTAGAGTGGACAAAGTGGTCAGTGAGAATCCAGGGAAATTCTCGTCCCTTAACAAATTGAGCCTGCTTGCACCATGCGATTCTGGTGCAAGCACTGCACAATATCCAACAACGCCGTCCAGTGACAAAGACAAAGTCCTTGTCGCATCCCCGAGTAAGACGGCCCACCATGCATCTGAGCTTCAAGTTGAAGAGCTTATCATGCCCTCATCTGAGCTTCATGCTGAAGAGCTTATTATGCCCACTACTCCTGTGACAGCTCACCAAGTGGCAGATTCCCCGCCCAACATAGGTGAAAGTGCTGATCAACCTGTGGTTGCAAACAAATCTGACAATGTAAGTTGAGTTTTGATGAAAAGGATGATGTGAGATCTATTGGAGAAAGCGGGTGAAAATATGTAGTCTTGAATTCATTTATGGCAAAATTGTTAAACAAATCAGCATAGTGAATGGATTAAATTTTGCCATGGTGAAACTATCCGAATTTCATCGCTTTGATTCTTGCTCGAGACGAGGAAAAGATGCCATGTGCCTTTTGTTCTTGTCCATAAAGCAAGATCTATTACTGGGTCTTTTCTATTTTAGTCCAAAATTCTTGAAAGACATATAGTGCTATAAAAGAAAGCCCAATAATAATATTCTTGTGTTATTTCCTTCTTTTTTTTTGCAGGCTGCGGATGAGGTTCCATTACGGAAGCGCCCTCTCACAGAAGAGCTGATTGTCTACAAAAGGGGCATGCTGTCTGCGAAGAAGCGCAGGATGCTCTCAGATAAGCAACCTAACAACAACTCGAGCATCTCAGCTTTGAAGCCGCGAATAGGACTATCTCAAGCACAAAATGAGAAATCAAGTGTCTTCCTAGCAAGCAGGTATACTTCTCTACTGAATAATCGAAAAAAGCGGGGAAAGAGAACAGGAGCTCGTTCAGGTAAATTGATTGGATGGCGCTCACCTTTCTTATTTCATCAGTTGCTCGAAAGTAGTCTGTGGTTTGTCTATTTGTTGAGTCATGTTATGACAGTTTGAACTTTAGCTAATATGCATTGACGATTAATGCTGACAGATAAACGTTACTCCTCTGTCTTTGTCACAGGAAAAAAAACGTCTAGGGGTCTGAATCTTGCTTTTCGTTCTTGAGGATGGTCTTCCTACAGAGCTTCACAGCCACAAGTGCAATAATTGTGGCTGATGGCACGAACACAACGTCTGGTATGTACTTGATCAAGCTTATTGTGGGCACCCTCCCTCCTGCTCTCTTTGCTACCATGGCTACTGGAGGTGTTACTAGTCCAGTAATCAAGGTTGTGTCATCCAGCTTGCTTAGAGTCACTTTCTCCTTCATAAAATCCACCAGCAACTTCATCCTCCTTATTTCATTTTCCTCTTTGTTCCATCTTATGAAGCATGCCTTCATTTACCACAACAAAAACATATCCTTCACACGTGGGTGAACATTCCAGAGAAATCACAAGGGATAGGTGAGTACAGACCTTAACTTCACTGTGTGGTGGAACATCATAATGTTTGCCTGGCAACGCCGAGTTGATATTGCTGGATTTGAACAATCAGACAGGAAATATGAAAGTTTAGGTTCAAACAGTGCCCGAGAACGCAAATGCAGTAGTTCGTGTAAACTAATTTTTCTTTTATACAATTTTGTGTTGATTATCATGCTGGTAACTACTCCTGTGCATTCAGTCTTACTTGAAAATGTCCAGAATTGCTATATGAAAGTTTTCAAAATCCTTGAATTCTCTCTGCATAAACTTCTTATATAGCGTACCCATTCCTGTACTCAGCAGCTGTTGCGATGATGGCAACCCTGAAAATTGCATCAACAAAATTTTATAACACAGAATCAGCCCGTACAAGGATATCAATCTTAAACAGCCAAACCTTTTCCCATGAAGCTCACTAGGAGTCCCATGTTTCAGATTACAGATCTGTAGTAATCAGACCAGACCAATTATTAGAAATAGGTCTTCAGGAGTAGACATTGCTTGTTAGCTCTTCCAGCATTTTCAAGCAAAGTATATCAATAATCAGCTTGGCACAGCTTCCTCTTGTTGGTGATTATTCTTAACTTGGACATTGGAAAGCTCTCCAAAGAATCTAGTTCAGACTTACAGTTTCAAGTTGGGCTTTGGTCGGCATTAGGTGGGAAGTAAATACTTTTCTCATTTGTAGTGATAACTGCTTCAAAACTGAACTTATCGATTTCCAATCTGGGTGTATTCTGTCCCCGGCTACAAACTCCCAGACCACACCATTTACTTCAATGATGCTGCACCCAGCTTCTTTCTTTGCCCCGTTACCGTGCATCAGCTGCTTCAACTCATCTGCATCTTTCCACCTCTTTTCCGCAGCATACAAATTTCTGAGCATGATGTAATTCCCATCATTTGACGGATCCATTTCAATTGCCTTCTTTGTCACCCTCTCAGCTCTCATGATATCCTTAGATGATCCACATGCACTCAGGAAGGAACTCAAGATTATCCTGTTCGCCTTGTAAGGCATGCTCTCCATCAACTTCTCTGCTTCATGCAAACATCCAGCTTTTCCTAGCAAATCTACCATGCAGCCGTAGTGTTCGATTTCTGGGATGATGTGCAACTCTTTTTCCATTGCATTAAACCATCTCTTCCCTTCTTTAACTAATCCACAGTGACTGCAAGCTGACAGAACACCCATCATGGTCACCCCGTTGGGCCTACACCCTCTTCTGGTCATCTCAGAAAATACCGTCAGTGCTTCTATTCCACGCCCATTCAGCGCAAACCCGTTTATCATAGCATTCCAGGTCACAACTTCCTTTTCAACAATTCCCTCAAAAATCTCCCTTGCCTTTGTAATTTCTCCGCATTTAGCGTACATGTCAACAAGCGCAGTACAAATGTTCACCGCCCTATCAAGCCTCTTCCTCTTAGCATACAAATGAACCCAATCGCCCAAATCCAACGCCCCGAGATCTGCAATTGCCGGAAGCACACTCACTATTGTAACCTCATCTGGCTCCAGTGCCCCGTTCACCTGTAACTCATGAAAAAGCTCCAATGCCTTCTGAGGCTGCTTGTTCTGGCAGTATCCCCCAATCATAGCATTCCATGAAAATAAATTCTTCACGGGCATGGAATCAAAAAGGGACCTGGCTGACGCAAGATCGCCGTTCTTGCAGTACCCATAAATCAAGCTAGTCCATGTTACGACATTCCTCTCCGTCATCTCATTAAACAGACTCCTCGCCGAATCCATATCACCGTCTTTCACATGAGCATCTATCATGGCATTACATGCTGCAGTGTCCTTGTAAGGCATCAAACCAAACAAGCCACGCGCATTTACCATATCGCCGCACCTCGCGTAGCCGCCAACCAAAGCAGTCCACGACACCTCACTTCTGTGAGCCATTTCGTCGAACACCTTCCTCGCATCCCCCATTTTCTCAAACTTGGCATACATATCAACCAAAGCAGTCGACACATACATATCCGAACAAAACCCATTCTTCGCGACAACCCCATGTACCTGCTCCCCCTCTCTAACCCCCATAGCTAAACCACACGACTTCCCCAGCGACGTGAACGTGAAGTTATCCGGCAGAAACTCCGTCTCCCTCCTCAAATCATTGTACAGCGTAAAAGACTCGACAAACTGCCGCGAGCCCACGTGCGCCTTGATCATCGAATTACACAGAAACGTATCGTCCCGTTCAGGCCTAAAGTCGAACACTTTACGAGCATACCGAATACCCCCCAGAGGATCATTTCCACAACCAGATGCAGATAAAGACGAACACGTGGCGATGAATTTCGTGAACAGGTTGACATTGGTTTGAAGCCCGTTCCGCAACATGAAGGCTTGGATCTGGAGGAGTGACGTCTTCGTGTTCTTCTGTTGCAACAGATACAAGCACTTGCGCTCCATCCAGGTCCATAAATCTCCACTTCGTTTCCCAACCTCCGCTGCTGCCATGCTTCAAAGCTCTCATCTTTCTCCTCAGTTCATGATACAAAAAAGCGCGCTACATGAAGATGACTCATCGATCCAAGCAACACGCGAAGCTTGCAGTTCTTGTGATAGAAAACCCCATCATCGAGAAAGCTACAAGCTTTCGAGCTCATCAAATGCGGCGCGACCTCTGCAAACCGTCTTATGAATAAGCGTAGAATACATTTGAAAGCATGTCGGAAGAACAATACTCCGTCTATCCTCTTTTACATATCACTTAACCGAATATTTTTTGTAACCTTTTACTTGTCACTTAACAATTTTCAATGCGTATTTAATATCAACAACTACCTTAAAACGTCAAACATTAATCACTTCTTTATCATAATCAATAAAAAAATCATTCATCACCAGTAATAATCTATCCATTTTACTTTTTGCATGAATTTTTAAAAAAAATACCAACCACCCACTCATTAAATTTGTTCAACCGCTAGCATTTACTTCACCTTAATCTACTCAAATCAACCTTAAACGACATGTATTGAAGGACGGAGGGAGTATTGTTATTTACTTTTTACCCTACCATCTATCATCTACCTATTTATATTGCTCTTTATTGTCCACATAAAAATCGTAAATTTTAAATTGATTATTTTATAAAAAAAAAACCCGGATCTTGTTACTTATTTTACTGTATTTAAAATTACATGTTATCAATTTTATATAAGGAAATATTTTATGAATCGCAGTTTTATTTTTTTATAAAATTATAAGTTTAAAATTTTGATAATCTTCGAATAGATTGAAGCAAAATTAAAATGAAACTTAAAGTATAAGAAAATAAGAATATAACAAAAAGGACAATTTGGAAAAAATATCTGAGTAAAACGATGCGCGGACAATGAACGATACCGATTAGGCCTTATTTTGTTACACTTATTAGACTTTATTAAAAGGTGGTTTCTTATTATATTAAGCATTCAGTGAACCGAACACTTGTTCTTTTTCTCTTATTGAATATTTAGAAAGTCTGAATGATTTGTTACCAATTTTATATCTGAATCATTAAGAGGTGATATCGATACGATAATTATAATCGTCTCTTTATTTTTTCATATCTTTCTAGAATCAACTCTATCCAAATCGTACTTTAATCAGAATCACAACAATGCCGACCGCATCTAGTTTCTTCTATTCGAATCTCACGCACTTCATAAATAAATAATATTTTTATAACATGATTACAAATTTTAATTTCATTTTTATGTTGTAAAATTATAATTATAATTTAATTTTATATTGATAAATCATTATATATTAAGGTATTAAAAATGAATTACAAAATGAAAGTAAATCATTCAGCAATCAGATATGGTTTGATCAGTGGTCTGACCATTCACATTCTCATACAGCATTCAACATTCAGCTCTTAATTTTACAGAACGACACCGAAGATAAACTTGCTCCAATTTTTGAATCACTCTCTTCTGTTCAAAGTCTTTCATTCAAATCCTTAAAAGTGAACACCCGAAAGGTCATATACTATTGTGTGCTCTCGTTCAAATATGACGTTATTTTATATAGTATTTTAATATATTTAGTGGAGTTCAGTTCAATATAAATTGTCAACCCTAAAAAGTAAAATTATTAGAAGAACCACAAAAATAAAAAGAATATTAGTTCAATTCAAAAAAATTTAAATAAAAACAAAATTCATAAATTTTATATTGATATATTCATTAAAAAATATGTTCATCAATTTTTTGTTTATCATATAAATAGCTATATTCATCGGATGTAGTATCTATTTACATAAATAATATATATATATATATATATATATATATTAATAATCATTTGAATACATATATTTTTTAAAATTAAATGACAACCTATTTATACAAAATAAAGGGACATCAAAAAAATCTTCAATATAAATTAGTTGTTGCTCGAACATATTCTTTTTGCTTTTAGTATGTGTTTAAAGTGAGATTTTTTATATTTTTTATGGTCAAGGGCTGCACATCCCTTTCACCTTGATAGTGATGTTCATACTCACTGTAGATTAGTTCACGCGCACCTCTATCATACTCAGCGTAAATGCGGTGCCACCTCGAACCCATCTGGGATTGTAAGACTAGGGGTGTTCACTATACGGTTAAAACCGTTAACCGAATGAAAATAACTGTGAAAATTAACTGCAGTTAACCGAATTCGGTTAACTGATATATTCGATTCGGTTAACGGTTAAATAAATTTTCAGATTCAGTTAACCGATTAAACGAATCAAATCCCATCGTTTCATTTATTGGACTCCGCCGTTTTGATCTTCTCCCTTCCCTTTCACTTGTTTTCCTCCTTCATTTGTTAATTCGATCTAGGTCAAATTCCAGCACTGTACCGACTGCCGACCTGCCCTCCCCTCTCAGCCCATCGTCGCCCCAGCCTTCTCTGCATGTCGTCACCCCAGCCCTCTCCGCCCCAGCACTGTCATGCCTAGTCGCCCGACTCCCGAAACTCCCCACTATCGACGCATCGAGCAATCGCATTGCCCCGCCTCGCCTTGCCTCCCCTCGACTAGTCGCCCCACCTGTTGCCCATAATCTTGTCCGTGGTAATTGACTCTACTCTCTATTCTAGCGTTTAGTTTGTTTTTGTTTGATTACCATTGATAATTGATTATTGCCCGAGCTAAATTGCTAAATTGGTGAAAGGTTTGCGCTGAACTGTTGAAATTTTTGGTGCCATTAGAATTTTTTTTTTGTTACCATTTGATTAGTTTTCATGTTGTGGGTACTGGGCGAGTGGTTGTGGCTGACCTTTAGGCTGTTTGACTTATGGTTTAGAATTTAGATTTTTGGGCAATTGTGTGGCTGCGGCTGTGGTTGGGGTTGGGGTTGCAGCTGAGGCTGAGGTTGCGGCTACGGCTGTGGCTTTGGCCAGGTTTAGCTGGCCATTTGATACCATTGAACATTGATTACGTGCTGGTCACTAAGTTGATATTTTTATTTTAGTTTTATGTATTGATAGTTGATGTTATTGATTTTCATTTCATTTTTTTGGCTAAAAAACTTGTTTCATATTTCATAATTACAGATATCAGATTCGGTGGATATGTTAGAATCAGTTAGTGGTAATGCATCCACATACGAGGATGAAATTAGTGGGGATAATGTTGAAGACATGCAACAAACAACCCAGAAAGAAAAAAAGTTGGTATCCAATGTGACTTTTTTTCAAATTTGGCCTTTTACATTCGTTCCCTATCATTTTTGGACCACCGTTTGGTTTTTTATCCAATCTGACCTTTTCGCGGTTGCAAACACATACATGCTGGGTCATTTTCGCGGTACGCAACCGCGAAAATCCGAAGTGTCCGATTTTCGCCACGAATCAGCCTCCGTGGCTGTCCACTAGGATCTTCGCGGTTCGCAACCGCGAAAATGCCCTGTATTTTCGCAGTTCCAAACTGCGAAAAGCTTCGTCTCCAAATCACAGATCTGGTTTTCGAGAATCATTATCATCAGGAACGTAAATCTGAATCACAAGTGTGCTTTGTCAGGGAGTCAAACCTGGAGAAAAGAGAGGGCAGATGAGGAATCACATCCGCTTCCGCGTTCAGCGACAGACGGTGTCGGCTCCTTCCCTCCACCGTAAATCTCCTGAAAGCGAGAAGTTTTTCCTGTCGGCCGAGGTCAGCGACGGCAATTGGAAAATGGAAGCCAAGCACTCGTCCGGAATCTCATCCGTGTAGTCAAACCCGCCCACCCCGCCACAATCCGACATCGCGTGAAACCGCAGCAGATAACCTCCGAATCCCCGACTTTTTTTCAAATATGGCCTTTTACGTTCCTGATGATAATGATTCCTGAAAACCAGATCTGTGATTTGGAGACGAAGCTTTTCGCAGTTTGGAACTGCGAAAATTGATTTTCGCGGTTAGGAACTGCGAAAATACAGGGCATTTTCGCGATTGCGAACCGCGAAGATCCTAGTGGACAGTCACGGAGGCTGATTCGTGGCGAAAATCGGACACTTCGGATTTTCGCGGTTGCGTACCGCGAAAATGACCCAGCATGTATGTGTTTGCAACCGCGAAAAGGTCAGATTGGATAAAAAACCAAGCGGTGGTCCAAAAATGATAGGGAACGAACGTAAAAGGCCAAATTTGAAAAAAAGTCATCCAATGTTTGGGATTCTTTTCTGCAAATCGAAATTGATGGGGTCATGAAGGCCGTGTGTAATTTTTGCGAGAAGGGGCTACGTGGAGATCCAATGACTAATGGCATGAGCTCATTAAGATATCATGCTCGCACTTGCCTCGATTATTTACATTGGTGTGGTACTTGATCCTCGATTCAAGCTGGACTACGTACAATTCACTTTTTTAGAGATTTATGGAGATGACTTGTTGATGATGGAATTGTGGATAAACAAGGTAGGAGCATGGGAGAAAAAGTGAAAAAAAACTGTGTACGAGATGTTTGGGGCTTATGTTAAGTTAAGCATTCCTTGTGTAAGTGAGGCAAGAAATCAATCCAATGTTTGCATGCTCGATGAGGATGATAATGGTGAATCTGGCTTGGTATCACGGTTCATAAAGCATAGATCACAAGCTGAAAATGAAGACAACAAATCAGAATTGGATAAATACCTTGATGAGAGCATTGAGAAAAGTAGCGGTTTTGATATCCTTGGTTCGTGGAAGCTTAACTCGCATAGATATCCCATACTTTCTCAAATGGCTCGGGATGTGCTAGTTGTCCCCATTTCTACCGTTGCTTCGGAGTCTTCTTTTAGCACAAGCGGATGAATTCTAGATGCATCTCGCACTTCTTTGACTCCACGAATAGTAGAATCTTTCCTTTGTACGCAAGATTGACGACAACGATCACAATCTCAATCTCATGCAATTCGAGTGGAAGAAGACCTCGCTGAAATTGAAATTTTTGATGAAAGTAATATTCATTTACATCTTCTCTAGAAATGATTTTTTATTCAGTCTTTGAAATCGAGTATGATTTGATTATAAACTAAAACTTGTACTCTCATTTCGGATTAACAAAACTTTTCTCTTGATTGAGAACATATGGAGATTGCATAAGCTCTTGATAAAGAACATTTGGGTGATAGTTCTTGAGGTAAGTATACTACATATCTTGCTTGAACATGTGGACAAAATTTATGTTATTTTGATTATTTGTTTGAATTATCCTCGTGATCTTTTATTGAGGTACTCTTGCTTGACTCTTTGAGTGTGAATTGATTGAATCATGCTGCTACTTCTAACCCTTGCTGGAAGTGTGTTTTAAAAAATTATCAGATCAGTGTAGCATAATGTCTGGAAACCTTGGAAGTGATGGTTTGTTACGATGATCCCCGATAGTGAGTAGCACTTTGATGAGATTTGCAGTTCCCGTCAGATGCAGTCTCAGTGAATTAGAAGAGACTGAGGATGTTTTGTTATGGCATTAGCAATTAGTTTAATGAAAATGAACATGCATCATTTTGAGCTCTTTTAGCATATGTATTAGATCAAGACCATAAAGAGTTACAATATTATTAACTTTTTATTAACCCACAATGTGGTGGGATGTTAAACAGATGATGCATCACTGCCATGAGTTTTGGCATTCTTAAAATTACAACGCTAGTTGGCATAATTATTAAGTTTGTTTCCTCAGACTGCTTGCTCATTGCCAATGTTTGAATAATTCTTATGATCTTCTATGGGGTGATTTTGAATTATAGTTATTGGCTATTGGGCTTATGGAAAGATAAGAGTATTTATCAAACAGAACTTACATGTTAATATGCATATTTTAATGTGAAATTTTCTACGATCTACATGTTCTTGATACAAGTTTTTGGCTCTTGCTACACCAAGTTTGAGACATAGTCTCTAACCGCATTTTGGGGTTTTCAGGAGCAGTGACTGACCGACATCCATTTTTTGGAACATCAAATACTACTTGTCTAATTCCATTTTTGTTGCAACCTTAATTTATATCTCAGATGTTTAAAATGCAAACAACAGCAACGAGGTTTTTTTAGTTTCTTACTTGACAATTCAGTTAATAATTTGGTTAAATTAACCAAATATTAACGTTAAATTCAGTTAATCGGTTAATTTAACCAAATTAATCGATTTTTCTATTATTCGGTTAATCGGTTAAATTAACCAAAATTAACTGAATTTTTGGTTAACCGAATTATCGGTTAACCGACAATTCGGTTTGGTTAACGGTTAATGAATTATTCGGTCGGTTAATCGGTTCAGTTAATCAAATTTACACCCCTATGTAAGACAACAATCATAAAACCAAAATCTTATTTGGGATGTTAAACAACACCCCAAATCATTTTTTGCACTTTCTAACCAAGTCCCTAGAAGAAAATTATCACCCTAGCCGAATACAGTCATTAATCAGCACAAAAAATCTCTTGTTAAGGAGATTCAAAGCTTCCACGTCTTTACATCTGATTGCTTGAAAAGAATCGAGCTCGGCTAAAATCCTGTGCAGGTGAATCAACTGCGCAAGACCATCAAACTTGTAAAGGCCCCAAAATCTTATTCTTCCGGTCAAATTAAAAAAACCTCATTGTAACCCTACCTTACTTAAGATGATAGCCAGAACCTCACCACTTATCCTAATCCCTTGACGCTAACCCTCATCATCACTTCCTAATTTCATGTCTTCTTCGTTCCTCAACAAATCCTTACCATACATGTATGATAACTTCCCATTGCGGCATCGTCCTTATCACGTTTAAGTGAATCAGTTGCGTCGACACTAAAAATTAAAATCATGTGCAAACTATTTCAATCTAATCCTTATCAAATCAAAAAAGAAATTTAGTGTATGGTGGGAAAAGATACTTTTCAGGGCATTAAGATTATTTAGATTGAGCTATTTTGAATGATATTTTTTCATATTTTATGTTTGTCTTAAACTGTTTGGTGAAACGTTTCAATGAAATTTGTTGATCTTCACATATTTGATTTGCAATAAAAGTATTAATAACACTTTTGTTGCTAAGTTCTGAGTTTCTTTCTTGTTGTAAAAATTTCATGGGAGATATCTGACATCACAAGATGAGTTCACGACACGTTTATGTTGTATACTTGCATCACATGAGTTTAGCATGCGTTTTTTGTGTCCTTCAGTATTAGAATGCATTCTAAATATAAGAAAAACCTTAGAAGTCTACTACAGAATCTCCCTCCTGTCACTTCTGTCACATCAATGTTTCAATTCCTTATCAAAACAACAATGATAAGGTGTGAATTGTTTTTTTTTTTTGGAAGATTAAGATTTTATTCCAAAAAAGATGACAATGTACATCGAAGACAATCTTTACAACAAGGAACTGTTAAGTTCCAAACAGACTTTGCCAGTCAAAGCATGTCCACTCTATGACAAATAAGACCTGGAATGATCCATCTCCAACACGAAGTGTCTAGCACTATACCCCCGGAGGATAAATCCTCCCAACTCCTGGACTAACAATCCCCAAAAAGGACATACATTGAAGGAAATAGGATTTTTAGCCTCACATTCCACCTGCTTGCAGCAAAATCTGACTGTTTTGTCTAGGAGATACAAATTTAGGGCATATGCCCATCTTCTTTGCCCATACTACATTTCTCTGTGTGAGTTTCATTCTAGTTATCTTCCCCAAAATCATATTCATTTCTTAAAGTGCTTCGATCTTCAATCTTTGTAAGTCTTTTACTTCATCTCTAAAGATCCTTGCATTTCGTTCTCTCCAAATGTGGTACACCACCAAATTCACCGCAGCTCTAGCAGCAATTTTCCTCATAGAAGAACCTGCAAGGGCCATGGATATGGAAGTTAGATTCATGTGGTTTTGGCCATTATTTTCTGAAATGTCCATTCTATCCAGTAAAAATACTAATAGATCTTTAGCTATTAGACATTCAAAAAAATAAATGGCCACATGATTCATCTCGTTGGGCGCATAGGACACAAGATCCATCTGTTACAATGCCAAAAGTTAGCAATTTGTCTTTCATATATAATTTGTTTTGACTTGCCAGCCAAGAGATAAAAGCATGTTTAGGTAATGATAATTTATTCCAATACAAGTGAGCCTTGTCAATGCACCTGCACACTCAACAAATCTCTATTTTTTATAAAATATGTGTGGATCCATTTTACCCAAAGAGACTCCTTTTTCAACAATATGTCCCATAAGGTGTGAATTGTTGTTTTTTATTATCAATATAGTTATTATTTAGAGGAGGTGCTGTGAAGTTTGTAATAATTATGTCTAGATTCTTGTCTTACCAGCTAACTGTATCATTCTTCATTTCATTTTTAAATTGATTGAGAAAAGTTCTTATTTTACAACACATACAAATTAAGAAGAGAACATACATAATCAGATTTGCATTAATTAAAATATAATTTATTTCTGCATCAGATGCATTTAAAAAAGTTACATGATTGTTTAAAGTGTTATTATGGTTTAACATGAAAGACTAGTCTCAAATCTTTTAAAAAAGGTTAATTTAGATAGACAAATTAGAAATATTAGTGAAATAAATTTGAGCAGAATGATAGATTGGTTAATATTGTATTTTAACCGTAAAAAATCTAAACAAATACTGTTTTTAGTGTTCGCACATGGACTCCAGAAATGATGAACTGACCCTGGGAAGTGTCCAGGTATATGTTATTCTCAGGCTTCAGAAGTGGTCACAGAGGGAGATCCACTAAATCATAAATATCAACATAATACTTAAATTAAAATTAAAACTTTAAGACCAACAACATTGAATACATAAGGCTTAGCTATTTGAGAAGGCTTCCGTTAAGTCAGTTCCTGCATCGAGGAACAACTATAAAGCCGTGCTAGCATCTTTATTTGGATACCAAATATGCGGACGAGGCAAGTTTGAGCTCAGGTCCCTCGAAAAAGTTTTGTTTTGTGATCTTAACTAGTTGAATGAATATGTTTCATTTGATAAACATGAATATAATAAACTTTTAAAAAAATAAAAAATATATGGAGCTGAATAAGTTATTTTGATTAGTTTGTATATATAAATATAAATTAGTTGAATAACTATGTTTCATTTTTTTTTTAACATTTGTACCGAATGCAATGGGTGAGATGCATTTATTGGAGCACCAAAAAGACTAAAATGATGTGATTTTCAAGTGGGAACATCTATGACATATTTAGATGGAATCTTCCGGTGCACCCATAAGTGAATAAGGCCTGGTAAGATTTTTTTCTCTGAATTACCTCTCTTCTCTCACCTCATTTTAATTCTATCCTTTCTTGTATTTTTATTATATTATATTTTTATTTTTTAATAAAAGTTATAGTTGTGAATTGCAATTTCACACACATGTAAAAATCATTTATGAGGTGTGTAATACAAAGGAACGTAGTTGTAAAGCACAATTTTGTGAAAACGAAAAACCGTTGTTACAAACAACGAATTTTAATGGGAAGGCGATAGTTGTAAACATTGTGAATCACATCCACATATTCTTCACACAAATCAATATTTATAGTAAATATAATCATCATAACACATTACGAAGCATGAAATTTCCTAAAATTAGACGTCAATCTTTTTGTAGATCTGGTGTGTTGAGATCTCTGATCGTTTTTAGATATTTTTTTCTTACACTGACGTCATCCACCTGAGTGTCAATGACCAGTGTCATGTGAGAGGAACCAATGATATCAATTTTGAGATATCACCATACTCTTCGTCATATTTGAATGACTTTTCTGATAATGTATATTAGATGCATCGCCTCTCCCAATATAGTAGTATTTTTGAAACAACTAGATTTTTACTGTAAATATAAGTCATATGAATGTGATTTTCATACCAACAAGGTGTTGGCCTAGTGATATTGGGTGTTGTCTAACAACTCCAAGGTCTTGGGTTCAAGTCCTGTTGGTACCGCATTCACGCTTAGATACGGTGGAGGGGTGTGCGGCCCCTAGCCACCAAGGGGGAAGTGGGGAACTACTATTGATCCCCTTTAAAATAAGAAAAAAAATGTGATTTTCATCAAATAGTTGAATGTGATTTCTATCAATCAGTCCAATATCAATTTGTAGAATTGCACTTTCGTTCAGATCATTGAATGCTCCTTCAGGAATGAAAAAACCATGTAAGTATACTGTCATATTGCAATCCTTATCATTCCGATATTCTACGTATGGTTTTATTGACAATAATTATTCACTCAAAAAAATCATTTTTTAAAATACAAGATTTAAAACAATTAATCAACTATGCCATAAATGTAGATGAAGTTTTAAACATTAATTTAAAATTTGTAATTTGGGTATAAAAAAATCATTGTTTGCAACACTATGTCCTCACAAAACCGCAGTAGATGATCGTCGTTTTCACTAAAATAAGGAACTAAATTGAGATTTTAAAAAATACAGTGGAATGAAAATAAATCCAAAAAAATACATTAAAAATGAAAATAAAATAAGAAAGAGGCGCAATATAGAAAAAACGAAAAGATGTCGAGGTAGGATGATCAAAACGGTGCCGTTCTAGTGTCGAACCATTGAATCAAACCGACTCAGTTTAGAACTGAAAATTGAAAGAAGTCGATGAAAAACAGAGAAAGGGGCGAAAATCAACAACAATTTGAAAATAGAGGAAACATTTTGGGAGCCCTAAATCGAGGGTGGGAGCTCGAAATCGAAGCGGTAGGCCGGAAGCAGAGGAGAGGAGTGGAGCGAGGGATTGGAAGGGAGGTATGAGCAGGCTCTCGTTCAGACCGCGGCCTCTCGACATTCACAAGAAGCTCCCGATTGTCAAGTCGATCAAGGAATTTGAAGACGACGACACGCCTCTATCGTCTTCCACTCGGAATTCGCATATTTTGAAATTGGCTGCCGCCGAGGTCGATAATGAGGTATTCCGATTGATTTAGGGATTGGTTCAAGTTGGCAGCCTTTTGGTTTTTCCTTTCTCTTTGTTTCTTTTTTTTTTTTGTATGAAATTGGTGCAGTTTGTGTTGGTGAAGTGTTTAGAGGGTTATTGTGGGGTTTGGTTTTTGATTTTGGTGGGAAGAGAATGGTGCTCATTATGGCAGACTAGTGTATGTAGCAGAAGCAAGTGTATAAGAAAAGGCTACTCTGGCGATAAGTTGAATTTACACTCTTTAGTGGTGGTTTAGCTGTTCCGTGGATAAAAAATTTGATACTGGCAATTCTTCTTGGTGATCACTGTGTGACTAGTATTGCTCTGTAAGATTTTCTTCTGAATGGACCATAGTTCACTCATATTCTTTTTTTTTTCTTTTATCGGGAAACCTGCGTGGGAGATCATCTGTCTTCCGTGATGTATCATCCTCAGAATGAGCTCTTTGCGGTTCAAGGATCCAGTCAGCATTGTAGTTCTTTGTTCAGGATGTTTGTCTAAATGCTTAAGTTGACTTTCTATATTTTTCGCAATTGCGTACTCAAGCTTAATGTATTTTTTAATGAACTAGGGACCAGTTTTTGTTGCAAAGATTATACTTTAATAACTGTTGGGCATTCTGTGCTTTGTCTTTTGTTAATCTTTTTTTTTTGTTACTGATATTATTTTGGTTTATGTGCGCCATCGACTTTGTTCATTTTGAATGATGCATTTTTTCTGATAGATACGTATTTCTTATAGGTTCACCATGTGCCCAGCAAGAAAAATGCTCCTGAAATTCCTACTCCTGAATATGTCATTGTTGATACATATGAAAGAGACTATTCCTCCACTTTCATGCAACCTACCTCTTACCTACGTGCAAGGGGAGGTCGGTCATACCTTTATTTTTTCTGAGGAACAGAGACTTGTTCGCAGAATATAAATTCTTATGCCTTACTTTGATTTTTATCAACTATTGTAGCTAGAACTGAAATTGGAGAATTTGTCGAGTACGATCTGGACAACGAAGATGAAGATTGGCTTCAAGAATTTAATATTGACAAGAAGATTCTGGCGCCTGAAAAGTAATGATACACATGAGACATGTACTTGGAACTTTACTTTACAGACTTCTGCGTCCATTGGTTAATATTACAAAAGATAATAGTTAGTAACTAGCTTCTCATTTATAAACTAATCTCTCAGTACACTCATGAAAGGCAAATATGATAGCACGTTATATAAGTGCTGCTTATGAGGGTGAATGTGCTCTGGCAAGTACTCAAGGCCTTACAGATCGGTTATCAAGATGCTTAATTGGATATTTATTATACTTTAATGTTGGTATAATATTTGGTCTCATTAATGCAGATTCGAGAGTATATTGTTCAAACTCGAGGTGTTAGACCACAAGGCACGAGAAAAAGCTGGAGTTATTACGCCGACTCTCGGTTCCCCGATTCCCGTCCTTCTCCAACTTGATGCTGCCTCTGAGGTAAAGTTGATTTCACATTTTCTTACTCATTTATGTTCTTCCTGTTTATGGGAACTTGTAATTAATATAGTGGAAGATGATAGCCTTTGTCTCTTAACATTTTCAGGCTATACAAGCGCAATCTATACGATACCCATTGTTACAGGCTGTTTATAATTATTGGAAGGAAAAGGTCGGCTATCAAGTTTGGATCAAAATCATCTATATCTTCTGTATCTTTTGGAGTAATACAGTAGAATGACTTGTTTATACATGACAATTGCTATTATTTTGATCAATGTGTTGCATATAGTTTATGCCAGGCGAAATGAACTTCACCATTAACATTAAAGGACTATAGACTTGGCAACTTTATGATGGTCTTACCCTAAATATCTGAATTTTTTTTAGCAAAATTAGAACCGTCCTTTCAAATATATAAATAGTTATCAGATTGTTACTCAGTCATGTTGAACTCTATTATCGCCCTTATATTTGTTTTTTAGCTGAACTTTTTCTTATTTGATTTGATATGCGAAACTTACATGGGATCTCTGGTTTTCTTTTGTGTGACAGCGAGAAAGGTGGCAGAAGCCCGTCTTGCGGCGATTGCAGGTTGGTTACAAGGCTGAGTGAACTAGAGTAGTTATCTGCTTTATTAATTATTGTTGACTGGTCTTAAATAAATGCTCGCTCTTGCAGCCTCCTCCACCTGTTAGTGACACAAATCCGTACAATGTTTTTAGACCGAGAGAGAAGGCTCACAAGCTACACACTCGAAGAGTAAGTGACTGGCTACTGAGGACCTAAGTGTTGATTTATTCATTTGATGCTTCTTTCATGCGTTTTACACTTTGCTATTTTCTCAGATGCAAAGGAGGGAAAACAATGTTCAATCATTTGAAAAACTTCGCCAGGTAAATATTGGTATAGCAATCACTCACATTCTAGGGCTGAGGGGTGGGCCGTTATTCAACCGATTTAAAGTTATAACTGACTCTACTTTTTATACTTAATATTTTATAAGGTATTATTTGGATCACGTTGATTGTGATCTTTTCAGGTTAGACGCAATCTAGAACAAGCCAAGACCATATTGGAGGGTTTGATTAAGGTGCATATTCAACTATGAAATGCATTTTGTTGTTTATTTTTCAAGGTTGACAGTGATTCTATATTAACATCACGCATGTTGTAGAGGGAAGAAAAGAAAAGGGAAGTGGTTGAAAGTGAAGTCAGCCTTCAGAGGATTCAACTAAAGTACAGGGTATGCTTTAAATTGATTTTAACAACTAGGGTTATGTTGTGCTTTTAGATCTTTAGCTTGAATTTTCAATGATCAGTTCAATTCAAAATAACCCCTGGGACACAACGATATGCCCATACTGGGCAATTAGTGAGGAAACATAAAATGTAAAGCAAAAGAATTTTGTTTGACAAATATTAACATAATTGTGAAGAATAGTAACATAGGTTTTCTCTTATGAATATAATAACATAGTTCTTCTTGAATCCCCTGCTAGATGGCATTTGGAATAGCAATAGCAATAGCAATAGCAATTAATGTATATAGCTAAGTGCTTATATAATGTCTGACAAACAAGATGAGATGCTTTAGTTATCAATGCACAAAATTGTGGACATATGACGCCCGATTCCAACTCGAGTGAGAGGGTTGATACTAGCACGAGACAACATGAAACTGAGCTTTTGGAAGACAGCTTGGCTCTTTCTGGTTTATACACCCCCGTATGTTAACTGTACTGTTTGTGGACTTTTCAGCATGAAACTGAGCTTTTGGAAGACAGCTTGGCTCTTTCTGGATTTCCATCCTTGTCTTCCAGACAAGGCTTTAGTGAGGAAGAATTTATGGACTCGGATGATGTTACAAACAGCCGCCTGCATATACGACCTGCTGCATTGCAGAATCGCCATTATGCTGATACAAAGCCAGTAATACGATCAATGGAGACTATGAAGAGAGAGTTCAGGCGCAGACATGCATTGCATGGATGGCTTCTTAAATTGGTGCGTTTATCAATTTGCACGGAATCCAATGACATTGTATAGTGTCTTCATTACATGCCCTAACATACCTCCAAAGAAACAATACAAGGTAAGTGAAATGAAGGCATGCTAATTTAATGTATGATGTATCTATTCCTTTTCAGGATCCAAATGAGCCCATGCTGCTGTTTACGAAGCCTCTAGTACCAGACAAATTAGCAGCTGCAGGCATCACACCGCCCTCAGCAGATTCATTAAAGAACAGCGACCCATCTAGCAGACCTCATAACATTCGTGGTCGAATTGGTAGAGGGGGGAGAATAATTTTCGACAGATGGAACCCACTTGTGCGATAGAGGTAACTAGGCTCTCCTCACTAGACACAACAAGAACAGCCTCTTGTTTCTTATGGTCATTTGTCAATACCATCCTAGGCCTGGAAAGATTGAACAGAGACACAACAGCAGGAGAGGATGTGTTGAGTATTTTGGCCATATCATGTGATAGGAGTGCCTGTATGCTGTACTGTTTGCACAAGTCTGTCAAGATTATTTCATCCTCTCAGAGGAGGATTCTGTCCTCTGCTAGTCAGTCCCTGGTAAATTTACCAATCCGACCAAATAGTGCAGAAGAGAGAAAATCATTTTATCCCTTCGACCGCCATTGTGGTACCAGGAGCTACAAATTGACTCAGGTACTGCTGCCAATCCCAGTCAATATTCTCCGAGTTTGTACTAGTCCAGAGGATTTGGTGACCCACTAACCTCATTTAGCTTTGCTGTAAAGTCTCAGCAGCAACCAGTAGCATTCGGTTAAAGCTCGTGTGTACATGAATTTGAAGTTGTACCTTAGCTTGTCATTATAGTCTGCGTCACTGTGTGACTATTTCCCGTAAGGGCTGCCCGCTACTTAAATTTTTGGCTTGGTCAATCCTCATTTAAAAAACTACTATGATCGCTCTTTCCATATTTAACCTCTTATGCCTGGATAAGTACCTTGACCAGCCAGGTCTCGACTTCATTAACTATTGACAACTTCTCAACATGTGCTCCAAGTTTATCATCATGAAGTAGTGAATATCGATATGGAACTCAATATAAGATAATCGGAGTTATATAATAGTAATAAAAGTAAGATGATTTTGATTCTATTCCATAATAAGATATCATCATGAACACTGAACAAAATCAATAGCGAGCAAGGTCAAATGAATTTTTCTAAATTTTTTATTTAAGAAAAAATCACTGCTTTCCTTACTAAGGCTGTGTTTGGTTTAGGAAAAATTTAATGGAAAGGAAAATTTAGAGAAAAATGGGAAGAAATTTCTTGTTTGGTTTAGAGAATGTAAGGAAGAGAAAGTTGAAAATTAGATGGAAAATTTTAACAAAACAAATAGTGTTTTACTACTTTTCTACGAATTTTCCACCCCTAATCAAACAAAGGAAAATATCATAGTTATCAGAACCGGACCGGAGGCCGAACCGGTCAAGGCTCTGGTTCCCGTTTTCCGGTTGAACCGGCGGTCCAAACCGGTTTGACCGCTGGTTCAATTATATATAATTATTATGACATATAAGAGTTAATAGGTTAATTATTAAAATTTTGTCTGGTGATATACATGTTTGTCTAACTCATAGCAAGCTCGGGTTCGAGTCCTGACATCTATTATTTAAAAAATAATCCGGTCAAACTGGCCGATATGGTCCGGTTCTGATAACTATGGAAAATATGGCGAATTTCATGAAGAATTCATTTTCCATCAAATTTTCATTTCCCTCACATTTTTCCTAAACCAAACACGCTCATAGAGAAAATTTAGCGGAAGAAAACTTTGATAGAAAATTAATAAAATTCAGTGTTTGGTTTAAGTGGAAAATATGAGGAAAAGAAAATTAGGTGAAAAATTACATAAAAAATGTGATTCTCTAACTAATCAATTCAATCAAATTCAATATATCTCAAACAAATAACCACTTTTTGAACAAATTTAATGTATTTAATCAAGTTCAATGTATGATGTAATGAACGGTTGATACTAATATACATATTTTTCGTAAAATTTTCCATGATAATGGAAAATGAAATAAATTTCTTGATATTTTCTTTGACATTTTCCTTATGAAATCAAACAAAGAAAAATTAGATGGATTCCATTTTCTTTCAATTGTCCCTCAAACTTTCATTTTCATCAAATTTCCGTTAAACCAAACACAGCCTAAGGGTATAAGAGTTAGTCCACCAAATAATCATACATTCATTGTTGTATTTCAAGTTGAATGATAAAAACTAAAGAGGAAACTTATTAGACAGTAATTTTACCCCTAATCCATATTAAAATTAAAATAAAAAATACAGATAAGAAAACATTCCCTAAAATATGAAGAAGAAAAAAATCCGTTTATATATGGTAAATTCGCAAATAAGAAGATCTCACACAAGCCAAATCGTCAATCATCACATCCTCTTTTCACTCAAAAAACCCGCATATAAAAAGGCGGCTCATAGCAGTCCCCACAATCTCCGTCTTCTCTCTCGGTCAGCCAATTACAGATAAACAAAATAAATAAATTCAAGAAAAATCCAAATCAGCTCATCCTCCGCCCTCGATTTCTCCATCGCCGCCGCCAGATCATGCCCCGCCGCCTGCTCCTCCTCCTCCTCCTCCTATGACCTCTGATTCTCTTTTCTGACTACAACTCAATCATTCAATCGATGAAGTGCAGACAACACTCAGCCGATCTCAGCAGCGCCGTCGGCGTCTGCGCCACCTGCCTCCGCGAGCGCCTCTTCGTCCTCATCTCCGCTCAGTCGCGGCACAGCGAACCGCACTATGACGACAGCCGCAAATCCGATCCATCGCTTTATCCGATCTTCCCGCGCTCCGTCTCTCCCTACGTCGGCCGTCGCAAGCTCAGCGACGCCACAGATTTGCTCCGCGGCTGCAACGCCTCCGATCGGCGGTTCCGCAGCACGCCGCAGGTCGGTCCTTCCGCGGGCGGATTCCAGACGACGATCAGCGAGAGCTCGAAGAAGACGAGGAGCAGATTCTCGTTCATCGCTAGTTTGTTCAAGTCCAGATCCCATAAACCGGAGTCGAACTCGTCCCCGCTGTGGCGCCCGGCCGTGAGTAAATCGAAGTCTGCTCCGAAGTTCGTAGGCGAGAGGATTCAGAACCGATTAACCGATCGAGGAATGTCGCCTGAAAGACCTTGGTGCGACGACGAGGAGGATTCGAGCTCGCCGTCCTCGGAGTCGCGCGAGCCGGCGTGGAAGCAGACGCCGGTGTCATCGGCAGTGGCGCCGTCGACGAGACGGCGCAGTCACATGTCAGGGTTTCCGTTCTGCTTGAGTCCACTGGTGAGGGCGAGTCCGAACCGGAACTGGAACCGGAACAGCCTGGCGGCGGAGGGTGGAGAGGTGGCGGGAGCGTCGAGGAAAAAGCAGCTGGCGGCTGCGAATTCCTTTGGTAAGAACAGGTCGAAGAAGATGGCGGATTTTGGGAGAGGGGGTTATAATCATCGTCGTTGACATTTGACTTTGGTCAACGTCTTTACGGCCGGTGACGGCGAGGGAGGTAATTCTTTTTAATACCTTTTTCATTCATTACAAACTCTAATTTTAGTTACAAAGTGTATAATAAAATTACTATGGATGGGAATGGGATCACTCGCCAATCCATTTGCAATTCAGCCACTTGAGTTTTAATTTGATACTACTTCCATCCATAATAATATTTATTATAACTTTCTCGATTAATTTAATAGTTATTTATGTGAAATATTTTGATAAATATCATGTCTATGGCATCAATAAATTCTATGATATTTTACTTTCATATATAATATTTCTATATCAGATTTTTATATTATCTATATTTTGAGTAATTTGAATTTAAAATTTATTATGTGTAAATCAAAATGACTATAAAATTTTGGAGCCAAACCACTTGATTTTTTTATATCAGTAATTAAATAAACATTGACACATGTATTTAAATTTAAAATGCAATTAGTAATGAATATTTATGAAAATGAGGCAATCAGAGATTGAAAATCAAAACTATGCTATTTCAATTTTGATTTGATGTCCTATTCCAAAAATTTATATTATATATAATATGATATTCATGAAAGTACAAATTTGATGATTCTTAGTCATAATTCAAACATTTTGAACTCAATATAATTGAAATAAAATCTGAGTTTTACGTACAATTCTTTTACTTCAAATTCATCAACTTAGAGACGCAATTGGTAATGAGGAGTTAAAAAGAAGGAATATAAATCCTTGTCTTTTGCTTTGCTTCTCAGTCTAAATATTTGTCAAATCTTTTGGTTCTTTATTAAATGTGCGAAGCTAATGCGGTCACCAATTTCAGTTTCATGCCAAAATTAGTAACAAGTCATTTGACTTTTGTAAAAACACTCTTCCGAATCCTTCCGGATTATATTCTAAAATATGACTTTGATGCAATCCATTTAAACTGCCATTTAGTTATGGAGGTTTACAAGTACATAGGGAGTACTAATTTTGAGTCAAATTTTGAATAGAGGCAAAGCAAGGAGGCTGCTGGTGAAGGTTGTGGGAGGAGTTGTGTGAAGTGGGTCGTTTGGTTTGGGTTCCATACTCCATACTGGCAGCGGCCGTGATATAACGACTACATTCACAATGATGACTAGTTGCATTGCATCTATCGTTGTTGGCCAAGTATGATGAGAGTGTGTGGGCGGCTGGCCCCCCTAGCCCTGGTGGTTTAGGCTCCAAGACAGTATAAATACTTTACTATTACCAGCTGTTTGTAGTGTATTTGTGGGGCTCGCTTGAGAGCACTGCGGTTAGAGTAACGTTGAAGCAGCATCCGAGAGAGAATTTATGATCAGAGAAGGTCCCGGCGTGCTAGTCAGTAGACAGCTTTTTTCACCTTGCGCACCAGAAAGCATTCACAAAAATACACTACCCACTAAATGGCATAAACAATTAAAATGACTAGCAATTATGTTTATTGTTCCCGAGTCTGAAGGAAAAATGAGAGAAAGGTGACAAAAAAAAAAGAGAATGAGAATGAGAAAAAAAATAGTTGCTATCGAAGTTGGGAAGAATTTGCCTAATAAAATAGGATAATCAAGTCATTTTATCCCATTTCTCTCCTAACAAATTGAGAGAAGAGAAAGAAGACTCGAACCCCTAAATCTCTCTTTAAGAAAACTCAAACAGTTTAACGTATTGCTTTCCTTTTATTTCCTCCCATTCCCTTCTTAAAAGTGATTCGAAAACACTACCTAAGCACATCCATCATATGATCATTGTCACAGAGCACGCCAAGACTGAAGGCTTTTGTTTTGGTCCTAGTAGTAGTAGCGGTAGGTATTTGAGCTTTGTCGTTTGGTAGATAGAATAGACAAATTGTAATGCAAGAAAGCTCGAGCTAATATGACTAATCATCACCATTCTCAAATAAATAACACAAATTAATTCATATAATATGGACTGATACTTATTCATTGGTTTTATTTTTTAATGTGATTAGTCAAAAAAATTATCACGTATCATCTCCCTAATCACTTGCACGTGACTGGATATACTAATACTACCACCACACATACTGTCTCTATTTGACTAACCCCAAACTGAAACTCAAAACCCAAATTTGCTTTGACTTTCCAACTATGCATCTCTAATCTACAAAGTATACAATGTTCATCCAGGCCGACATGGATCGTGCTTGTACTAATCATGAAAAATATAGTATCTCACTCCTCACCACCTATTGCTTCAGCCATCAAACCTTACAAAAGAACTTGTCCATCTGTTGTTACTCATATCACATTTCACTCATCAGATACTCAAAACACAAACCAAAAAACACCTTAAACATGGGATTAAACATACGACAACGGAACCACATAAGCAGTGTGCCTTGGCCGGAGGGAGAACATCCTTCTCCGGCCGCTAGAGGGTCGTCGGAAATTGACGCATCTGTTGCATAAACTAGCCTTAAAGAAAGTTGCTGATGGATACAGTCAGCACTCATTGTTAGGACACATGAGGCTATGCAGACATCATGCTTACATCCGGGGACTTCTTTATACTCTACTAAAATACTCACTTGAGATGAAACTAATGCCGGTTTAGAGTTTACTATATATGAGCCTCAGCCTGGTCAAACAAATAAATGCCGCTCTAGATGATGGATGTACCATTAATTGACAGAATTAAGATATGTTTCAATTACACCTACTTGAGATTCTGCATCTTCTTCTGCTTCCAAAATGAGATGTTAATACCTTCTTCTGCATACACTTTCAAGGCTGATCAACGTCAGCTGATGTAAAGCCTACCAAAGATCTAACCTGCTCCGCAAATGAATACAATCTACTTCACGTATGCCTGCATCAGGCATACAATACTCAGTGTCATCACACAAACAATTACAAGTCTACATGAATACTATTGAAAAATTAGTCAGATGCAAAGATGTTCTTACTTCTTTCTGATCTCAACTTTATGATGGATTGAATAAGATAATAAAAAATGCACAATTACCAAATGCAGGATGCCCTTTCCAGACAGAGTTTTATGAATCAACCAATAAAAACAAATAATTATCAGAGGCCAAGTTTTTGGCCAAGGAAGGTCAGACAGGCATAACAAGGAAATGATAGCCAGATCTCTCCTACAGATTTTGGATCAGAGCGACGATGAGATGAATCAAAATCCGATCTATACTCACAGTTATAATTTATCAAGGGTTATACAGACCAGAAGTGCACCGGCTTCATCTGTTGGGAGCCAGGTAGAATGGCTATAACTAGACTAGACCAGCCTATAGCATCCTCGTAAAATTTCTGAACAAATCAAATACCATGCCTGGCAAAATGAAAATTTTGAGCTCCCTCCTGGAGAAAAACAAAAACTGATACAGACTCATACCGCACAAGCATTGCATTTAACAAGTCAAAAGCAGGAGATATGAGATGGGTGATAGGCAACACACCATACTTTCTCAAAACCTCCTCAATATATTTTCTGTAAAGATAAATGATTAGGTATTTGTTGGGTAAATACATAACTGTGTAAATATTGAGATGTACTAGGCTATTAGCAATACACCTTCAGCAGCCATAAGGATCTGTGTGTCTAACAAGCATTATTGGGAGCCACATTAGCAACAGGTTCCCTACGTTTTGCCTTCAAATCATCAAGATAATTCTGGTAAAAATAATTGCCACAACCCCATACGGCAAAAAGCATGGCAATCAGCTTCACTCCGTTCATGTTGTCGTGAAATATAATCACTGAAACAATTGGAACTACAGCCAGAGAGACAGTGCTAATGACATTGGAGAAGAGAGACGAAACCAGAAAAATCAAGCCAATCACACCAACAGAACAGACCTGCCAGGCCACCGCCGTCCAGACTAAAGTCATGACATATGAAACCGACCCTGAATGAAAACTGTTCATTTCCCCATGCAAGGTTCTCCATTCACCGCTTGCAAAAAGCCCAATGGTGGAAACACAAGTGGCAACAATAGAAGTGAAAATTTGCATTTCCAACACAACCGAAAATGATTCCTTCCTTATAATCTTCTCAAAAGAGAGTTGCATCAGCGATAGCAGCAATGAATACAAAGCAGATGCCCCAAGGGTAGTCAAAATACCAACAATGTAATTCCATTTGGAAACTCCTTGAGGCGCATCAGATTTATCATTAATAGCAAGGAGAGCAGCAGATAGAGAAAGGATCACCACGGAATTAGATATCAATGCAGTGAACTTCTGAGAGTTAATAAGGTAGGAGAATATGGCATTGAAGGCCAACTGTGTAGCACATATGAGCGAATAGGTTGAGGCAGCAAGATACAGAAGCCCAATCGAGTATAGCATGTTGTCACCAGCTATAAGTATGCCAATGACGATATAAAGTGCAGCCAGAGTGATGAATGTAGGCCGAGAGGAAGAATCTGAAGCTTCAGTCTCCTTGGTGAATGAAGAAAGAAATAGGAAGGGAATTAATGAAATAGGAAAAGCAGCAGTTTGCACCAGTGTGGCCATCCATTTACTATTTCCACCCTCGTCATAGTAAAATCTACCTAAAAGAACAGCTGCAGCCTGGCCTGCTATGAGAAAGAAGACGTTGAGAGCAACTAAAACCCACCACTGCCAATGCTTGACTCCGCGCAACAAGGGCAACCCACCATTGGATAAAATGGGTTCTCTGTTATCTGAGTCAGGAGGAAAAGAAATAGTAAGGAAAATGTAAGACTACTGATATTTCAAGACAAATGTAGGAAACAGCTTTGAGCAATGGAGGTGATGTACCACCAACAGGCTGGCCCCACTCATTGGACCAATTAATTGAGCATGAGGTATAGTCCCATTACTAGTTCATCATCTATCAAATGACATTTGATATGCTAGGATGCTAACAGATGGCTTCGTAACAAATGGCAAATGTGGACCAGGCAAACGTAAATAAATGATTGATCAAACATGTCATATGTGGTAGAATATCAAATCAAACAAGCATTGCCCTCAGCCAATATTGATCAAAACAGAAAAGAAGACCATGTTCCTTCTAGTGCCCACAAGATCAAAATCTTTTTCATGCCCACAGCAAACGAAAATACAAAGCAAAGGTAGTGTCATGTTTTCGGCAAAGTTCCGTAACTCCCCAAACTCTATAAAGCACCAGCTAGAGGAACATACATAGAAAACCTAAACACCAAAATTGAAAACATCAACATAAATCAAATACTCGGCTACAGTACAACTGCCCGCATACCAATTTCATCAAACATCTCCATACACCGAAATAAAAAGTCTAATTGGGAAACACAAACTCTATTGAAAAACCCTAAAACAAGACAAAAAAAACATCATCGAATTCGACTGATAAGAATAGATGAAATCATACCCGTCATGATTCCGATTCAAATACGTTGCAGACTTGATGGTGGCGCTGCAACGTACGAGCCGGCGAGGCAGCCAGAGCAAGGAATTCGATTTAGCCTAAGAAGGACGCGAGCCTCTGTCTATGTCTCGTCGCTGTCGCCACGTGGCGGCTCTGCTCTGGTCTGCACTGCGCGGTTGAGTCTTTATTGTATTATTGTTGGGATTCACACTATTTCGGTATTATATTTTGTGTATTATTATCAAAATCTGATATGAGGTTATCAACAAGGAAAAGTTTAAAAATCGGAGGGAAATCTCAAAATGGGTTATGAACTATCATCAGTTATTTAATTACAGTTAGAACATTTATGATTTTCAAAAAGGGTGTGATGAAAAAAATATTCGACTAATTTTCTAAAATAAAATTTACTATCACACTCATAAACTAATATTGTCACAAGAATTAAATTCGTGTGTGAAAATTACATTGTTTGGTTATCAACATAAATAATATCATTTTCTGCACATAAACAAGACGATGTCTTTCATACTCAATCATCCATAATCTTCAACAAATTTAATAAGAGTAATTATATTTAAGAAATCAAACAAGTTGATCTTAAACACCAATCGAAATGAGTCCGACTTTTTTTCCTTCACACTTTTTTTTTTTGAAAATCGTGGTAGTTTTGACCGTAATTAGGTAAGTGGTAATAGTTCAGGGCTCCTTTTGAGATTTTTTCTAAAAACTATATACTTCTAAACAATATTAAAGTATATAATTTTGAATTATTGGAATACCAAAAATACTAAGGAGGTCAACATCAAATATTTTACAAATTATCTGTATTTAATTTGGAATAAATTCAAAAAAATTAACTCAACCAATTTTGAAAATAATTTTTTAACAGCATAAACTTGATCGGTACTCTACTAAATTATAAAAAGACAAAATCATATAAGATTATTTGAACTCAAGCATCAATATCATCCGACCAGGCTTTTTGAAGCTCTCCGAAGTCTCAAATCGAATATTCTGATTGATCAGGTCGCGCGCGCCGCTTTTTCTTTACATGTGATGCTCTGTGTAAGTCTCCACGGGCTGTGGAACTAAATCTGAGTTGTGGAAGTCACACTCGCAAGTGCTTTCTCAGGCGCACAATAGTACTTTTTTTATCCTCAGTGAAAAATGAGTGCATTATATGACTGTTTTTACTCAAATTAGAGGTTGTGCGCAATACCCTCGGTCACGCTCGCAGTTTTTTTGCCTCATGCTCAGCTGATTAATAATTAACCGTGCGCTGACTAGTCAAGTCGTGCGTGCGGCTCCTGATTATTCATGCTTGGATGTCTGGCATGCATCATATTTGCTGCACAAACCCATATTTAAATTTTATTATCTTTAGTGGATTAGTTAAACTAATAATAACTAAAAAAAATTACCTAGACTTCATAAAATAAAAATAAAATTATATTATCAAAATTGAAACTCGATTTGCCTCTCGACAAGCATCCTTTTTTAACGTCCTAGACTCAATAATGCCACTCATACCCGGCATTGTGGTCCGCCCAATCGAATATCCACAAACTAATCGTCGGTCTTCTTGCTGCTACCCTTATGCTTTCCTCAATGAAAATTTTGATAAGAATTACAAACATTCTTATTACATGGAATTCTTCGTTAAGATGTTTCTTGAATGTCTGGGGATAATCCTTTTTCTTTGAATCTGATGAAACATGGGCAGTTCGTAAAATGTGTCGCAGTGGTCCTTAATCAGGTGGCGTTTTGAATATGAAAAAATGTCATTTGATTTATGTGAACAAAATTATATCATTTAATTTCATGACCAAAAGACATAGTTTTTATTACAAGTCTACTTGTTATCACAATATTTTAGGAGTGTACCTGAAAATTTTGTTTTATAAAACTAATTCAATTTTTTTCCTTGCATCATTTTTCACTATTCGGACAATTCAACCGTAATTGATGAAGTTGTGTAGTTTGAGGGCCCTGTTAAGTTTTCCCCTTTATTTTTTTAATAAAAAGGCTGAAACATGGCTACAGAGCCGCCGAAAAAGTTCACGATCGAAAATTGGGCCAAAAATGGTCGCAAAAGTCTGGCCAGAAAAGTTTGGCTTCAAATAAATCTAGTAGTGGTCGGAACAACTGAACAGTGAAAGTGGCATAAAATTGGCTGAAACATACCTGATGAGACCAAATTATTCTGAGTTATTTATACTTAACTCACTTAATTTTGGACTGTTCTTGAGTGTTATTTAATTATTTTAGCTTGTTTTTATATTTCATACTTATTTTATATCGTAATGCAAAAACATGCCAAAAAGGACAGTTTTGGAGCACAATTCGGACAAAAAATAGTGATCTGACAAGTGCAAGACCCATGCGTAAAGTTTCACTCGCACGCGGGGGAAAGAGCTGCAATTTTAAGCATGATGTGAATCAAAAAGGAAAGAAAGGAAAGGAAGATGACGAGGCACTGGCCGTGCGCGAGATCCGCATGCGCGGTGGGGAGTTACACATGCGCGCGAGAGCTGCAATTTTCTAATCTATTTTATAAAATATTTTTAAATTTTGAGAAGCATATCTATTGACCCAGATGTTCGATTCATGCATTTCAAAAAGATATGGAAAGATCAGACAGTTATCTACAAGTTTCTATAAGGAGTTAGAGCCTAAATCTTGATATATATCTGTCTATTCATCGACAAAGTCTCTGGGCAAATGATATTCCTTATGTGGCTCCTATTTTGATTCTAATTTCTATAAGGTGAAGAAGTCTGAAGCCCATCATTATCTCCTGAAGATTTACATAAAAAAGAGCTCAAATTTATAGCTTAAGTTCTAAGCTACTTCACACCTATATATAGAGCGCTTGACAAAGGAGAAAGGTGTGACTGGCGTGTCTAGAAGGCCTTAGCACAATTTGCGTGCCTTAGGGTGCTTGATGTTGATCAAGGTCAGATCACATATCTGTGACAATCTTCAAGGAGCTATGGAGAGCAGCAAGAGAGCACAACCCAACTTAGGTTTGAATAAGATTGTAGGGTAGTTCCAACTATTTTATTTATGTTTATATCTATGGCCTTTAATGGCTAATCTCTTATGTAGTTCAGATGATGTAAACTTGTGATGATTATATGAGATAATTTATGCTTATAAATTTTGTTTATGTTGATATTGTTATTGCACTGAATCTAAATGACTGTATTGAATTGCATGAAAAACTCAATGTGTGTAGCGCCTCATTGTATGAAGCCTAGGCCGCTGAGATCTGATTGTGAGAGCGGTAATCAATAACAACTAGATAAGAGCATATATAGTAAATTATCCTAAGTTCTGCGGAATCCACATAACTCAGTTTGAATTTCCTATCACAATAGCACAATTTCATATGTCTTATTGCTAGACTGAAAACCTACTAGAGTATTTTAGACATATAGAAAGAAATTCATACCATAGGCTTAAGAGTATGATGAATGTAGAATATGAGCAATTGTTTACATTCTAAAATATGAGATGTATATTTTGTTGAGTTTAATGCGTGAATAGAATTCAATCTTCTGTATCGATGATCAACAATCTCACAAGTCAAAGCTACCTAAACTGTTTACTTATCTATCGGATCTTCCTTGTTATTTCTCCTAATTACTTTTATCTCTAATACCCTCAATCTGTTTGTGTCTTTTATTTTGTCTAACTGCCTAGTTGTTAAACATTTGATATGTCAGTCTCTGTAGATCAATCTTGTACTTACCAGTAACCGGTGAGCATAGGTTCAATAAATTTATTTGCATAGGACATTCCAACAATGTTTATATCAAATTAGCGTCATTACTGGGGACTAAGGTACATTGATATTTTAGTAACTAGTCAATTTTTTGTATAATGTTTACTTATTTTTTGAGTCTGTCAGAGTCCGGCCACACGCGTGTTCAGGTAAACCTAGGGTGCAGTTTGTTTATATTTTAATTTCTTTATTTTTGTAGAGTCCTCGCACGCACAATCCTTCTCGTCGAGCGTGCGGGAACAATCCAACTTCTTGTTAGATCTGGCAGATTTACCTTAACTGTTTAATCATTTGCACTAACCTTTCAGACTAGCTTCTACCGAGTCCATGAATCAAATTTTTAGAACAATCCGTTAGCATTCTACGACAATTCCGAAGATTTGATTCGCCAAAGAAATCATGTAATACGAGAAGTAGCTGCAGTAGAGATGGCAACCCAACAAAACCTAGACTCAAGAGGGATCCGAGAAACCTAGACTGAAGTTTGGGGCTTCAAGAAAAAATTAGATTCACCTTTCACTTCAACCAATCTAACAATCACAACCGCATTTCAAAATCAAATCCATAAGAGCTTCAAGGACTCTAACAAGCCTCCAACATAAATCGGACTCATCCGACTCCAACATCTATGCAAGAGTCATTTATAGTTCAAACTTTTCCAACTGGAAGCCAATGATAAAACATGAAGCTTTGAATCTCCAAAGTTGAAGCTTTTCAACAGAAAAGCAAGAAACCTCTCGCGAGCAAGAATGATTTTCGCGTCTGATTTCCTTTGATAAAAAAATAACTACATCTACTAACACTGAAAATAAAGTAACAAAGAATACTATTATGATGAATTTGATATAAAAATGTTGAATTTTTTTAAATATCTTTATTCGTTAAAAAAGACTTTTTAGCTCCATATAGTAAAACTAAATGGAAAAAATTTCTATATATTGTACAGCTTCACATAGGACCATTGAAATGTTAGGACAGAATCTGAATTTAGTAATATGGATGATTCAAACACTCATGAGTGCATTGAGAGCATTCATAAGGTGGCTGTTCTCGCTCCAAAATGATGTCCTATTACATTTCCTACTCACTCATATCATGCACATATAATAAAAAAATAGATTTATATCTAGTAATATTATGCTAGTTTACAACAACTAAAAAACAGATTGGTTTTATAAAAAAAACAATAGAGATTTTCATCAAAACATAATGTTTTGATTTAATTAATATGATTAATTATTTATTAAGATGCATTTAATTTATTGATTGGTTCTCAAGCCAATAACCACACTTGCAACAATTTATTTGGCTGCTTCCGATTACATTCCATAAAAAACTAATAAAAAAGAAAAAAGTGCAGAAAAAATAAAAAAGTTATAACTCAAAAGATGAAAATATGTTTAAATTTTTTCAAAAATCATGTCTTAAATATATTTATGAAATTTAAATTAGTTATTCATCTAATTAACATAATTGTGCATCTGATAAGTATAATAGCTCATCTCATGAACATAACAATTCTTCTATTAAACATAATAATTTATGTAATGAACACAACAGTTCATCTGATGAACATCACAGTTCATCTAATTAAGGAACATAATAACTCATCTGATGAACGTATCAGACTTATGTTAATCATATAAAAAATCATTTTATTGCATGTTCCGCATTCAATGATGTTTTCATTGGGGTACAATGGAGACGATCGTACCCAAGATCCAACACTAAATACTTTTAACCACACGAAAAAAAAAGAAAAAAAATAATTTTTTATTTCGTAACGTAGTCCGGTTTTTAATTTTTACAGTCCAAGACAGCTCAAAATATTTTTATAACTCAATTTAGTACATAATTCATCAAAATAAGTAAACAAGTTTAAAACAGAAAAAATAAATTTTGTCTAACATTACAGCGTTAAACTCATAATTCAAATCTCAATATTCAAAACAATCAAGAGTTAATCTAACTTCATCTACTCCTCTGACGTCCACCCGCAACTGATCGAAGGTTAATATTTGGCTTCTGTACATTTTGACCGGACGAATTTCATACCTCTAATTTAGATTCCTGAAGACATCTTCTATATTGGTCGAAGAGCACAATTCCAAGTTGTGAATATCAGATCGAAGTGCTGATCATAAAACTCGCACTTATTGCAACAGCTTGATCGTAAAACTAAAAGCGAATTGTGCTCCCGCAAAGGACACATGATTTGAGATATCCGGTTCCATTTTTTCTTTACTGCTGCAAATTGCTAACTACAGGTGTGGTTCTGGGCAATCACAGTTGATCTTGCTGCCGATCTTAACCGACTGCGATTAAGGGTGTGTTTGGTTTAGAGAAAATTGGGCGGAATGGAAAATTTAGGCTGTGTTTGGTTTAGGGAAAATTGTAGGGAAAGGAAAATTTGACGGAAAGTGAAATCTATCATGGATTCCATCTTATTTTTCTTTGTTTGGTTTAGAATGGAAAATTTGAATGAAAATTTCAAAACTCCTTTTAATTTACCGCAACTTTCTCTCTAACTTTTCACATAATTTTCTTTCCCTCATATTTTCCATCTAAACTAAACATTGAATTTTACCACTTTTCCTCCACATTTTCCTTTCCACTAAATTTTCCCTAAACCAAACACAGCCTTAGGAAAAGTGGATTCACAAATTGGTGGGAAAATGCTAAAACATTTTTTATTTTTTAAACAAATTTTCCTTCCAAATTTTCATCTAATTTTCCTATAAACTTTCCTTCATATTTTCTCACAAATTTTCCTTCTTATATTCCATCAAATTTTCATTTTCACTAAATTTTCCGTAAACTAAATACAGCCTATGTTTATTTCGTTGTCTGCACCTTCTGCATAATTACAAATTCTAGTATAATAATTTAGAATGATGCCATTTGATTAAGACTGTATTTGGTTTAGAGAAAATTTGGTGGAAAATAAAATTGAAAATTTGTGAGAAAATGAGAGAAAATTAGGTGAAAAATAAAAAGAAAAATTTTTTTAAAATAGAAAATATTTTAACATTTTTTCATTATTTTTCACCTCTAATCAAATAAAAAATAAAATAAATTCCATAAAGAAAAACCAAACACACCTTAGGGATATTGGCTTTCAATTTCTGGGATAATTCACGAAAGCACGCTACTCGCTACCTGGCTCAGTCTCATCTTACAATTTGTAATTTCTTATATCTAATTGTGTTGCTTGTCTTGATGTGCAAGATTCAAATGCATAACCTTCTAAGTGATCCCCACCTTTGTTTTTGGTCGTGCTAGTATTTATCATACAGTCATATCATTCGCCAGGTCCCCCTTTACAACTGTTCCATGTTTTTTCCTGTTTTCCTCTTTGGACTTGTCCCTCCAAACAACATGCTACCCAACATAACTAAGCATCTGCGACAGTTTCACCTCGCACTTTCAATAATTTCATCCACTGTGTTTTTTTTTTCTTGTTTCAGAGGAACAAGAAACATGTCTTTAATATAAAACATGTCCTTAAATGAGGATTCGGCCGAAGGTGGAGGTGGGTCGATTGAGCCTGTCTATTAAATCAGTTGAATTGATTCGTATTGATTAAAAGTTTGATTGTCTCAAATCAGTTTATTCTTAATTAGGAATCATAACGTCTTAATAGATGTCATTTATGATCAATGGACTCTAATCCATGACTGAATAAGAATAAACCTAAAGGGTCGCACACAAATAAATATGAGATGTTAAGTTGAATGGAAATCGAATAAGATTTGGTCCAGATATGATCCGGTTCAACCCATGTCTGATTTGGATAACTCAGATGAATTAATCTATGGATATCACCCATGGATAATATTCACTGGGTCTAACCCATGGGCGCAGACCCGGTAATTCAGCTGTTGGGCTGGGCCCGCAGGGCGAGCCCATATCTCACTATAAATAGAAGCATAAGATTTCTACTTTAGGATATTATAATTCCCGTTATATGATAACGGAAAGACACACAGTGAGATTGAGTTTATTCAGAAGGGAGCTGGTACAAAGTAATTTAACATTATATTTTATTTCAGTAGTCATTTTTTTTATTATTTCTCAATTTGAATCCAGATCTATATTTCGGATCTGGATTGAGAACCATCAAAATAAGAAATTAGTTCTGTGACGTTCTGAATCCGTATTTATGCCGCGTAATTCTAAAATTCTAATTGACATTTGTGAGAGTGATTCCAATAGGGGAGTCATCTCTAATGGAAGGCATAAGGCAAGGGATTACTTCATTACCTTAATCCAGGAAACAAATATTACAGTGATACAGATCAAATCGGAATTGAAAAAAATAAAATGCATTAACAGCATTTGCGTAGCAGCAAGTGAAAAAGAATTACTGAAGCGTATTGATCATCGAGAGAGCCACAGCAGACAGCTGAAACAGTTGCTCATTCCGCTTTGTCAGAGGCGACTTGATCCCCTTCTTGTCCGCAAACCCCTGCTCGCAGGTCAGTGGCGCGTCCGCCACGCTGCTCAGCTCGATGTTCGCGTCCACGTAGTTCCTGGCCGCGTAAGCTTTAGCAGCCTTGCGCGCAGTAGGCAGAGCATCGGAGTAGAGCTCGTAGCAGTCGTCGAGGCATTGGCGCACAAAAGGGTGCAGCTTCCTCCTGTTCTTCAGTAACTTCTTGATGTAACACCTTGTGTTTGTGGCATTGAATTTCACCAGCCGGATTGAGATGGTCCCGAGTTTCCGCAAGCCGGCGCAGGGGCTGTCGGGGGCTGCTTGGAGCGAGGTCGTGCAGAAGCCGTAGTTTATATTCGGGTCGGTGCTGGATGAGTTGCTGCAGAGCTTCGGGATGAGGGCGTTGGACATGTCTACGGCTCCTCCGGTGGTTGAGAAAGCCAAGAACAACAGCAGGGACGAGTAAAATGGGAGCATAGTATTTGGTTTCATTTGGTTTGGATTTTTTGTGTGGTGGGAGACGCACTAGGCTTATATAGAGCAGCTATAGAGATTCGGAGTTGCGCAACGCTTTGCTGCGAGCACAAAACGACGTCGTTTTATGTTATAAACGATATGTTTTAGATGATAGTACGCACGACGCCGTCGTAGAGTAGGTCGTTGTAGTGGAGGATGCTTTGGCTTGATGCAGAATGTGAAACAAAGAAGTTCATGATCGATGAGTGAGAAGTATAATTCAGTAGTTGAGGATTGCAGATTGGTGATCGCCGCAATCCCTATCACTTTTTGTATGAGAAATGCTCGGAGAGATTTGTACCGAGTAGACTTTGGTCACCATCAATGATGAACCGTCATGTGATATTTTGAAAAATTAAAATGACACATGATGATTTGCTGTTGATTTTAAAATTATTTTAATTTTTCAACGCACCATGTGATTAGTCAAACTATCAAGTGACGGCTCCGCATTTGTATATCCAATATACTGGGTCAACTTAAGAAATACTCCTCATTATATAATACTCATGTTTTGATGAATATTCAATGATCACTAGATTAATACTCTCTCCGTCCTCTAATACATATCGTTTAAGGTTAATTTGAGTAAATTAAGATGAATTTAATGCTAGCGGTTAAACAAATTTAATGATTAGGTGATTGGTGTTTTTTCTAAAAAAATCGTACAAAAAGTAAAACTAGTAGATTATTAATGGTGATGAATGATTTTTTTATTGATTATGATAAAAATGTGATTAATGTTTGACGTTTTAACATATTTGTTGACATTAAATACGCATTGAAAATTGCTAAGTGATAAATAAAAATGGACAAAAAAATCAATTAAATGACATATAAAAGAGGACAAATGGAATATATACTACACGTGTTCTTCTAAGTTGTCTAGATTGTCTAGGTTTAGATTACTTAATTCTTAGACTGATCTAAAAAGCTCATTTGACATTCTATTATAAAAATAACAATTTTGCATGGACTTTAAAAAAATTATCAAATACTACTAATCTATTAAATTTGTTAAATCACTAATATTAAGTTATATGTAATCCACTCAATTTTAATGTATATTAACACCGAGAGAGTAAATAATTATAAAATATATATTAGTTTATTTCAGAAGGCTAACACCGCTAAGCTTGTCATTTTAATTCCGTCTAACAGTTAAATGAAAATTAATCATCATTTAAACGCCCGCCGACTTTTAAAACCGCGCTTTAGAAAATTTACTTAAATATATATTTTGATTCATCTTATTATATTAATGAAAACTGTAATATACTGTCTCTGTTCTCTTTTACATGTCACTTAATTGAATTTTTTTATTCACTTTTACTTGTCACTTAACAATTTGCAATGCGTATTTAATATCAACAACTACTTTAAAACATCAAACATTAATCATTTCTTTATCATAATCAATAACAAAATCATTCATCACCAGTAATAATCTACCAATTTTACGTTTTGCATGAATTTAAAAAAAAACACCAACCACTCACTCATTAAATTTATTTAACCGATAGCATTTACTTCACATTAATCTACTCAAATCTATCTTAAACGACATGTATTAGAGAACGAAGAGAGTAGGTACATACTCCTCAATTATGTGCATATTAAATTATGGTCTAATATGACGTATGGTTGAGAGAGATGATGTCAGTTTTTGCTAAATGGTCATTGCTTGAAGATATCATTAAGTGTATGTGAACTCGGATCCGGTGCTGCACAGCGCTTTGCTGCGAGCACAAAACGATGGCGTCACGTGCACTGTCATCGAAAATGACGTCGTTTATAGCAAAAAACGAAATCATTTTGTGCTCGCAGCAAAGCGTTGCGCAGCACCGGATCTCTGACCAAATGTATGTTTGTACATGATAGTGATTTTTTTTGGTATCCTCATTAAAAATCTCAATATCACATATGGTAATGAAGACAAGTAATTAATAAGGTGTCTCATCCAATTTTGTACATAAGCTAAACTGGCTCACAAGACTGATCAAGACAAAAAATATGATGTTTAGGAAGTGACAATCTATTTCAACAGATGCTCACAAGAGGAGATTACAGACCAATTTAACTGACTAAGTAGATATCTATCAGCTGAGGTTGAGAATGATATATATAAGTAAAATTTCATCTCGCTATGAAGTTAAGGAATTTTAATTCGAGGGTGTAAAATAAATTTTCGTTATCTTAGCTTCTACGAGACCTGCTTCATAGTTTAGTACATCTGGTTGGTTGCGGGCAGACGACAGATAGTTAGATAAAGTTAAGTTGATTCTTGGTTGAGTTGGATATGAACTTTTGAGCTTTGAGTTTAACGCCTTTTTTTTTATCTATTTCGATGGACTATGAGTTAGATTTGGGTATATGAAGATGTTTTAGTATGGATTTGGAATACAAAACTAAAATTTAGACTAAATTACATATATATATATATATATATATATATTATATTTTTTATTTTTTAATATAAATAAAAATATTTTGAATTGAATATATGAGACGACTGTCCACTACTTTGCCCACTAACAAAGATCATACCTTAGCCTTTGAGGCCACACACCATATTCTTTTGGGAGAATTACAAAAAAAGGGTATGTACTACCACTTCTTTCAATTTAAAGGACATTACTACCAGAATTTGCAATTTCAAGGTTTTGGACTCTTATGAAATTTATTAAATTTCAATTCACCCTCATAAGTTTCTGTATTTATGAAATAACCTGTACATTTAAATTTCAATGTCAACGTGTTGACTAATTCAATTAACACCTTTCTAAATTAATTAAAATAAATTCTTAAATTAATTTGAAATAATCCTTATATAAAAATTTGAGACAACAGGTGTTCGCATTAACTATGAACATAATTAATAATCCTTATCTAAAAATTCGAGACAACAGGTGTTCGCATTAACTATGAAAATAATTTTTATTTAAGAATTTATTTTAATTAATTTAGAAAGGTGTTAATTGAATTAGTCAACACGTTGACATTGAAATTTAATTGTACAAGTTTATTTCATAAATACAGAAACTTATGGGGTGAATTGAAAATTAATAAATTTCATAAGAGTCCAAAACCTTGAAATTGCAAAATCTGGTAGTAATGCCCTTTAAATTGAAAGAAGCGGTAGTACATACCCCTTTTTTGTAATTCTCCCTATTCTTTTTCAGTACCCAGGGATTCTCCACTACACTTTAATGTCAAGTAGGTTTTGATTCTTAAGATTACAATATGATTTCATCTCATCTACAAAGATTTTTTTAAAGAGGATATACCAAGCTTGAGAAACTACCAATGCAATATTATTCAACAGAAAATTCATAATTCCCAGCCAACTTTTATTATAAGGTCTACAAACTTTTTATTATGGTAATTAAAGGCCAGCTTCACTTTAGGGACATTTATGTGGCGGTGGGGAGAATTTGAGAGAAAATGAGAATGAATTATTTATTTTATTGACAGTAAGTTTAAAGAGGAAAATTAAATGAAAAATAAGAAGAAAAATTGATTTAAATAAAGAGTGTTACTTGATTCAAAATTTTCCAACATAACCAAACAAGAAGAAATTAAAATAAAATCGATGAGAAATTCACTTTCCATCTCATTTTCTCTTTCTTGACCTCATTTCCTTAAACTAAACATAGCATAAAGATTTTCTGAAAAACTCATATTCAGCACACTAGAAAGATCCACACCTATCATCAATAACTTTCATAACTAATTAAAAAATAATTAAAATTCCACACCATTAATTCGACAAGAATATTCTAGTAGAACTTGTGTGTTATGAAAGAAATTTTGCGGTTCAAGTTACCTGATCAAAGTCTTTTACCTTAATATTTTTTTCCAATAAGAGGGATTCTGAGGTGATTAGAAGTTTTTCCGATCCACAGTAAAACTTATTAATTTGATTAATCTTTCTTTAGCTACATCATTTATGCAACTATAATAATTTGGGATTTACTTATATTTCATGTGGACTCAACAAAGTACAGCAGCTCAATATTATTTTTCTACCTTCAACAAATGTTTCATTGACAGTGACGATTTCAGTATTTTTTTTGACAAACAAAATTACATAATTAATTTTTTGGTTGAATTCGGGAAAAAAATTAAAAATTTAATTGAAATTATGCATATAATTTTTTTAACATGAGTAGAGATATTTTGAGTGCGATTAGAGGGGCGACATACCATTGCCCCCAAGTGGAACCGTCACTATTCATGAATGTTATCAACAAGAGATTTGATTCGGATTTTAGCTTTGCAGTTAAAACCACATAGATATTTAGAAACAGAATATTACAACATGAAATATGTCTGGATTATGATATTGAAAGTTTATCAAGTTATTTAAGGATCAACGTGATAATTGTTGCAAATTGAGGTACATGACATTCATTTTACAGCTAGCTAGAAATACCTCCGGGGCCAAGACCAAACCATTTTTAAAAAAAAGAAATTTGTGGTAAAACTATTTTTTTGGACTTAGTGAATATTCCCTGTCAGGGCATCTAAGCTACGTACCCTAGCGGCTAAATGATGTCGTTTTAGATTATTTTTATGGGATTTATGATTTCTAAGTTTTATAATTTTTTTTGTTTTAAGATTTTATGGATTTTTTTGTTTCAAACTTCCATATTTTTAGTGTTTTTTGGATCTTCTCAAACTCATCTTAAATGGTGTCGTGTTATAACTCTAAAATCTTCAATCGTAAAATCCCAAAAATACTAAAAAAATAAACCCTAAAACCCCTCATAACCCAAAAAATCCTAAAACATTAGAAATTTTGAATCATGAAATCCTAAAACCCCTAAACACCACTCAAAATGAAGTCATTATAACCGGTAGGGTACGTAACTTATATACTCTGACGGGGTATCCGTTTTTTCTTTTTTTTTGTGGCAAGGGGCGCAAATATGAGTTGAAAGTTAAATTTAGTTTGAGTTTTTCATAACCCAAATTTATCTATATATATAACAGAATAGGATTTCTGTTGCGACGCTCCCGAACCGGTCGGTCCGGTCCGGTCCGATCCGGTCCGGGTCGGTTTCAAATTTTAAAAAATCATTCGATTTATAGTTTCATATTTTAAAAATGGATGATTAATAATTTGGTTCAATTTTTAATTTTTCTCGAACCGAACCGTCGGAACGACAGGTGCTTTAATCGTTCGGTTTATAATTTCATATTTTAAAAAGGGATGACTAATAATTTGATTCGATTTTTAATTTTGTTTGAACCGAACCGTCGGAACGACGGGTGCTTTTACTCGTTTATAATAAAATAACACAATTCAAATTCAATCCAAATTCAAAACAAACAACCCAACCCAACCCAACCCAATCCAAATTCAAAATTGTTAATTTGTGTTGAATTTGGGTCCACCCATTTACTTTAGTTAATAAAAAATTAAAAATTGATAAAAATAAAAATATTTTTAAATTTTATTTTTTCTATTTTTAAATTTTTTTAAATTTTATTTCTTATATCTATTTTTTATTTTTTATATATTTATAATTCGGGTTGTGTTTTAAAATGTGGGTCAATCCGAATTCAATTTGTCCAATCCAAAAACCAACCCAACCAAAAAATACAACCCAAATTTCAAACCAAATAAAATAGTTTAATCCGAATTCATTTTAATTGGATTTATTTGGGTTGGATTTTGGGTCAACCCAAAACCCTTACACCCCTATCCTCTACCATGATAGTGACATCATTATTTATTGTGGGACAACTCACGCATATATCATGCATATCAAAACGTAAATGTGATACCATCTAAGCTCAAATTCATGATTTGAGAATTGTAAGATAATTATGGTAAAACCATTGAGGTCAGTTGAGGTGTCATTTCGGTACTGTAATGAGGACAGATCTGACCTCCTCCCTTACTGTCAGATGTGAAATTTTGAAGCTGGTCTGCTGAGGTTTCGCTATCCACCGCATCCACATTTATTTGCTTTTGGTAAGGTTCAGCTATAACAGAGCCTTCAAAAAAGAATGCCAGTTCCTCCTTATTTTCAGTCATCTCTCCATTTGGGCGTAGAAGAAGTTAATGAATTTTAGAACTGTCTTTATTTTTCGTACACGATTAGAAAACGCGTAATTTGTGTCAACCTCTTGAGCCCATTTTATTTTTCATTTTTTGCTGATAGAACAGTCTCACATACTTGAGCAAACTGAATGGCTCAGAACAGAGATATTTTTCCTCAATGATCAACTTGAGCTCATGAGATTTACTTTCAGAGTCTTTTTTGGGTGGACTATGTCGACCACGTGAATCATGAATCAATTATTGGGTGTTGCCACGTGACATTTTAACCAATCACGTGTCATGTTGAAAAGTCAATTTTTTTACAACGAATCACTAAGTACCGCGTGTCAATTAAAATTTTAATGCGACGCGTGACAACTCTTTATTAATGGTGTCCACAGTCAAGATCGGAATGACTCATACCATCAAAGTTGTTTTAGTCTAAGTCTCATTTTCTCAAGTGAGTCACTCATCCTGCAGGTAATTGGCAAGAAGTGAACTTTAAAGCCTTTTTAATGTTCCTCGATTTACTAGCTGGATACTGTCAGAATCACTCCCGCTCAGTTTTAACAAATTTATGGTGTATATATATATATATATATATGTTGTATTTTTATCTTTTAATTTAATATATTTTTTTATTTTTATTATTTAAAGCAATTTGTAATAAAAAATAAAATTAATATAATTAATTACTGATTTTATTTTGTAATTTATTTTAATGGTGTATTTTGTGATTTTATTCTGAATTCTGGAGGTTATTTGTTTATGGGGGTAAATTATTCATAATTGTGGAGTTTTGAATCAAGGATACATTACTTAGTTACATGATTGTATGACATGTAGATGGTTGTGAGAGTTAGGATTTTTATGGGATCATGCAGCTCCTGCTGATTTGAAGAAGATTGGAATTGTGATATATTGAAGGTTGAAAATTCTGAAAACTTAAAGTAAGAGTGTAATATATTATTTATGATTAGCTTTTTGAGTTATATAGTATGCTGATTGCATGTGTGTGTAAATTTGGATACAAACCATTCTGAGGATCCTGTCTGAAACAATGAATTCATATGCTGATCGTTCTATTTATGTCATATAGCAGCTACTCTTGCTCCAAGTTATAACCTGTGTTGGAAAGAGTAAAAGGATCATATAAGTAATTTTCGGAACGAAACTGAATTGAAATGTAATTTTTTTTCTGGTTGCTTTATCAAATACTCAATGAAGTCTGGAGTATGTGCAAATGCAGCCATCTCATATGAGAAAAGTCGTGACTTTTGGACGCCAGAACAGCGAAAGGAAGACACTGTAATTAAGACTGAGAAGGGCTGGTTCTGGAAGCATTCATATGACCTCATTGAGCAATATCCGGAATCGTCGGTAATGCCATTTTTGTGTCAATTATTTTTTGTGCATTTTCTTCTCTGTTCTTAAGTATATCTGGAGAGAGGTACACCGACGTTTTGAGTTGTCTGTCCCAATTTTGTAACATCATGGCCTCATTGTGATCAATTATTTTCCATCCACTCAAGTCATAGATTCGGCAGGCAGTGTCCAGTCTCTTGTGCATATTTTCGAGCATCTTTTTAAACCAACATGTCTGGTTGCTTCAGTTTTATACATGAAACTCACAAAATCATACTGAACATACCAGGCTGTTTCAATGCGAAACCATTTCCAGCAATTTAAGATGTCAACATGATTTACCATCACCGCATGATAACCGAAATTTCTGTTCTACAATCACTGTGAACCGTACAGACATACGAGGTTTCCCGCAACACTCCTTGTATGCTAATGAAAAAGTAACCAACACTGCCATTTAACTCAAGTAATCGCTTAGAATTTGGATTCTTATCCGCCTCGACATGGAATCAGTCCACTAAGGCGAGCAATTCACTTGCTTTGCAGAAACAATGTCTGTCGTCCCCTCCCAAGTCGACCTGATTCAGCTAGTTAAGCAGATTAGTTGGCGAAGAAGTGAAGTCATGTATAGCACATTACATAAACGTAAGAGACAAATACAACGACTTAGTTTTTAACTTTTAACACACAAGAGTTTGCAGAAGGAAATTAATAAAAACATCCAGACAAGTACAATTACCCAATTACAACTAAAGGTAGCAAATTTATTAGCGCTCTAAAGTCTAAATAAATGTTTTTAATGAAGAATGACCGTCCTTCATAGATATGCCAAATGCATACAATTAATGGAACGTATCATATTTAACGTATTTTAGAGCAGCGAGAACTACGAGAGCATATGCCATTATTGTCTTGGCAGTTTTATCACTGTTTTACCAAAAGGCTTCTGTGTCAATATTTGACTTTTGTTGTAGGATTAAATATGCTACGCAAGCAACTAATCAAGTTCTGACATTCCAGCACCAATGAGAACAATATTCAGTTCATTAAACATTTATTTAGATGTGTGATTTGGGCAACTCAAGTCAAACACTAACCTCATAAGCATTAATGTCCGAGAATAAAACCTGCAGATGATGCAAGCCAATCAGAAGATGTAAGATACAAAAAAAAAGAAAGAAGGAAAAACAATAGATTTGGCAAATCAAGAAACAAGAAGGAAACTGCAGAAAAGCCTCACTAAGCAATCCTAACCTTTTTGCCAGCTTCAACTTCACCCACCTCTGGACCAACAGAAACAATCTGCAAGAAGATACAAACACTCAATGCATTCTTGTAAAAACAGTCATCACCAAACTTCCAAGAATATATCAGCCTACCATAAATCCCACAACACTTTCCCTGTATGCTGCTTACCTCACCCATCAGATAGCGCTCGAACTTAACAGCAGACTTTGGCAACAAAACTCCACCAGCAGATTTCTGCATCCAGCGAATTCAGTTAGTTTTACAATTAATTCAACACAAACATGAAGCTCTAGTTTCCTTGAAAATTTACCTAGAAAGCATCTCAACAATAAAACCGCACATGAATGAGTAAAACCCACTTCATCGAATCTAAAGACTCTTAGCTCTCAAATATCATTATTTACTGATTTTTTTCCAAATGTGTCCTTTTTCCTTTGTTCGTTATCATTTGTATACCCCCGCTTGGTTTTTTATCCAGACCGATCGACTTTTGATTTTCGCAGTTTGATAACGCGAAGATGCCTATTCTTTTCACAGTTTCGAACTGTGAAGTTTACATGTGTGTCGCCTATAAGCGGTGACTGGGCATGGGCGACACACGATAAACTTCGCAGTTCAGAGTGCGAAAATAATAGGCATGTTCGCGTTTTCAAACTGCGAAAATCAAAAAGTAGTCAGTCTGGATAAAAAAACCAAGCAGGGTATACAAATGATTACGAACGAATGAAAAAGTACACATTTGAAAAAGAAAAAAAAAATCTTATTCACTCAAAAACTTTAACAAGTATGACAAAGAAATTAGTGCAAAGTTGATGAATTTCTCTACCTCAGGAAGCTGCTCCAACCGAATCAAAACCCTATCGGCCTGCGGAACAACCTGCATACCGCCACAAACAAAACTTCACAACCATCCAGAACACCACCAAACAAAACCTAGTAAACTACATCAGCACACGGACCTTAGTCGGCTCCCATTTCTTGGCAAGCGCACAGACCCTCAGCCCAGAGCTTCGCAGACCTATCTCAATCAATCAAAGTTCCCAAATTGGGCACAAACAGCGGCAAATTGAAAAAAAAAAAAAGTAAACCAATCCAACAGTCCGAACAAACATCTCAAACTGAACCTCGAAACAAGAACATACCAGGTAGCCTGGTGGTAGAGACGGAGGGCGCAGTGGTTCTGTTGAGAGTGAGAGGGCTAGTAGCTACGGAGAAAAATGCAGACGCCATGGATAAGGTCAAGGTATGAAGCTTAGCTGAACAACTACGAGAAGAAGCCTAATATTGTGAACCCTTGACATCAGATCCAGAAAGTTCGCAAAATGTTGTATCGACCAAACTCACAGGGGTTGGTCTATAATTCTTAGACTACGAGGACTATAATGTAATTTATGAAAAATTCATGCCTTCAAAGTTCAAACTATAATTAAAATTGTACCAGTAATCAAATTCATCATTGATCGACTGATTTGATTCAATAAATTATTTTTTTCCTGTTCTCTTTTATTTGTTATTTAATCGAGTTTTTCGTCCACTTTTATTTATTATTTAATTATTTTTAATGTGTATTTGATATCAACAACTATCTTATAATGTTAAACATTAATTACTTCATTATCATAATCAATAAAAACATCACTCGTCACCATTAATAATATACAAATTTTACTTTTTTTTGTATGAAATTTAAAAGAAAAACATTAATCATCTGCCTATTAAATTTGCTCAACCGCTTGTATTAATATTTTCTTAATTTATTCAATTTAGCCTTAAACGACTACGATGATAAAATGCAACAAATAAGTCAACGTAACCTCACGGTGGGAACTTTTGATTGCGTGTGAAAAAAAATTAAGTTCAAAATCTTTTAAGTGCGATTTTAAGCTAGTTTTCCATTCATTAAGCATTAAAGAGTAATTAATTATATATAAGTAGTCAATCTATTCATATTAATATGATTTTTTTCAAGGTTTCACTATTTCACTATTTAATTTCGATTATGTCCTATTTAAATATTTTATTTCAATTTTTCCCCAATTGACAAAAAATGAGAATGACATTCATATACTTTAAAGTAAAACCTGAATGACATTCACGATTTGACATGTTTGTAGACATGTGTCATGATCCGTGTCAGCATGTCGAACCAGAAATATCATTCGTGTTTTATTTAACCAAATTGGACATCCCATTTCCGATTTGCTCTTTGATGCTCTCTAAAAAAAGTCAATGTCATTTTCAATTTCTGTTATCTAAAAAAAATCGAAATAGAATACCCAAATAGCACGTACTATAAATTAAATACTGGAATGTGTGCAAATTGGAGAATTTATTTCATTAATATTGGTTTTATTTGCAGTTTTCTATTAGATCGGCCGATTTGGTTACGTTCATCCCAATATACAACAAAAAAAGAAAAAAATTAAAATATATTATTTTAATTCAAATTTAAAGTAAATTAATATATTTAATTCATCTATTATACTTTTTTAACTCGCAAAATGTTGATAAACATTTAGTAATTATTCATTTTTATTCATTACCAAAAAATAGATTTAAAGATAACATGTTCATCAAATGATCTCTAACAGTCGATAGCACGTGATTCACTGTATTAAACAGCTCTTAAGTTTAAGCATGTACAAATACAAATTGTGCTCCATAAAAAATACAATCAACAAGGGCCATTACCGTTCTAGCCACTGAGTCATCTGAGTGATGCCACTAGTCTTGCTTCATAAGCCGCACTAACTCTTATTTGCGTCTCAAATTTACAGAGATTAGCCTGCTCTAGAATCAACCCCAACACCGACCAGATCTGGCTAGCCATGACACATTATGAGCCATATGTGTCACTATTGCTCGAGCCTGCGATGACTGTCTTTACTTAACGGCTGTTTTCTAATAATTTATTATGTTTTTGACTGAACTGTGTGGTTGATGTATGCATTATTGATATCTAAAAAATCTAGAAATCTTTTGAGTTTTACTGGCTATGAAAAATTAAACATGCACTCATTATTCACGGGATTTGGATGTGCACTGATTTATTATGTAGAAACTCAGTTTTAGATGGAAATTTTTTTATGGGGATACACTGATCGAGTTAAAATATGACCTATTTAAGACTTAATTTTTAGTGATTTTGGACGTATTCGAACCATTTTACCTCCATAATAGTGGGTTTATTGCTCATATAGGAAAAATGTCTCATAATAGTGATAAAATGGAAAATGAAGCATTTTAGATCGAAAACAGAGCAATCGACTGACGACGTCATCGCCTTGAGCCTCGCGAAGGTCGTCCTGCTACAACAATATGGGTCGCGTATGTGCTTCTTGTGCATTCCATCTGTGCCCGCGTGCACTTTGATCAGCCCGCGCGTCTCGAAGGTCTCGAGTACCTCGCTTCTCGTGCATCTCAAGCGATGCATTGCCTCGTGCATCTCAAGCACTTGCGCCCATCCCATCCCCAACATGTAGCGACTAGCGAGCACCTCAGCAGCCCGCGGAGCCATTTGGGTCAAGGCCTTTAGGAATCCTCCAGGCCCTACGAGCTTCACTCGGGCTTAGTGCGCTCATCTTTTAGGCTCTGAGAGCTCTTCATGTAGGCTCTCCGAACCACCTCTTGTCGATATAAGCGTTCACGCTAATAGGTCTTTGGATCTTTATTAAAAAACTTTATTAAAAAAACACATAACCTGTTTTAAAAAAATATATACACACAATTTCAGTATAAATTAAATATTAATATATTATATTTAATATTGCTTCCTAGTGGTGGACGCATGGACTTTAGTGGGGTCAAATGATTTACTCAAAAAAATTATTGATATTTTTGTATTATTTTAGGTTATACAGTTCAAATTGCTAATAATAAATCTTCTATAAATCAAAACAACTCCGATAAAATTAAAAATATATAACATATATACTCACTTTATGTGATTATTTTATAACTGACCTCTTTTAATATTTTTTTCTGAATTCACCTCTGCTCCTTCCGAGCGTGCATTTATTGATAAATAATTTGTTAAATACTTAGACAATGTTACTGAGTACCGGAAAGAAAGGGAATGAGATGAGAGAAAAACTTGTTGGTTTTTTGTAATGAGAGATTTGAGTGGAGTTGGAGAGATTTAATAGAGTGAAACTTCTTTCTTTTTCATCCGATTGGAGAGGATTTGGAATGAAAGAGATATAAAGACCATTTTACACTTTGTATTTTATATTATTTTTCATGTTTAATTTTTATCTATAAGATTATTTAAGTAATTTTTATTGTCTTTTTATTCTTATCCTTCCAAATCGCTCCTAAACTCAGAAATAATTATTTTTCTCTCCACCTCAATCTTTTTTTTCTTTTCCTTCCAAGTACTTTCTTTTTCATTAGACTCTGTTCCTGAAGTTGAGAGAGAATGAGAAGGAGAGGATTTGGAAGGAAATGAGAGGAAAAGAAAAGAAAAGAGTTGGGAGGAGAAGTAAAAAAATTTGTTACCAAGTGAATGATGGATTTAGGAAGAAATGGAAGGAAAGAAAAAAAAAATGTGTTTCTGAGTGTAAGAGAAATGAAAGGAGAGTATAAATTAATATTAATTTACGTAAACATCCTTTTAATTATTTAAAAAATAAAACAAAATAAAGGGCAAAAATAATCTTTTTAAGACCAATCCCCTCAAATCCGGTACCCCAAATCCTTCGCTCTCAATCTTTTAAAAATTCAGAAACAACAACCTTTTTCAGTGAACACCCTTAAATCCTTTACTTTCAAAATCCAACTCGGAAACATTGCCTTACTGTTTCGAACGCAATTATCTGAAATTAATTTTCATAAAATATATAAAAAAAAAAAAACATTTTTCCGTCGGCAACACGAACAGATTAGTGTTTAGCCTGGCGCGTGCGTGTTGTTTGGTTTGGCAGCTTCGCGTTGTCAAATGAATTCAATTTTGATGATCTCCAACAACTTCATGTTCCTGACCAAAACTCTAACCTCGTAATCCTTGTCTCTGTCTCCAGCGATCGCGTTGACCTCCCAAGCGATGTACCCCAACATGCTCGTCAACTGCTCCAATTGCCGCACCCCGTTGCAGCTCCCGCCCGGCGCCAGATCCATCCGCTGCGCCCTCTGCAAGGCCGTCACCCAGATCGCCGATCCCCGCGCCGCTCCTCCTTCACCACACCACCAACCCTCTCCCTCCTACCAGCCTCCGCCTGTGCCCTCCCCCTACAGCCACGCCCCGCCAGGCCCGCCTCCCTCGCCCCACGGCAGGAAGAAGGCCGTCATCTGCGGGATTTCCTATAGGTTTTCCAGGCATGAGCTTAAGGGCTGTATCAATGATGCCAAGTGTATGAGGTTTATGCTCATCAACAAGTTCAAGTTCCCGGCCGACTCCATCATCATGCTTACTGGTCACCATTTACCCTCCTTTTTCTCTCATCCATGTTCCATACGCAGTTTTGACCTCCGAATATTTCAGCTTTTTTTTATAGCTTCTTCAATTTATTTGGGGTCTTTGAACTGTGCTGTTGTTACTAGAGCAGATCCAAATTGGTGATTACCTGTTGCTAATAGGTAGGTGGTGGATCCATAATAAATATTAGGAAGGTCACTGAGTGTCGGAATTAGAAATTTTGCTTTGAGATGCAAAAAACTTCGAGTACATTATCGAGATAATTTTGGTTGAATTGGGGTACAGAAATAAGAACTACAATATTCTTAGGCTGAATTGGGGTACAAAAATAAGAAATACAACATTTTAAAGCTAAATTACGGGTATTAAAGTAAAATATATATTAGGTTTACATTGAAATAATATTAGTTTGGCCTGGACTTGGGTGAAAGTTGTCCCCACTGTCCACCCACTAGTGCCGCTACTAGGGTCAATAATCAAAAAGTTATCTTCTTTGTTTCCTGTGTTTATACGGTATATTTTCAATTTGTGAGGATTAGTTTGATATTTAAAGAGTTCAATGTAATCATTTTTAAACTTGATAACCCAAAATAGCACTAGCGGGGTCATCTTACCTCACTCATCAAGTCGTGGATCCGCTAGTGGTAAAAAGTGAGCACCAGAGAGAATCATTATTTGAGTTAGGATACATGCCATTGTTATGAGAGTAGGCTGAAACTGATATGTTGTTGCAGAAAGTTTTGATGTTTGCATATACTGATGGGTTGAGAAGTTTCTGCATTGACTAAAATTAAACATTAGTTGGGAACTCGATTATCCTCTCAGATTGTTGCTATGGCCTTGGAAAGCATTTTGAATTTTTTGTTAGACTTAGGGAGTGACTATCTTATTATTAGTAGAATCCTAGTATGTGAATATCTTTCTTCAGTTTTGTGTGAAGTTTGTTCATCCTAACACATAATTATATGAATTTAATGCTGTTTCATTTGCTTACGCAGAAGAGGAAACTGACCCGTACAAAATACCTACTAAGCAAAACATCAGAATGGCACTATATTGGCTCGTTCAAGGTTGCCAACCAGGAGATTCTTTACTATTTCATTACTCGGGCCACGGCTCACGTCAAAGAAACTACAACGGTGATGAAGTTGACGGATATGATGAAACATTGTGTCCCCTAGACTTTGAAACCCAAGGCATGATTGTTGATGATGAAATAAACCAAACAATTGTCAGACCTCTTATTCCTGGGGTTCGGCTCCATGCAATTATCGATGCCTGTCATAGCGGCACAGTACTAGATTTACCTTTTCTTTGCAGAATGAGCAGGTCGGTGACGTCTGTACTATTCACTTCAACTTATGAAAGACCGCATTTAGTTTGGTGGTGAAGGATAGTAGATGATTAGGGGCTAATGTATCTAGTTTAGGCGAAAAGATAGATCTACTTCAATCTTACGTGAACCCTACTTAAAATTGACCTCTTTTTTTCCTGATTTGGTATATTATTATTTCTAAATACTGTCTCACTACCCGATGAGGCTTCTTAGCATCTCAGTTATTTACTGTTATCCAATGTTTTTGGTGAATAGGAGTGGGCAGTATGCTTGGGAAGACCACCGTCCACGATCGGGTATAATCAAAGGGACCAGTGGTGGGGAAGTCATATCATTCAGCGGTTGTGACGATGATCAAACATCTGCTGATACATCTGTAAGCTTACAAGATGCTGTTCTAAATTGTTTACTTTTGTATTATGATTTTGACTTACCTCGAATAATAATTCATGATCTACTATCTCTGGAACAGGCTCTCTCGAAAATCACCTCAACTGGTGCAATGACTTTCTGCTTCATTCAAGCAATCGAGCATGGACAAGCAACAACATACGGCAGTATATTAAATTCAATGCGTACTGCTATCAGAAATACAGGTTCAGGTGGTGATATTGGCCTTGGTGGTGGTGGTGTTACATCACTCATCTCTATGCTGTTAACAGGAGGAAGTGCCGGTGGTGGCCTGAGACAGGTGTGTATTTTTATGTTATCAGTTACATTGCCTGCTTTTTATGGCTTTCCTGAAGTTAGTACGTCGAGGATCAACCATCTGAAATTAAAAACGGCGCTATGAATCAAGTGGCAGATCCAAAAAAATTAATGTTTTGCAGCAAGATCGAATGCTAAATTTGACACTTAAGAAAATTTCTGCATTGCTAAGTGATGTTCTTATTTTTGGTTTCTCATATGCCCTGGTTTTTTAGATAACTCCTAAGTAATGAGTAAGATAAAGTATCTACCTACAAACTTGCAATAAATAACTTAAAGATTGTTACGGATCCTTTAAGAACGAGGACATAGACAGTAGATTTTTTTTGTTCCTATTGCTCACATCAATATTTTTAGGACTTAATTTGTGTTGGCAATGAAATGCATATCATATGTTGGACATTGACATGTTTAAGCTTTATATCCAATGATGAATTATTGAGGGCATATGCTCCCAAGACTCTCCAAGTAGGTCTGCCACGATATGAATTTGTATTATAGTCTATGTATCTAATGTTGGCCTGCTTTTGAAAATTACTAGTTACAAATACATTGTGGCAACAGTTGGACACTGGCCGAACAACATAGTACAATGGTGGAGTCATTCTAGATTTGTTATTATCTATAAAAGTTGTTGTTACCAGAGTATATTGTGTTTCATGATATTGTCATTCATAGTCCACTGGGGTCTTTCTGTCTCGAACCTTTTGAATTATTGCTACCTCTTTGTGAGCAAGCTTGAAATAATGTGTTTTTGTTCTATGATCTACTAGACTGCAGTGCCTCAACTTATGGGCATTTGTTTTCTGCGCTTCAGGAACCTCAGCTGACTGCCTGCCAACCATTTGATGTATATGCAAAGCCCTTCTACCTATGATCGGATTGATTAGCGATTGTATAGATTGGTGTGGTCAACAATTAATGGTTAATTTGTTGGACAGGGTCCTCCTGTACCCTTAGATTAACTCCGTGCAACTGACCATGTTTGAGGATCAGTTGTTTTTGTTTGGAAAATGGTGCACTTGCTTCCCAGTTTTGATTTGTTATATAATAGCAGTTTTAATTGTGTGATGGTATGTTGATAATGAATGAGCTTGGTACAGTTTGATTCGGTTCTCCGAATGGTTCTTTTATCGTGCTATCACCAGGAAAATTTTGAATTTTATTACGAAGACTCACAATAATAATAATAGCCCATAAATTCAGCCTTTCACGATTAGTTTCTGTCACCCAACACCCTCCTGAAACACAACAAAGTAGGCAAAGGTAAATTTTATAAAGGCAGCACCCACAGATGGTAAACTTATAAACCAAATTAGTATATATAATTATCCTTTCCTAAAACCCAAAAATTGAGACCATCAACCATCATATGTCATCCCTACATTAATAAACTTGTCTAATTTCTTGGACTTCATAGGTCCAGGAGGCCGGAAATCCTCCAGGTGCAGGTTGGCACTAGAGAGGATTTGGTTCATTACCGAATCACCTTTCTCTGATTGGATTACCTCCAAAATGATACCCAGAACATCTCCTGCCAAACCAGATTCTAGAAGGGTTCCAGGCTCTTCCCCGCCTTCATGTAGCACACGACTAATGTCCACCAAAAGAACAACATTTTCTACAATTGATTTGCCAAGGATGTGGCCTAGAAACTCCGGTGCTTTTGGAGCATCATTAACTGCATCCTCCAGAGTTTCGAGCACTGACTCGAACCTGGGGTAATCAGCAGAAAATGTGAGATACGGTAATTTTCACATGAGATGAAAGTAGCTTTAAGACAGTATGCTCCTAAATATTGCTTAAGAGTATTGAGTTTACCCTTTGAGAAGATCCTGTTGACTTAAAATGCCAGAAGGAGGCTTTGAAAGGTTGATCAGAAGCCTCGTTAGCAGATCTCTATGCATGTCCTTCCTCTCAAAGGAGTCTGTCACCCACAGGGCAATCATAGAGGGATAGAAGCTAGGAGAATTGAGTTCACTGATGCATAAAGTTACTTCCTTCTCATCTTTTGCACTGCAGATAAAACACAAGATCCTGAACATCTTAAATGAATTTTACAAAAAGACATGGTACTACCAAAAAAATGACAGGTTAAAGCATTCCATCTAGCAAATTCATAGGCTATATATTGCCTAAGGTTTCTAAATGACAGGCCATGCCAATACGCCACAAACAGTAAATTCCCTGGACCCCTCTTAGAACTCACTTCTTCAAATATAGTATCTGAGAATAAACATGTAATCCCTCACCCACGAGAGAAACAAGACATGCACCCTACTACAAAAGACAATACATCTACCTCCGATACCAGAAATCATGATAACATACTGCTCTTTAGAAGATCTACGAGAAAATTAAATAAAGGGGTGACACAAAAAAGAAATCGAAAGGCAATCCAAACATGTCCAACTCCTTATTTCTAACTCAAACCAAAAAGTCACATTTTGATGATAGACATGGCATTAATTTTAGATCGGGTTTAATCTAAAAGAAGCAGAGGGTATTTGTTACCTGTAGAATTCTTTAATAGCAGCTAATGACTTGTCTTGTAAAAGTTCCACAGGTAAGGCCTTTCCGGAAGATGTAGATGTCTTTTCAGAACTACTTCCTGCATTTCTTGATTCTCTATCTGAATGAAAATCACGATCTTGTTCTCCATGTTTGTCATGTGAGGCCAAGAAGGCATATCTCTCGGGAGCAGACCTACCTACAGCATCTTCACTTGAGCTAGAAGTTGGCCGCTCTGTCACAGAGTTATTACCGTTGTACCCCACCGCTTCTCTTCTCCTGGATTCTCCAGAGCTGAGAGGTCTATCTATAGGCAGTGTGTTTGCCGGGGAAGCTGATCCTCTACTAGACATTCCCCTAGCAAGGCCACCTTGAGGCCCAAGAGTTATCATCGTATCATCCCTGACAGTCCTCAATGGAACAGACAATGTCCTGCTTTCAAAAGATGGCTGTCTATCCTCTGACCGAATATCCTGGTTGCCAAACCCACGAGAGTGAGAGGGATACCCACGGAAATTGCCTGAGTGAGAACTGGGGGAGGACACGGTGTTGGATCCTCTTGAACCAAATTCTGGTGGGGGGCCTCTTCGCCCTGAAGCATTGATTCCAGGTCCACGAGCGCGATTAGCCTGTGCTTGCCGTTCATGAGCTGCATCCCTATGCACCTCCTCAATCTTTTTCGGTCCTTCAACTTTTCTTCTCTGTTGCCATTTGTTCTTCCTTAAATCAATTGCATCTTTCAGCATAAATCTCACTCTAGAAGATAAATTCATGTCAACTGACAACATATCCATCCTGTCAAAATACGCATCCATATGTGGCTTTGCTACAGGGTGATCAATCATCTCACCAATTGTGCTCATCAATTTGCATAAGGCTTCAATGTCTTCTTCATCTGGGTTCTGATGCTGACCCAACAACTTCCTGATGCATTCATGCATGATTTTCTCAGTCAACATTTTTTTCTTAAACAACTCCCCAATAAGCCTGATGTTACCAAGCATTCTGCCTCTTGCCTGAACTCTCCTTTCTTCTCTTTCTTCTTTTGTCTGTGTCATTTCACTATCCTCAGATCTATTAGCTTCCTCTTGCTCTCTTTCACCCCTTTCAAACTCCTCTTGGCACTTGTTCAGTAGTACTCTCTTGAATGTGATCTTTTCATTCTCTCCACCAAAGTCGGGCAGCTCCCCGGACAGATGGTAACAGAAGTCAGCATACATTTCACAAAAAGTAGGTTCCATCAAAGCTTTGTCAAAAATCTGTGAGATAACACCAGTGAGTGTAACAGCACTGTCAATATTAACAGCTTTGACTTGTTCGAACAGCTTTTCAAAGTTCTGTGGAGTAAGCTTGTTCAAGATACCCTTTAGCCTTCTCTGCTTTGCTTGTTCTTCATCAGCCACCTTACCAATTTCGTACTTCTTTTCAGCTTTGTGCATCAATTGAGAAGGAGTCTGCGGAGAAGGAATCAAGCCTTTCTGAAAATTAGAACCACGTTGCCACCTGTCAGCTTCATTATTATTCCTGATCATTGCATTTATTGATTGTGTAGGCCCAGAGTGGTTAACCCCAGGAAAATGGCCAGGTGCCTGACGCGGATTCCTCAGCACACCGAAATTGCCACCTTGAACGGGTCTGAACCCGCCAGCACCGTTGACATGATCCCGATTGTGAACAACATGTACTTGCACTTTACTCCACTTGTCATCATCAACGACGGGTCCGTGTCGATCAGGACGAGACCCTCCTGGATGCCTTCCAGGGCTCGGATAAGAATCTCGATCATTGTGACCTTTATTAGCATTGAGAAACAACAAAACATTTGCTACATTGGGTGCAATACTAAAGCCTTCAGGAAGATCGCAGTATTGTGCTTGGAATTTCAGAAGGAAGTCTTTGGAATATTTTTTGGTAAAATTTTCACTTTCATGTTGTATAAGTTTCTGTTCGCTGTTATCTGGACCTTCAACTTTAGGTGTAGCAGCGTCAGCTGCATCTTCCCAATCATCTGGCTCACCCTTACTACGTGCGCCTCCTTCCCTGGTATCAGAACCTTCCGTAACAGTACCACCTGGCGTCTTCTTCATCTCATTCATGAAGGTACCAGTCTTCGCAGGTTGTACAGACGGAGAATTCTCCTTGTGCTCTTCTGGGGCCTTGTATGCCATATAAAGATCAGAGCTGGTACCAGCCGCATCAGCTTTCTGAAGTGATTCCTTCCTTTTGGTCTTCCCTTTAGACGAAGAACTTTTTAGCTTGTTTTGATCCGGCAGCATTTTATCCTTAAAACCAGTGACTGAGAAAGGGGCAACATCTCCGACATTTTTATCATCTCCTCCACAGTTTCTTAAAGTTAAATCGCGGTCTAACATAGCATCATTCATGACATCCTCCGGATCGGTACTTAAGACAGCATTCAAATGATAGCCCGTATCACTGCATGGAGAAAATTCATGAGATACAGAGTTCACATTTGGTGAATCGGACGACACTGCAGTCTCATAAGTAGGCTTATCCAACGATTCTCTAATCTCAACATTATCGACAGAACTGTGTTCCGATTCTGTTCTCGATAGACCATAATTAGTTGCATCAGTCCCAGCATTAGTACAACAATCTGCAGGACCTTTCTTCTCTCCATGAGTTGCTGCATGGGTTGGGAGTTCAATCTTCTGTTCAATTTCATCATCCACAGAACGGGAAAGCTGCTTCCTTCCATTTACTTCATCAGACCCAGAACTGCCATGAGTGGTAGTACGCCCATTTAATGATAGCTCCATATGATATGTAGATTTTTCATGTGAGGTTTTTGAGGAAATAATATCACTCTTGCTATCTACATTTTCTTCTGTGTCAGTGCCAGAAGATTTAATGTGATTAACAATCCCTGAGGGTGAAGGTGTTGAAGCTGAAAGAGCACCACCCTGAAAAAATTGAAACATTAAAAAAGCATAAGCACCTGGTATGTTACATAATAATGACAAAAAGTAATATCATAAATGTGATGTAAATACCTGAGGCTGATCTTGTTTACTCCCCTTCTCTTCCAGCTTCATCAGTGGTTTCTTTGTAGATTCAAAACGAGTACCCTCCACATTACTCTTAACGGGTGCAGAATCCTGGATGGTGCCAGCTGAAGACAAACATATGGTATTAGGTGAAGATATTTTTTTCAAGCACAACAATAGATCCAATAAATGGTTTACCTGCTACTGGACTGACTGGTACGGTTGACACATCGCAGGAGGATTTCAAGTCCTGAATTAAAATTCTGGAGGCTTTGTCTGACTCCACTCCTGATAGCTTTTGTTTGGTATCCCCTTGTCCCCCAAGTTTGGGTAACTCAGCCTTCACAGCAACAGTACCCAGGGACTGTCCAGAAACATTAGAAGAGCCAGCACTTGCTTTCCTAGACGCTGGTACAGCAGAACCTGCCACTTGTGTAACGTTACCTCTTTCTGATTTCACAAGCTCACTGGGAACAGAAACTGAAATTGTCACTTTGCTACTAGCAGGTGAGCTTCCAAACCCTGAAGCATGTGGATTTTGAGAACCAGGATTAAATCTCGGTGCATGAGTACTGGGAGTTCCCTGGGCACTGGTGGCATAAAGAGAGCTTGCATGAACAGAAAAAGGAGAATTGCTGAAAGAATTTGGATAGAAATTAGGCGATGGACCAGATGTATACGACTGAATAGTCTGAGAATTAGCAGGCACGTTAGAATGTGGCCGAGGACCTGGTAAACCCCCATCCCCATGTTTGTCTCCTCGTTTGTCCAGTTTCAGTTCTTCCCGTGTTTCTGGGTGCGTGATTACAACGGGTTTGCGCGCAGTTGCAAATTTTCCAGCCTGCTGTGGTGTGTATTGTGGATGCATGTTCATCCCCACATTACCAAGTTGATGAGACATGTGGGGACCCATTTGAGCAGGAAAGATCATACCCTGTCCCTGATGCATCATGCCTTGATGCTGCATTGGATGGGGTTGGATATTTGGCATATACATCTGATGTTGCAGCTGCGGAGCACTGGCCATAGGATAGTGCATAGGTAAAGGCATGTGCATCGATGCACCTGGTAGACCTTGAGGTTGAATTGGCGGATTGGGGCCACCATATGGTAGATGAACTGGCTGCTGGTGAAATGCGGCTTGCAAGGAAATTCCACTCATCGGAATACTTGGGGGCTTCTGTGGTAAGGAAGAGGAGGGAGCGGATGAAACTTGGGACTCTTTTTTTATTCTTGGCACTGAATGAGGCTCCCCAACTTGAATTTGCTTAGAAACCCCAGCCTCCTTTTCAAGTAATTGCTGCTTTGGAATGGCAGGAACTGGTGCAGAAGGCCCAGTTCGCAAGGAATCAATTCGCGCCTACGGGAGAAAGCAAATTGCATTTGAGAATACATGGCATTCAGTAAGCAACTACATTTATTCTTCTCGAAAGGCTACAAAAAGATTTTCAATAACGCTTATAAAGACAGTGAATAAACAGACGCAAAGATGGATACACATGGGGGTAAAAAATACAGGTAAAGATTTAAGTAATGTGCACGGCACAACATGAACGATGAAAGCATATAGATATACATCTTAAACCAGGCAAATAAGTAGAAATATATACTTGATTACGCTTTTGCTCATCCAAATTAGGAGGAGCTGAGCTAGTCCGTGCAGGTATCTGAAAAATGACAAATAATTTAGACCTCGTGTGTATAGAAGAAAATTTTTTCCAATGGGAAAATATTCGTGGACTTAGAATGAGTTTGAAATACAATCTGTTTCGTACCTGCATCCCATGTATGAAACCAGGACTAATCGAACCGAATTGAACAGCAATAGGCTTTGGTGCATCTTCTGTAGAAAAGTAACAAAAATTCCAATTAATACAACAAAGTCAACTCTGATATTTGATTTATTTATCACTATTAATTCCGATCATCCACCAAGATTAAACTGCAAGGAGATTAACTGTTCACTAAGATATGCCAAACATGAACTCATGTCACCTTTTACAGGGGTCATTGGTGATTTTGTATCAGAGCTCATGGTGGAGGATTGGGATGCAGGAGCCCTGGGAACAGCTTGGTTGTTTCTCTGAGAGGAGGATGAATCATACACCCGTGATTCAACTTCACTAACTGCAGTACCAGGTGGCCCTAAAAAAGAATATTTAAAGAAAAATGAGAAGACATAAAATCAGTAATAAACATTGACAGGAACTCATTTTCTCCACAGCTCGAGTGAGAAGGTTATTACAAATTCTATATTAATTAGTACGGATACATCTCTTTTCATATACATAGAAACAAACCTCGTACGGGCTGCTGTTCAGGGACGCCGTTGTGTTGGACAGTATGTGGAGTTCGAGAAGGTGCTGCAACAGTGGATTGCGAATTGACAGCGGGCTGGCCTCCTGGAGCATTATTGGTTTTCTTGAAACTGATTCATTTAATCAGAAACGAACTATTACTTTCAGATATCACTACTAAAGGTGTCATATCTAATAATTCATAAGCAGAAATTGAACCATGAACAATATGTAAATACAAACCCAGCAGCAGGCATCAAGACATCAGACTAACCCTAATTGATCACAGCCAACTCCAAAGTGTGTAACAGAAACAAAATACCTGCGATTGGAAGAAACCGGAGGAGGGCCAAACCCGCCGCCGGCGCCGCCGGCACTCTTGTTTGAGTAGCTTTTCTGATAAGCTCCGGAGCTGTTACCGGATCGACCTGTTTTCCTAAAATCGCTTTTGTCGAACCTGGATTGATTGCCGGACATATATAGATATCAAGGCTTCAATCCCTCTAAAAGAAATTGCGATCTCCCCTGCACACAAACCCAACACGAAAAAAACGAATCAGCAAAACCGATCGGGGTCGGAAAAGCTAGGGCTAGTGTAAGTCGGTGTTTTAACCTGGGGGGAGTGACGGAAGCAGAAAATTAGGACTTTTATTTACAGGGGTCGAATACGAAGAACAGCGGTTAGAAGCATTCGAATGATGACGATGATGGAGAAGATGAGAGTGACGACGACGATGATGAGGTTGGTGGTGCTGGTGAGGAGGAGGAGGAGAGAGAATTACAGTGAGAGAGCGTGTGGAGAGAGAAAGCTTCGACGGAGAGATAAAAAGTAACAAACTGAAATTGTTTAGGAGGACGGTCAAACCGCGATTTTTAAGTATTTATTTACTTTCCTATTCGATCAGGTTTTCCTAATTAAACAAGGATTAAGCTAATTGTTGGTTCAATCCGGATGAACCAACCGAATCCTTGGACCGTGCTCTTTCTATAATTGAACCGGTTTTGACGCTTTTGATGCCCAGCGAACCGTTGAACCGAGATTTTATCATGCCACAAAACTTACAAGCCAAGATATCAGGAAAGGAAACCGTGTGAATACCAATTTCAAATTTGACTTGATCAAATTGTTGATTAATTAATCATCATGGCTATTAATGTGAGTTAATTTAGTAAAGTGGAGTTCCGGTGCATACACGTGGTCTGTCCATTTAACTCGCAAATTTTAAGGTCGGGAGCACCTAAGACCGAATTTCAGGGAGACCCGGAGCACCTAAGACCTAGGAGGCCGTTATGAACTATGAAGACGTAAATGTATGCTTGATATTTAAAAATGGTAGCTGAGGTTGTCAGTGTGATTTGATTTTTGTGATTGCCCGAGTATTATGCAGTTATCACTTTGGATTTCATCTAGACTGTTTATGTTCAATGAATTTTTTTAATTCGGAAAATTGTACTTATTTTTCGAAGGCAGTTTGAACTTTAAAAAGAGACTGAACATAAGACTAGTATAATCGGATTATTTGCAATCAATTCGACTATCATGCATGTGCGGACTCTGACGGCCTAAGTGGAGGCTTGCAAATCATTTAGTTGAAAGTAAGAAATTGGTAATCAGAATAAGCTGACGGATCATTATCATCAACCATTCATATGAAAGTGAAAGTAGAGCAAGTAGCCAGCAATTGAGGACAATGCAGGGAGAAGTGATTTCTTTTATAATAATCAATGGCATTACAAAGTATATTTTTCGAGTTAGGGTGAACAACTATAAATATGATTCAAGCTGAGGTTTGTATTAATGACATCTTGTATTTCGCTCTCCGGAAAATCAGAAGAATGTTGGATCATTCTTCGTGGTCAACAACTACAACATACATGAATGGATTGAGAGGTAGGAGACTGGGCGAGGTTGCTACATGTCCATCCCTCAATCTTGTACAAATGCAGACAGCCATGTTGGACAATACACATCCACGGGGCTGGTACATTGTCAATGCAATAAAGCTGCGAGAAACAGTGTGTACTACCTTGTGATCAAAGTCGTAACAAATGGATAGTGTCCCTTCCAAAATGATGGGTTGAGCAGCAGCCAAATTGTTCTTTGGGTAACCTGTAACCAGAATTTCTGTCAGGGTTCCAGCTTAAACTTAATGCTAAATAAAATGAAGAGCTTCTTTATAGTCTGTAGAAAGGCAATGACATTCACAGATTATTATGACTCTAATTTCAACAAAGCATTTCCCACATTAAACACAGCTTAACATGGTTGAAAGTTTACAAGGACGAAGCTTTTCGCTCTTGTAGATTTAGAAATCACTTCATATATTGTTTGAAACTTACAGGAAGATGACATCGACAAAACGATTAAAGACTGTACATGAACATACAAGGTTTAGACTGGTAATTCAAATGTTACTAACCTGATGACATCATTCGGCTGACAAGCTAACATGGTGAAGAGTGAAGCATAGTCAGCATAATGAACGAGGTCCTTTAGACAGCTTGATATGGACCTTGGATACAATTTTGATCCTCTTGAACCAAAATGATGCTGAAAACAGAATTTTGTTGCACTGATGAATCATATTATAAATGCTGCAGCGCTCCTCCCATTCACTGAATCAATGCAATTAGTTTCAAGTAATTAAGATGTCAACATATTAGTAATTTAGTGAGAGAAACGAAGAGGAAGTACGAATGTTAGAAAATTCGCACACTAACATCTGACTTGAGCCAGTCTGAAAGCAGCAAGCTTGTTCAGATCCACACCTCGCTGCAATTTAAATAAATAAACAAAATCCAAATTTAAAAGAACAGGGAGGGCAAAATATAACTTTTTCCAATGAAAGTTAGAATAGCATAGATCAAAAGACATACACTTCGTGAAATTCACTGCCAGTTCAGATTGAGGCCTTCAATGATGTTTGCTCCGCAAATAATGTTGCAGGGTCAACCCCTGCCCGTCATATGTTTGGAAGTATGTTAAATTGCATCTACCTGATGTGTATTTCTGGAAAAATGCTCATAGGTCAAATACATAAGGAAATCCAGAAATAGACTCTTTTCAGAAACTTCTCCTGAAATTTCAATATTTTCTTGCATGTCGTAATGCGCTTGTTCCATTATCTTATGTGTAATGTAGTCAAATCGAAATCCAATTTGACTCAGTTTTTTTCCCCATGCCAAGACCTTCTGAGGCATACCCTGTTTGCGGATGTGAGACAGGACCACATTAGTGGTGACAACATTTGGAACGAAAGCCATTTTAAGTAACTTAGCAGTCACAATCATGGCATGATCCAGGACACCGCCGCATGCACCATTGAGTATTGTGTTGTAGGTCACTGTGTTTGGAACAATACCCATATGGATAAGCTTGTTCATTATCATCACAGCTTGACTAATTTTCCTATTGGAGCAAAAAGTATGGATGCATATATTATAAGTTGTAATATCTGGTTCCTGTCCACTGGAATGCATTTTGCTAATCACATTGTCGGCATTAATCAAGTCAAATTCCCTGCAGTATGCAGAGAGCAACGTGTTATATGTAACTATATCAGGAGTCATACCTGTCCTGTACATATCCATGACCATATTGATAGCAGACCTCATTCTACCCTCTCTGCAAAACCCATTGATGATCATATTTACCGTGAAAATATCAGGAATGAGATCCCTTTGGCTCATTTCTTCCTTTACCTTTACTGCCTCATTTAGTTTCCCAAGGTCACAAAGACCGCCTATCAAAGAATTGTAGGTGAAATTATTTGGAACAAATCCTCTCTGCAGCATTTCTGATAGAACATCATAAGCATCCTCCACAAGGCCCGCTTTACAAAGCCCATTGATATATGCTGAGAAGGTAATTGCATCAGGAAATATCCCTCTACATATCATTTCTGTCCACAGGCTTTGAGCACTCCTAACATCTCCTTCCCTGAAATGTGCATCTATAAGGATTGTGAAGGGCATTCTGTTGACATGTAATCCCTTCAACATCATTTTTTCAATGAGCTGCCAAGCTTCTCGCAACCAACCAATTCCGCACAAGCATATCAGCATTGAACTGCATGTAGAATTTGAAGGAAAGAAACCATATTGAATCATTAACTTATAGGCTTGGAAGGCATTACTTACTAAACCAGCCCGGCTGTACGCTGCGATGACAGAGTTGAAAGAATATATACTAAGAGGCATTCCTCTTTCAAGCATATCGAACAATACTTTCATCGCTTCATCTAATCGACCTACCCAACACAATCCAGAGATGGATACATCTAGCAGTGCACTATCAGAAAGCAGTTGTGATTGAGATAAACTGTTCAGGAACTTGTTACCATCCTCTACTCGTCCATACCTGTAGTGCCCAGCAACTAATATGTTGATGGTCACACAGTCGGGAGCAATGCCTTTAAGGCGCATATCTTCAAAGAGCAAACAAGCCTGCTCGATATTCCTTGCTTTCACATACCCGTTTAACAGCGCATTATATATAACAGTATTTGGCTGCACATGAATGTCTTGGAGCCCATCAAAAACCCGCCTAGCTTCCATCATATTTCCCTCCTTACACAAAGCATTGATGAGTGTGCTACACGTATAGGCACTGGGATCACAGCCATTCCCAATCATGAAATTCACCCATTTCAGTGCAGCCGGAGTTCTTCCGCTCATACAATATGCATTTATCACAAGGTTGTACCCAATAGTATCAGGAAAACAACCGAATTTGTGCATGACATGTAGTAGATTCTCTGCAACATTGACAAAACCCTTGCGGCAGAATCCAAGAATTATTGAATTCAACATAATATTCGTAGGTGAAGTCCCTCTGCGAAGCAAGTCACCAAGTATTTTCCAAACACTGCCATAATCCCCAACTCTGAGCAACAACTTGAACAATATTGAAATGGAGGATGTGCTAGGCGTTAATCCCATCTCCCTCATGGTAAATAGTATTTGCAGCGCCTCTGAAAACATATCAGCACCCATCAAAGCTCTCATAACCGAATCGAAAACATAAAAATCATAAACTACAACGCAATCCTCCATTTGTGTCAAAGCCTCAACTACCTCCCAGCTCCTACATGGCCCAACATTCTTAACTACCCAGGTCAGCAAGTCCTGTGCCATTAAGAAAAATCTTTCGGCCATGAGCAGGCGCGCAACTGTGCAATACAACACAACAAAACTGGGCGAAAAATCCTGAGCTGCAATTTTAAAAAAGGCAAACGCAGTCTCACGACTTTCCAGAAACATCATAATCTCAGCCACGTCAACAGGACGAAAGCACTCCGAGAAATTCTCCAACGGAGACACCTCGTACCGCTTAATCAGCTTCGCCAGCCCGACCAGAATCTTACGACGCTCGTTCGCATTGAGAACGCCGCTCAAGTCAGTGGCGTCGCGGGAGGGCGAGAACTGATGCAGAAAAGCAGCGGTTCCGGAAGCGGGATCGGCGGGAGTGGATGCGGCGGAGTAGAATGCGAACCGGAGATGTGAGTTCGTGCGGCGACGGAGAAGGGCTAGGGTTTGGGAAGGGTTTAAGAAATGGAGAGGGTGTGCGAAAGAGCGGCGCAGAGTGGAGAAGCCATTGCGCATTTTAATGGAAGAGCGTGAAGAAGACCTGCCGGAGCGGAGCTCGGCCGGCTGGTTCCCGAGTACGGCGGAGAAATCAGTCGGCCGCGGGCGAGTCTCCGAAGCGACTGCACATTTTAAGGTTTTGATTTTGAATGAAACCCGTGCCTCGCACCCTCAATATAACTTTTCTACTTCACTAGCTTGTTTTCAGTAATTTAAGCTACGAATTGCTGTTAATATAAAGTCGTTTTGATAATTTATATTTTTATAAGAAATTTAAAATTTTAAAACACAAAAATTGTTATACTTCAAAAAATCATTCAAAACAAGACATATGTATCTAATACTATAAAAGAATAGAATCTGTTCATCCGTACGACGCTCTCGGACGGTTGGATTCGATTCAGTTTCAAATTTTTAAAAATTATTCGGTTTGAAACGCGTCATTTCTTTCCAGTTTGAAAAGTTAGTGGTTTGGTTACAGTTTCATATTTTTAAAAGGGATGACTAATAATTTGGTTCGATTTTTAATTTTTCTCGAGCCGAACCGTCGGGTCGACAGTACCTTTACTCGTTATTATATATCATGATAGATTATGTTCGTCAATCCTTGATTTTGACATTAAATCTAGTTTTTTATTCATTTCATAAAAATATAAAAAAAAATCTATTTTATATCTAAATTTCACATATACTATGAGCATTTATAATTTCCTAATAAAAATTAATTTGACACTTCATTATATTTTAAAATTTAAGATAAAGTCAAAAAACAATTTGCACTGTTATCAATTTAAATAATTTATGTACTGTATAGATCCTCAAAGTTGAAATCATCACTGTATTTCTTAAGTGAGGAGTTGTATACAGTGAAACCTCTCTCATAATTAAGATTAAGAAAAACTATACTTGATTATGTTAAGCATCATGAAAACACAAATGCAGGCCCGAACTTGATTTTTAGAGAGATCTAGGCGCACCAAAAAAATGAGCCCTCAACAATATAATTTTTTCATTATTTAATTACCTACAAAGGAATTGAAAAGAAATAAATAAGTTTATTTTAGCAAACATGGACAAAAGAATACACATTCGTCAACATTTTTACATCGAACTCATTTTAGTACTGTTTTTTTATGAATAAAATAAATAATTTGAGTAAGCTACTTGATTCATATTCATTAGCTTGTAAAAAAATGTAAAATAGTATAGGACGACTGACAACATAGATAATA